>CM062921.1:145757309-146204809 GCA_031878705.1 Tapirus indicus
ACATTTCTATAAACCAGAAACAAACAGAAAGCCTGATTTTAAAAAGTAACAGTTTCAAGAGCAAGAACAGCAAAAACTACACCAGGTGCTGAGAATACACCTGAGGAAAGACACCCAGGCCCTCCAAGAGGAGAGGCGCATTTTACGGTAAGACTCAAGAAGACTCAGACTGCTGAGTGACAAGGGGCTCTGCACATGGTCCCTTCATTCTCCCGTTTGCAGTGGGGCCTCTGCTGGATGGAGAAAGGCCAGCAGCCCGCAGTGTGTCTTAGGTGGGGATCTGGTGAAGGAACCACCATTTCTCCCCAGTCCTCTCATCGGAGCCATGGCCACTGCCCCCACCCGCCCTTCGAGGGGTCACCACCACCCGCAGGGTTCCAGGTGTGCAGCAGTGTGTCTGTGTGCGTTTAGTGGAGGGTCGGGAGGCAGTCAATTTCGATGAGTAGTCCCAGTCTTCACTCAGAAGCCCCACCACCTCCATCTCTACTTTATCTTTAGACACAATGTCTCCTACTTGCCTTGGGTTAAGAAAACCACCCATGAAGCTCCACTCACAGAAGAACTAACTTGACACTGAATTCTACACAGGATGCCAGGTGGGCCCCAGAACGCAGACGAGCTCACACCACACGACTGGGCCCCACATTCTTACCTTTTTATACGGCTTCTTAATTTTGGCAAAATCATTGAAATAGTCTTCCACGGTGACACAGATGATGTCTACAGCATTTGATCCCAACAGCCACTTCTTTGTCATCAGCTCATTGAGATGTTGCTGAAAAGCGAAAACCACAGAAAACATTACCTGGACACTGTCCTCACGTCAGGTACATCGCGAGGGAGGCGCCGCAGAGCCTAGCTTGTTATATCTAACTATGACAGCAACAGAGTCACGTAAAAACTACTGTACATAACCTGCAAATTCCTACTTTAACTATATGAGATGTATACTACCTGTGACTGCCATGATGAGTGTTAGGTATGTAGGTATCTGTGTGTACCTTTTACCGTTAATGACTACGTATATGTATTACATGGACACTGTCATTTATTTACCCAATTCTGAGAGACATTTAAAATTTTTCACATTTGCAATTATAAAGGATGCTGCAGTGAATCTGTATATTCTGCAGATGAAATTCCTAAAAGTGGAATTGCTGGATCAAAAAGTATGCAAACTAAAACCTTTGTAACTGTTTCCTGCTGCCCTCCATACACTGCACCAGTTCTACACAGAACAGGAGGCAGCGTCTCTTTCCTCATGCCCTCAACAGCACCAAGTGGTAGCAATGTTTTTAACCCTTGCCAGCCTGCTGAGCACCAAATAATATTTAACTTGTTTTCCTTTGAAAAAGATGAGTAAGATTTGGCATTTTGTTTCATATTTAGGACATTTGTAATTCTTTTTCTGTGAAATTGTTATTCATGCCCTTTGTCTACTTTTCTATATATTGTCTTTTTTAATATTTTGAAATAATTTCAAATGCATATATTTGTTTTCTAAACCATTTTTGAGAAAGTCACAGACATCATGAAATTATCCCACCAATCCTCCCAGGAGCTCCTACCCAGCAGGACCTGACACGATCATGGTTTCATTTTTTAAACATATTCTGATTTCTGCTAATATATCTGTATAATGCTGAATTATCTTTGTATTTCTGAAATAAATGTTACTTGTTCATGGTGTGTTATGCCTTTGATACGATGCTAAACGCACTTTGTTAATGACTTCATTTTGTATCTTTATTCAAAACTGAGACTCGTCTATGAGACGCGTGTGCATGTGCACGTGTTCTCAATTCGGTTTTAGTATCAAGAACTTGCTAATGAATATAATCAGTCCTCTTTCTACACACTTGTTTCTATTTTGTAATCCACTAAGTAGTTTGGGCTCTTTAATATTTACTGGGTGTCCCTATTCAATTGTGCATCAGAAAGACCCAAAATCCAGGCCTAAGTCAAAGCCACCATGTCACAGGAAAGCAACAGCACTTTAACTGTGACTGGAGACGAATGTGAGTGTATAGCTCACATGGTGTACAATTCACAGTGTGTATCCTGGAGAGTGGAATAGAAACACTGTTTTCAGCCCAGAAAATGACTGGAAGAGCCGGCTCACCTCCAGGTCCAGGAAGACCTCCTCCAGCAGGCTGCCACAGCCCTCCTTCGCAATAGTGTCTAGAATCCCGTCCATGCTTGGCTGGCTCAGAGATATGCCTTCTTCCACTTCATTTTTTAAATACTTCCTTTTTAAACTGACTATGGATTCTCTGCAAGAAAACGGTGAAGGCTCAGTGAAGCAGCTGATCCTTACCCCCATCTTTCTCTTGTTGCTGAGTAAGGATCACTCACTTAAAGGTCTGGCAGTTGTTGATGATGGCGATCATGTACTGGACATAGCAGTGTGGGTGCTGCCGATTCCTAAGGTGCTCTTCTTTATACAGCTGAGCTTCATCTTTGTATCTGCAAATACATAGCCCATGTCGAGAGCAATATTCAAGGATAACCTGGAGGGGTTCCAAACACCACACTGACATCACGTGTAATAAATTTCACATCGCTAACATTTGACCAGATGAGTCTTTAAAAATGAAATATTTGTTTTGGATGATTTATATTAATAGAAGAACAGAGAAGCTGACCATTTAAAATGGATTATTAAAAATTAATTTCATATCAGGGTTTAAAATGTGGTTCAGTATTCTGATTATACAAATAATTCTGAAATGTTTGATTCTAAGTAATTGGGAAAGTATTATCTAACTGCATCTGATATACAATTCACCTAGAAACCCATGAGTGTTGGGAACACTATCAAATCTTTCTAAAACTTTCCCTGAAGAAATCAAATTAAAAATAAATTAGGCTCTTTAGATGTTAAGAAAACAACCAACCAAGATAGCTACATACTTTATTTTTGAACTTACTAGGAGGATTCTCAAACATACATGGAACTAGAAGAATATTACAATGCACTGTTGTAGATTTTTAATAGATCTTAAGAAAGGAGCAAACTGAAAATTGGCAATTAAAGAGAAATAGTTAAGTATTTATTCCACCTTCCTGTCCAAAGTGTGGTTCAGGTGATCAAAGAGCTGAGGTTGATGGTGAAAACCTTCTCTTTACAGAAGATTCCCAGCTCATTCCTATAACGAACGGATTAACTCAGGCCACAACTCCTAGAAGGACGGCCGAGGGGGACTTTAAGTGAGGGGCCCAGCGTCGGCACCTGAGCCGCCAGAGCAGAACAGAGGGACATGTGTCTGCTAACGTGCTGCAATGTGGAGCACACATGCCACTTAAGCAGAGTTCTTGCAAAACAATAAATAACTAAAGAGGAATCCCACAAGCCTTTAGAGCCAACTTGTACTTCGTGGGCAGAAGACAGTCTGAGGACAGGCTGGAGGATCATTGTGTCTCCACAGCCAGTGGCTTTGGGGTAGGGGGAGCCTGCTCCACTGTCCAGAGACCCCAGACCCCAAAAGACCATATGTGATGCAGGCCTCCTGCTAACCCATCTGAATATATAACTACAAAAAGACAGGTTTGAGACCACTGGGAAAACCCAATTCAAACTTGGTGTCAGACAAACCCATGGAATGATTGTTCATGTTTGTGTGGGTTGATGGCAGTTACAGTAGAGCACGTAGGCATGAAATGCCACAATGTCTGGGATTTGCTTTCAAGAACTTCAGCAGAGGGGGTAGGGGTGGTTTTAAAGGGATAGCTTTTGAATCTGGTCAACTGATGGGTAAACAGTTTTTTATGCCATTCTTTATACTTCTGTATAGGTTTGAAAATCTTCTTCAGGAACAGTTCAAAGGGAGGGAGGCATCCTGGAGACAAAGTCCCCAATCCCCCTGTCGAGGGCCAGCTCTGCTGGGGTGGCCTCCCAAAGTGGTGTGAATGTGGAGTGACCACTGTGCCTGGAGCTGTCTTCCCTGGCCCCCAGGACATTCAGACAACAGGAAGGACAACTGCCCAAGGGAGAAGCTCTAACTCCAGTGCTGCGGCAGTGCAAGTCACACTGCAGAGGGCTTGATGGCAGGCCTGATCTGGGATCTCTCAGGGAACAGTGTCATCCACTCAAAGGAAGATAAGGACAAAAGGCCTGCATTTCTAAATAACAAAAGTGACTACGGCAAATCCAGGCTTAAGTTCTTTTTTAATATCAGGCATGTTAGGATCAACAAATTTTTGCTTTTAATTTTCAAAAACATATACTTTCTAAAATATGACACTGGCAGAAATACATACCTACTTAAGAAAGAATTCATTTGCTGAAGACACAAAACTAGTACCTTTGTTTTCAAATCTTCACTTATCTGAGCAGCAACTTGAAGATTCTGTTCAAACATCTAAAAATTGGAGAACTTATGAATTCTGACATAAACTCACAATAGTGCAAGTTTCCCATTATACAAACCCCATTTGCTAACTGGGAGTTAGGATAGTCCAAATTCAAAGAAAAAAATGAAACCACTTGAAAAATAACAAAGTTAGTTAAACAAACAAACCACTTTCTTGTTAGGTAAAAAAAACTCAAGTGAATCATTCCCTAATTTCCTGCCATCAGGCTGGTCTCCACAAATGGGGACATGTGGACTCTCACCGAGTGACAGGGAGACAGGGCCCTGGGGGGCAGTGTGGCTGGGGTCACATGGGTGCAGGGGATGGGCTATGATTTGTGACATGGATTTCTTAAGAAGTGGATACACACTGCAGCTGACGGGAGCCAGACTTGGAAGGATGGAGTGGGGCCAACAGGCAGAGCTCACCTCAGGTCCTTGTTGTGAACGTCACATTTCCCAAAATGAAGGACCCACCTGCCTCTAACGGATGGTATCACTCAGAGAGACACCCACCAGCGCTCACTTCTGCCCGGCTGGAGGCCAAGCCCTGCGTCAGCAGGCAGAGTCCCACATGAACATTCCGACAAGACTCAGCCCTCCTACCAGCAGCAATGTTACTCAAAGGAAGAAAACGTGATGGGCCAGAAGAAAAAACAGGAAGGATACTGGAGGACACCAGCAAGTGTCCGGGCACTAAAAAGTAAATTAACTGTAAGAACCATGATGACCGTTGAAGTCGAAAGGACTCTTCCCAAAAGCCATCAGGTTAGACTCAGTTACGTGGCATTTATGACGACAAATCTTGGCCATTAACAACATCAGGAAACAGCAAACAAGCAAACTCAAATTAGAGCATCAGAGACCAATAACATATAATTAGGTTCCAGTTCAAATCCACAAAGATTAGGAAAACCAAAGCGACCTTACGCAAAACTACCTGGCAAGAAGACAGAGACAGAGAAGGACCTGAGGTGCCAGGCAGGATTCCGTCTTTACTACGACACACTTTGTGTTCCTCTGTAAAACCCACGGACCCCACTAATGACCCATTCATAATCAGGAACCCACAGACAGTACCTGGAAGACAATGGCGGGGAGCGTCGTCTGGTAGTACCCGTCTTGGTCAGCTTCAGGCTCAGTCTCTTTCATCCAGTCTTTCTTGTCTGTTTCTAGTGCTTTCCGCAGCCAGGCAATGATGTTTGACTAAGGGAAGTTTAGCATCACAGAGGAAGGAAGGAAAGAACAGCCCCTCTGAGTCAAACCAAACGGCCTCTCTCCAGTGGTGCAGCTGCAGAAATCAAATAGAGCACCCCGGGAATCCCTGTTCCCAAACAAGGGGACGCCAGAGACGCTGTCCCATGAGCCACCTCCATGGTGGGTGGTGCCCCTGCCAACCTCTACTGACTTAACCTTTTGGATGACTATCATGTTGGAGGACAGGCCAGGCTAGTGAGAAGCACTGGGAAGATGGAGGCCGACATGTCTCCGGCAGGCCCGTCCATGAAAAACCACACACCACTGCCGTCACCTCAGGGGCAAAGAGACCCTGCCTGCTTCCTGGGCGTGGGCCTCAGCACCTCAGTCAGAACATTGTGCCAGGAAGCAAACCCTGACCTCATCCTACCCTAAGACTGCTGGGAGGCCACTGGGCAGCATTCGGTCCCCTAACTGCCATCCTCCCACTCTTGGGCTCAGTGCTACAAGGCTGGCAGGCGCCACTGCACATCAGCAGGACGCCCCTACCAGGAACAGCACAGGCTCACTCCTCAAGCCAGAGGAGGTGTCCGTTTCTGCAGAATGGACACCCCAGACAATCTCCAGATCCAGGGCCAGAGGTTGGGCCATTCTTCCCATCTAACTGGCAAATGTACATTTCAAGACCCAATTTCCCAGAAACAGAGCCTGCACATCCTTAGGAAAGCCAATGCCAAGACAGGTTTCTTGCCTGCCTTCTTTGCCCACTGGCATCAGTTACAGACCAACTCAAAGAGAGCCGACAGAGCCATCTGTACACTGGATTCAGCCTGTTTTGGGACCGCACGCCACTCTACTCACAGTGAGAGTTGACATGTACGTGTCCAGTAGCTCAGAGACCACGTTTGGAGAAAGTAAAGGCTCTAGGATGCTGAGATCCACTTCTGGGGCCAGCTCCATGTTCCCCATCATCTCTGCGCTACAGCAAAAACCAGGAGTGAGAAAGACTAATTACTAGGGAAACAGAAAATTCTCAGGTAAGTGTTGCTATTTCCTTTGACACACAAATGCCCAACCACCCTTAAAGGCTGGGTCAGGGAGGGGAGGTGGGGCCTTGTGGAGAGCGCTGGGCGAGGGGCCGAACATGCTGGCTATGCGGCCACCTAAAGCACCTCAATCGCGGCCCTGGACTACCATGCCCACGTGATGGGGTGCTGGAGGCTCCACTCAGGACAGAACCCTCGTGAGGGCGAGATCTGTTCTATCCACAGCACCTCGTGGGGAAGACCAGGGCCTAGCAAACAGGAGGTGCTAAATAGACACGTTCCATTAAATAAGGGAATAATAAACCTGTGCTGTTGTTTAGAAACTTAAGCTGCTGAAGTTAACGTTGCTAATCCCTGCAGGAGAACAAGGACTAGAGCAGAGAATATGACATTCATAGTGACACACAAAATCAGCAAGGAAAAGCAACACTGTATTCAGTGCTCTGTGCTTAAGAAGGCAGGGATACGGACTACGTTTCAGAAAAAAGTTCTCATAAAAAACAGGTAATACCTGGGTACATGGTTGGATTCTTAAAAGTCCAAGGCTCAACTGTTCGGAAAATTCATATGCCTTATGCTGCATTCCCTAAATATGTGTTTAGAATGACAACACTGAATATTAATAGTTAGTCCACCATCGATAAGAAATCCAAGGTCTTCCTGAATAAAAGTACTTCATAAAATTCTGCAAATATTAAGACTATTTACTTAATCTAGATTCTTTTCACCCCAAGAACCTGAACTCAGCATGAAAATGTTTCTAGTACTGAAGCAGTTCAACTTTTCCCATGAGAAGTCCAAAGTGACAGAACGTGACGAGCAACACGAAGCTGTCGCAGAATTCCCAAGGACAGAAAAATGCTTACAATGTGGTGAGTGAAAAAGAAAATCAAGACACAAAACCATGCGTGGCACACAAATGCACACCCCGCCTGGTGGCCAGAGCACGGGTGAGGGCCCCGCGCCCGCATTCGAACCCTGCTTCCCACTCGCCGGCGTGTGAGGCTGTGTCTCAGTCTCCTCACGCACCCAATGGAGAGGACCATAGCAGCGCCTTCCTCGCGGGGCAACGTGTAAGTCGAGGCCTGCACAGGGAGGGCAGGACAGGTGACCGCTACTGACTCGGGCCGAGTGAGGGCAGCACACAGGAGGCCCGGGCCTGGCACAGTGAGCAGTGAGGCTCCTAAAGCGCCAGCTGTAATGACTGTCATCATCTCTGGGTGACGAGACAGTTCTATTTTCCTGTATTGAAACGTACACATCTCTACGATAAGCAGTTACCAAAAAACAACAGAAACCAAAAAATTCCAAAACTTACTGCTAAAACAAGAGGTTTAATGAATTTCTACACACTAGCAAAGAGATAGGCTAAAAAAAAAATTCCAAGACAGTACTTAATACTGTTTTCTATCACAAAACCATGAAAATTAAAATGCGTTTTCCTCTCAGCTAGCTAATCTTAAAGAATTTCAAGATACCCCACCACTGCCTTGTTTTTCAAACCCTACCTCAAATTAATACGTGCACGAAGTGGTTCATGTCCCTTTTGTGAAGTGACTAAAACCTCAAGACTGAACTGCACAAAGGATACCTGATTTTCTGGCATACTGGTGAGAAGAAACCCAGCCTGGGGTATCAGAAGCAGGAGGAGTGAGCTGGTGTCTCCTCAGCAGCCACACGACTCTGCAGGTCATGGGAACTCCTGCACCCACACATCCTCACCTGTCCAACAGGGTGAAACCACCTGCTCATAATGTCACCGTGAGGAGGAAGCTGGTTAGTGCCTGGTGAGCACTCAAAACCACAGAAGATCCCAACGCTAAACTAACTCAGTACTAACTGACGTCAAGGGCAGAGGCACCACTCAGATGCAAGCACATTCACAAACTAGACGCTGGCCCTGGATAAGGATAAGCCCCCACAGATGGACTGGAAAGGAGGCCTTCATCAACCAGAAAACAATGCCTGTGCATGCTCAGCACCTGCCCGGAGCAAAAGGACTCAGTAGCTCTTTAGAAACTGTCTGTTGGTATGTTTTTATACAAAGTTTCTATGTAAAAGAAAACACAAGATGTAAAGCTGGAGTTACCTCGTGTAGGTGTTTAAGACCCATGTCAAAAGGCTCACGATCTCATTTGCTTCCAGGTCTTCCGACGCGAGCTCCTGCATCCGAGTGCTCAGGGCCTGGTGGTACATGTTGAGGAGGTTTCTGAAAATCTCATAATGGGGAGGAAAACACTGAACCATCAGGTTTTTGGCAACAATGAGGTCGTCCAGCACATACTTCCTTATGATTTCTAGGTGGCGGACAAGCCACATCTTGTCAGACTCCCTGGTGCCTGCCTGTGTGCCCTCAATTCTAGTCGTCACGGTTCCGTCCAAGATGGCAAACATTTTCTCCTTCCAATTCTTGGGCCTCCCAGGAGGAACAAAGCCAGTTTGCTTTTTCCGGTCAAGTATGCGCCTGTCAATTTTTTCTTCCCTTTCAATGATCCTGACAACTGAGACCAGCAAAGTGGGGTCACGGCGGACAGTGACCAGTGACCTCTGCAGCACCATCCACAGCTGCTTGGCCAGCTCATCAGAGAGCCCCTGTGTGCTCCCGAAGTAGCCGTGGATGAGGGTCATGTCGCGAGTGTTCCCACTATCCATGCGGTACTGCTCGTACATCAGCCCGTCTCGGGAGCACTCTAGGTCCATCAGCTTCCGGTGGGCCTGCAGGAGCTCCCCTTGCTCTATGAGGTCCTGGGTCTCCCTCACAATCTCGGGCACTAGGGAAAAAGACACAAGACGGCACTGTACAAAAATTACATAAAAGGCTGTGCGGGATTCAGGAAGATGGTGGAGGAGGAAGCACCAGGTGTCTGCCTCCCACCTGGACGACAACTGCGCTGACAGACCTGAGGAACTACTTTGGAACTCAGGTGTCTACTGAAGGCTTGCAACTTCCAGGGAAGGCCTGGACAGCAAATTGCAGTTAATTTTGGTCAATTTCAGCTCCTGGCACTGTAGCAGATACCCATCCCTGCCCCCAGCCCCAGCAATGCCTAACATGTGTTCCTGGAGCAGCTTGCAAACAGCTGCGGGAAGCAGGGTGAACAAAAAGGACCCTGTCCTCCAAATATCGGGCATCTGTGCTCCCAATGCTGACTGCTGCTTCTGTTCACAGCGGTGCAAACACACTGCCCACACTGTTGTAAGCCCCTCTCCCTGCAGCTGCAGCGGCTTCAGGGATTTAAAGAGTTGGTGCCTACCCCCTTCATTTTTCTTTTTCCCTTTTGGAAGCCAGATGTTAAGGGCTAGGACATTCAAAAACAACCTCACACACAGGAGAATTTAGAAAGTGACTGCCACGGCCAAGGAAAGGCACAGGCTCAGAAAAGACCCAAGAAGACCTAAAGGTTACACCTCAGCCTGATCCTCAGCACAGAGACAGCCTACATCAATCAAAAAAACAAAACAATAAACAAAAATCAGCACACCCTGGGGAAGAGGAGAATCTGAGTTCCAGAGTTATCACATTATTAGATTTAAATGTCCAGTGTTCAACAAAAAAGTCACAAGACATATAAAGATATAGGAAAGTATGGAGATTCAAAGGGAAAAATAACAGAAACATCATTGGAGGACATCATTTGCTGTACAGAATTTGCAATACAGAAACATTTGGAGGACATCAACAGAAACCATCCCTGAGAAACACTAGATGGTACAGCTACTAGACAAAGACTTTAAAACAAGTCAAATATGCTTAAGAACTAAAGGAAGACGTAGAGAAAGTCAAGAGAAAAATGTATGAACAAAATGGAAATATCAATGAAGAGAGAGAAAATCTAAAAAGAAACCAAAAAATTTTGGAGCTGAAAAGTACAATAACTGAAATGAAAAATTTACTTCAGGAATTCAAAGGCAGATTTGAGCAGGCAGAAGAAAGAATCAGCAAACAGAAAGAAAGACAGACTAAGAAGAGTGAATAGAGCCTGAGGGACCTGTGGGACACTGTCAAGCAGACCAGCGTGCACACTGTGGGAGTCCCAGAAAGAGAAAAGAAAGAAAAAGGGCAAAGATTGTTTGAGTAATGGTCAAAAACTTACTAAACTTGATGAAAGACATGAATATAAACATCCAAAAGCTCAACAAACTTCAGGTAGAAAAAACTCAAGAGACCTACACTAAGACACATTATAATCAAACTGTTGAAAGCCAAAGCCAGAGAATCTTGAAAGCAGCAAAGGGAGAAGCAATTTGTCACATACAAGGGATCCTCAGTAATGTCATCAGCAGATTTCTCATCACAAACTTTGGAGGAGAGAAGGCAGTGGGCTGGGATATTCAAAGTGCTACAAGAAAAAAACTGTCACCCAAGAATCCTGTATCTGGCACACTGGCCTCCAAAAGTGAAGAAGAAATGAAGACATTCCCAGATAAACAAAAGGTGAGGAGTCCATCACCACTAGACACGACCGGCAGGAAATGCTCAAGGGAGTCCTGCAGTGCAATGAAAGGACACTAGACAGTTCTTTCAAGCTGTATGGAGAAATTAAGATCTCAGTAAAGGTAAATATATGAGCAATTACAAAAGCTAGTATCATTGGAACTTTGGTTTGTAGCTCTACTTTTTGTTCTACATAATTTAAGAGACAAATACATTTAGAAGAAAAAAATTATTAGTCCAAAGCTAGTATTACTATAACATTGGTTTATAATTCGAGATTACATTTTCTAAATAATTTGAAAGACTAATGCATAAAAAAACCCAACTAGTCTATGTTTTTGGTTACACAATGTATAAGGATGCAATTTTGTGACACCAACAACCAAAAGGGGTTAGGACAGAGTTGTACAGGAGCAGAGTTTTGTGTTATTGAAGTCAAGATGATATAAATTGAAATTAGAGCGTAATAACTTCAGGATGTCAAACGTAATCCCCATGGAAAGTACGAAGAAAATAGCTATAGAATATACACAAAAGGAAATGAGAAAGGAAGTAGAATGTTTCACCACGAAAAAACCAACTAAACCCGAAAGAAGACAGTAATACAGGAAATAAGGGACAAAAAGCTGTAAGGCGTATAGAAAACAAATGGGAAAATGACAGAATTAAGTCTCTTCTTATCAGTAATTACTTTAATTGTAAGTGGATTAAATTATCCAATCAAAGACAAGGGTTGGCAGAATGGATAAAAACACAGGATCCAACACATGCTGTCTACAGGAGACTCACTTTACATCCAAAGACACAGACTGAAAGTGACAGGGTGGAAAAAGATATTCCAATAGTAACCAAAAGAGAGCAGGGTGGTTACAATAATATCAGACAAAATAGACTTTAAATCAAAAAAGTTTACAAGAGACAAAAAAGGAATTATATATTAATAAAACATTCAATACAGCAAGAAGATACAATTATAAACATTTACACACCTGATGACAGACTATCAAAATATATGAAGCAAAAAGTAACAGAATTGGAAAAATGAACAGTTCGATCATAATAGAGACTTCAGTGTGCCACTCACAACAATGGATAGAACAACCAGACAGAAGCTAAGTACGCAGAGGATTTGAACACCACAATAAACCAACTAGATCTAACAGTCACACACACAACTCCACCCAACAACAAGAAAACACACAATCTTCTCAAGTGCACATGGGACATTTTCTGGTATAGACCATATGTTAGGCCACAAATTAAGTCTCAACAGATTTAAAAAGACATATCACACAAAGTCTCTTCTCTGACCACAATGAAGTTAGAAACTGGTAACAAAAGGAAAACTGGAAAAATCTCAAAATTGTGGAAATTAAACAACACGGCTCTAAACAACCAATGGATCAAAGGAGAACTCACAAGGGAAATTAGAAAATACTTAGAGATGAATGAAAACAAGCACACGACATACCAGAACTTATGGGATGCAGCAAAAGCACTGCTTAAGAAGTGTATAGCTATAAACACTGACATTAAAAAAAGAAGATTTCAGAGAACATGGGAGGTGACGTCAGCATCATGGCGGAGTGAGATTCCCTCTTTGAATCTCTGCCCCCTACGACGCAACGAAAACATCATTCACATTCCAACAGAGCTCAATCAAACACTACGAAGGACTTCTGAGAAACCCCTGCTGCCATACATCGGACGGTGGAGGCGCGGGAAGCCCAGGAGAACGGGAGGAGAGGTAGGAGGTTGTACTCCCCCTCCCCAATCGATCAGCAAAGACAGCGCAGTTCGCGGACAGAGGGGGGGGCGGCCCACAGCGGGGAAAACTAGCGCCATCCAGGTGCTCTCACAGACTGTCGCGAGATCCCCACTGGGAAGCGACGACGGACTGTTTAGGGGGTGTAGCAAACACCCTAAGAGAGCCAGAAAGGAAACCCCTGGGTCAAGCAGGAGAAAGAGAGGACCCCTCCACCCACACACCCGGCGTTTCAGCATAATCCCTCCGGGGGCTGCAGCCGCCTCAGAGCAAACCGCTCGCGATCTCCATCCAGTGGCAGCAGGGGGAAACTGCAGGACTAACTTTAATCACGAGGGGTAAAAATAAAGCCGTCCCCGTCGGATCCTTGCGAAAATATGTCAGGGCTACAGACCAAAAGGAAAATGACAAACACCCAGAAACCAACCCTGAAGGCACAGAATTTGATAACCTGAATGACAGAGAATTCAAAATAGCTATCATAGGGGCCGCCCGGTGGCGCAGCGGTTTGGTCCGCGCTTGGCAGCCCGGGGTTCGCGAGTTCGGATCCCAGGCGCCCGCCGACGCACTGCCTGTCAGCCATGCCGTGGCGGCGTCCCATATAAAGTGGAGGAAGATGGGCACGATGTTAGCCCAGGGCCAGTCTTCCTCAGCAAAAAGAGGAGGATTGGCAACAGATGTTAGCTCAGGGCTGGTCTTCCCCACAAAAAAAAAAAAAAACAAAAACAAAACAAACAAAAAAAAAAAACAAAATAGCTATCATAAACAAACTCAACGAAATACAAGAGAACACACAGAAACAAATCAACGAATTCAGGGATTATGTCACAAAAGAGATTGAAACCCTAAAGAAAAACCAATCAGAATTATTGGAGATGAAAAACAAAATCAACGAGATAGTGGAAAAAAATGGAGTCTTTAAAGAGCAGAACTGACAATATGGAGGAACGAATTAGCACTATTGAGGATAGCCACGCAGAAATGCTCCTGATAGAGGAGGAGAGAGAGCCAAGACTAAAAAGAAATGAAGAAATTCTTCGAGAAATATCAGACTCAATGAGGAAAAGCAACATAAGGATAATAGGTATTCCAGAAGGAGAAGAAAGAGAAAAAGGGGCAGAGAGTTTGTTCAAAGAAATAATAGCTGAGAACTTCCCCAACCTAGGGAACGAGAGGGAAATAACAGTGAATGAAATCAATAGATCACCTAAATATATAAACAGGAATAAAAAAATCATCTCGCCACATAGTAGCAAACTTGAAGAATACCCGTGACAAGGAAATAATATTGAAGGCAGCTAAACAAAAAAACAAAATAACATACAAAGGAAACCCCATCAGGCTCTCAGCTGATTTCTCCACAGAAACTCTACAGGCTAGGAGAGACTGGAATGATATATTCAAAATCATGAAAGACAAAAACCTTCAGCCGAGAATACTTTATCCAGCAAAAATATCCTTCAAATACGATGGAGAAATAACAACTCTCCCTGATAAACAAAAGCTAAGAGAGTTTGTCACCACAAGACCCCCACTACAAGAAATGCTCAAGAAGGCCCTTAGGCCTGAAAAAAAAACAAATGAGAAAGGGGATACAAAGATTTCAGCAAGGAGAAAAGCAAGGAGACTAAACCAGAACAATATACAGTTGGAAAACATCAAAAATTAATTCAAGCTCATCAGTGGAAACACACATTCATGACACAATCTGGAATAAAGAGATAACAAATAAGGAGGGGAAGAGGTAAGGGATTGAATCGACCCAGCCTCAGGAAAAGGGAGGCATCTGAAAATGTACTTTCTTATCCAGGAGATCGCTTATATAAACCGCATGGTAACCACTAAACAAACAACCAGAAGAGAACCACACATGACAAATAAAGAGAAAACCAAGAGAATGAGCATGCAGAAATACCAAACTGAATTTGCAGTCCGAAACACAAGGGACAAGAAACGAAGGAAATGCAAAAGAACCAGAAGATGAACAATAAAATAGCAACATTAAACCCTCATATATCAATAATCACTCTAAATGTAAATGGATTGAATTCTCCAATCAAAAGACACAGAGTGGCAGGATGGATTAAAAACCAAGATCCAACAATCTGCTGCCTCCAGGAAACACATCTCAGCTCTAAAGACAAACACAGACTCAAAATAAAAGGATGGAAAACAATACTCCAAGCTAATGGCAAACAAAAGAAAGCAGGAGTAGCCATACTTATATCAGACAAAGTAGACTTCAAGATAAAAAAGGTAATGAGAGACAAAGAAGGGCAATATATAATGATAAAAGGGATACTTCACCAAGAAGACATAACACTTATAAATATCTATGCACCCAACACAGGAGTACCAAAGTACATAAAACAACTGCTAAAAAACCTTAAAGGAAATATTAACAATAACACTAATAGTAGGGGATCTTAATACCTCCCTTACATCAATAGATAGATCACGCAGACAAAAAGTCAATAAGGAAATAATGGACTTAAACGAGAAACTAGACGCAATGGACTTAATAGATATATACAGAGCACTCCACCCAAAAAAAGCAGAATACACATTCTTCTCAAGTGCACATGGAACATTCTCAAGGATAGAGCATATATTAGGAAACAAGGCAAACCTCTAT
This sequence comes from Tapirus indicus, assembly GCA_031878705.1. Classification (NCBI taxonomy): domain Eukaryota; kingdom Metazoa; phylum Chordata; class Mammalia; order Perissodactyla; family Tapiridae; genus Tapirus; species Tapirus indicus. The sequence goes on from CM062921.1 coordinate 145,772,740, forward strand.
AACTTTAAGAAGATTGAAATCATTACAAGCATCTTTTCTGATCATAATGCTGTGAAACTAGAAATCAACTGCAAGGAAAAAACTAGGAAAGGGACAAAGATGTGGAGACTAAACAACATGCTACTGAACAACCAATGGGTCATTGATGAAATTAAAGGAGAAATCAAAAGCTATCTGGAGACAAATGAAAAGGAAAATACACCATACCAACTCATATGGGATGCAGCAAAAGCAGTCCTGAGAGGGAAATTCATAGCAATACAAGCTCACCTCAACAAACAAGAAAAATCCCAAGTAAATAACCTTAAATTGCACCTAACAGAGTTGGAAAAAGAAGAACAGACAAAGCCCTGAATCAGCAGAAGGAGGGAAATAATAAAAATCAGAGCAGAAATAAATGAAATTGAAACCAAAAAAACAGTAGAAAGGATCCAAGAAACAAAGAGCTGGTTCTTTGAGAAGATAAATAAAATTGACAAACCCTTAGCCAGACTCACTAAGAAAAAAAGGGAGAAGACTCAAATAAATAAAATTAGAAATGAAAGAGGAGAAATTACAACAGACACCACAGAAATACAAGGGATTATTAGGGAATACTATGAAAAACTTTACGCCAACAAATTGGACAACCTAGAGGAAATGGACAAATTCTTGGACGCGTACAACCTCCCAAAACTGAATCAAGAAGAAATAGAGAATCTGAACAGACCAATCACAAGTAAAGAGATTGAAACAGTAATCAAAAACCTCCCAAAAAATAAAAGCCCAGGACCAGATGGCTTCCCTGGAGAATTTTATCAAACGTTCAAAGAAGATTTAGCACCTATCCTTCTCAAACTATTCCAAAAAATAGAGGAAGATGGAATACTTCCCAACACATTCTACGAGGCCGACATCATGCTGATACCAAAGCCAGACAAGGACAATACAAAGAAGGAAAACTACAGGCCAATATCACTGATGAACATAGACGCAAAAATCCTCAACAAAATATTGGCAAACCGAATACAGCAATACATCAAAAAGATCATACACCACGATCAAGTGGGATTTATACCAGGGACACAGGGATGGTTCAACATCCGCGAATCAATCAACGTGATACACCACATTAACAAAATGAAGAATAAAAACCACATGATCATCTCAATCGATGCAGAGAAGGCATTCGACAAGATCCAGCATCCATTTATGATAAAAACTCTCAACAAAATGGGTATAGAAGGAAAGTACCTCAACATAATAAGGGCCATATATGACAAACCTACAGCAAACATCCTACTCAACGGGGAAACACTGAAAGCCATTCCTTTGAGGACAGGAACAAGACAAGGGTGCCCACTCTCACCGCTCTTATTCAACATAGTACTGGAAGTTCTGGCCAGAGCAATTAGGCAAGAAAAAGGAATAAAAGGACTCCAAATAGGCAATGAAGAAGTGAAACTCTATTTGCAGACGACATGATCCTATACATAGAAAACCCAAAGAATTCCATCGGAAAACTATTAGAAACAATCAACAACTACAGTAAAGTGGCAGGGTATAAAATCAACTTACAAAAATCAATTGCATTTCTATACACTAACGATGAAAAAACAGAAAGAGAACTCAAAAAGACAATTCCATTTACAATTGCAACAAAGAGAATAAAATATCTGGGAATAAATTTAACCAAGGAGGTCAAAGACCTATACAATGAAAACTATAAGACACTATTGAAAGAAATCGAGGAGGACATAAAGAAATGGAAAAATATTCCATGCACATGGATTGGAAGAATAAATATAGTTAAAATGTCCATTCTACCTAAAGCAATCTACAGATTCAATGCAACCCCAATCAGAATCCCAATGTCATTCTTCACGGTAATAGAACAAAAACTACTGAAATTCATATGGGGCAACAAAAGAGCCCGAATAGCTAAAGCAATTCTGAAAAAAAAGAACAAAGCTGGAGGCATCACAATCCCTGATTTCAAAATATACTATAAAGCTACAGTAATCAAAACAGCATGGTACTGATACAAGAATAGACACACAGATCAATGGAACAGAATTGAAACCCCAGAAATAAAACCACACACCTATGGACAGCTAATCTTCGACAAAGGAGCAAAGAACATACAATGGAGAGAGGGAAGTCTCTTCAATAAATGGTGCTGGGAAAATTGGACAGCAACATGCAAAAGAAGGAAAGTAGACCATCTCCTATCGCCATATACAAAAATCAATTCAAAATGGATCAAAGACCTGAAAGTGAGACCTGAAACTATAAAACTCCTGGAAGAAAATATAGGCAGTACACTAATTGAGATTGGACATAAAGGGATCCTTTCAGATTCCATGTCTACCCAGACAAGGGAAACAAAAGAAAAAATAAACAAGTGGGACCTCATCAGACTAAAGAGCTTCTACAAGGCAAATGAAACCAAGATCAAAATGAATAAACAACCCACCAGCTGGGAGAAAATATTTGCAAATCATTTGTCCGACAAGGGATTAATCTCAGTAATATACAAAGATCTCATACAACTGAGCAACAAAAAAACAAACAACCGGATCAAAAAATGGGCAGAGAATATGAACAGACATTTTTCCAAGGAAGAGATACAGATGGCCAATAGACACATGAAAAGATGTTCAACATCACTAATCATCAGGGAAATGCAAATCAAAACGACACTGAGATATCACCTTACACCGGTTAGAATGGCTATAATCACCAAGACAAATAGCAACAAATGCTGGAGAGGTTGTGGAGAAAGGGGGACCCTCATTCACTGCTGGTGGGAATGCAAACTGGTGCAGCCTCTATGGCAAACAGTATGGAGAGTCCTCAAAAAATTAAAAATAGAAATACCATATGATCCAGCAATACCACTCTTGGGCATCTACCCAATGGACGTGAAATCAACCATCACAAGAGGCGTATGCACCCCTATGTTCATTGCAGCATTATTCACTATAGCCAAGAAGTGGAAGCAACCCAAGTGTCCCTCGACTGATGATTGGTTAAAGAAGATGTGGTATATACATACAATGGAATACTACTCAGCCATAAGAAAAGACACAATTGTCCCATTTGCAACAACATGGATGGACCTAGAGGGTATTATGTTAAGTGAAATAAGCCAGAGAGAGAAGGACAGACACTGCATGAACTCACTCATATATGGAATATAAATGAACACACGGACAGAGAGAACTGATTGGTGGTTACCAAGGGGAAGGGGGGTGGGGGGGGCACAAGGGGTGAAGGGTTACATCCACAAGGTGACGGACAAACAAAAATGTACAACTAAAACCCCACAGTGTTATAAACTAAGACATCAATAAAAAAAAAAAAAAAAAAAAGATTTCAGGGGCAAGGCCCATAGCATAGTAGTTAAGTTTGGCACATTCCGCTTTGGTGGCCAGGCTTCGTGGGTTCGGATCCCAGGCGTGGACCTACACCACTCATCAGCCATGCTGTGGCAGTGACCCACATATGAAGTAGAGGAAGACTGGCACAGATGTTAGCTCAGGGCTAATCTTCCTCAATAAAAAAACAAGGAAGATTGGCAACAGATGTTAGCTCACGGAAAATTTTCCTTAGCAAAAAAAAGAAAAAGATTTCAAATCAACAACATAATTTTACAAGTTAAGGAACTAGAAAAAGAACAAGCTAAACCCAAAACTAGCAGAAGGAAGGAAATCATAAAGATTAGAGCAGAAATAAATGAAACACAGAATAAAAAACAATAGAGAAAATAAACAAAACCAAAAGATGGTTCTTTGAAAAGATCAACAACTGATGACAAATCTTTAGCTAGATGGACTAAGAAAGAGAGAAGACTCACACACTAAAATCAGAAATGAAAGTGGGGACATTACTACCAATTCTATAGAAATAAAAAGGATTATAAGTGAGTATTATGAACAACTATACACGAACAAACTGGACAACTTAGATGAAGCAGCAAATTCGTAGAAACACAAAACCCATCCGAGACTAAATCATGAAGAAATAGACAATCTGAATAGACCTATCACTAGTAAGGGGCTGGGGCAAGGGGACCATTTAATAGGTGCAGAGTTTCAGGGGTTTTTCTTTCAGTTTTATTGCAATATAATTGACATACAGAGTTTCAGTTTTGCCAGATGAAAAGAGTTCTGGAGATGGATGGTGGTGACGGTAGCAAAACAGTATGAAAGTACTTAATACCACAGAACTGTACACTTAAAAACGGTCAAGATGGCAAATTATACGTTATATGTATTTTATATTAAAAAAAAGTGGGGGAAAAAAAAAGGTTGTGTGCACAGCACTATTAAATCACAAGCAATGAGAAAATTCTGAAGTGAGCCAAACAAGCACAACATCCTCCCAATAAAAATCTCCTGGGGACAGCCCAGTGGCCTAGTGGTTAAGTTCGTGTGATCTGCTTTGGCAGCCCAGGGTTCAAGGGTTTGGATCCCAGGCACAGACCTACACTACTCATCAAGCCATGCTGTGGCAGTGACCCACAGACAAAATAGAGGAAGACTGGCACAGATGTTAGCTCAGGGACAATCTTCCCCAAGCAAAAAGAGGAAGATTCGTAACATGTTAGCTCAGGGCCAATCCTCCTCACCAAAAAAAAAAAAGCTACTAACAAAAACACACATACATTGTAGCCTCACTTGTCCATCAAGGGGAGAAAATTACTCTCAACTTCTGTGGATGACCTGCTTCCAGTAAAGCAACTTTTTGGTCATTTGGCATTAGCTTTACAAGGAAATGTTGCCAGTCAACAGGAAATTATAAGATGAGGGATTAACTACGAAGGCGCTGGTTCAATGTCATGAAGGAGATTCTGGCATGGGGACTTTGTTTCAATTTCAAGCAATCCACAGTCACCAAGAGGAGCTGCTTCCTGAGCACTCACTGTGTAGTCGGCAGTGTTGTGCCATTCATGGGGGGACACAGCCCTAAGTGCCCAAGAAGATGAGCATGCACAAAGCAATGGTGCCAGGGACTCAACAACACTGCCATCAGACACAGGCCTAAGATGAGTCCAGAGGAATAGGGGCTGAACAGGACACAAGTTACACCAAGGTACGATGTGGCAGGAGCAAGGCCACCCATGCAGTGGATTCACAGTGGTGGGTGGATGGGAAGAAATGTGCCAGATCACACTCAGGGATTAAGAAGAGTTTGGGGAAGGACAGAAAGAACTCGCTAAGACCAGACACAGGATAAAAGGAAGGCAAGGGGTTAGACCATCGCAAGCCTTCTTGCTGGGATGCTGGTGACCCTGACAGAGGCGAGGGGATGAAGGAAAGATGGGCTCTGGGGGGGGGACGGGATGATGAGGAGCTCTCAGCACAGCACCTAGTGTGAGGAGCGGTGCTGAACCCAACAGAGAGCCCTGCCCTGGTGAAGGCTGACACTGTTCCCAAATAGGCCGTGGAGCATTCTTCCTCCACCAGGTCTGATTCTAGACACAACTGGGACTCCAGAACATGCCCGACTCCTGGCCTCCCAGCCTCTGTCCTCCCCTCCCCATGTCCATGCACACTCTTCCTCCACCTAGGAACTGCTCCTCTCCTTAATCACCTCTCCCGCTCTGTCCCATGCACAGGGCTGCTTCTCTCACAGACCACAAGCTCCTTTCAGGTGTGTGGTGCATCTTTCTTCTTTGGCACCTGGCAGAGTACCAGCTGGTCTACTGACTGAACAGCCACACTGCAGCTGAGGGAACGAAGCTCACACAGTATTTGTTCATTTACCCATTTTGTGCCTCTGTCCTGACAAACACAGACACAAGCATCCTACTAGCCTTGACTTGCTCAACTGATCACGATCCACCCATGTCCAAAACAGAAGCTAACTGTGCAGGCAGGAATCACACCTCTGTCTACAGAGGCAGGTCTACAAAACATACTGCACAAAAGCTGGAACTGCCTCTGTAACCCACAGAGCCAGGAAAACAGCTGCCAAGTCGTGGGGCGAGCACGGGCAGTGGTCCCGCCTGGCTACCTGAGAAGATGTTCTTGAGGTTCTCCACAGCCGCCGCGAGCTGGCTGTGCCGCACAACAGCATCCTTCACGTCCTTGAGGCTCTCGATGGTGTTGATGCTCTGCCTCCAGTCTTTGCTGACGTCGGCCAGGGACCGCTGGATGTCTCTGACATCATTCAGTGCATTGTGCAGCTGGCTCAGGCCTGTGCGCACCCCATCCAACTGCGACTGGATCGCGGCCTAGGGGTGACACCACGCGGGTGAACAAATCTTCCCCAGAAGGCTTAAGTGCAGAAAAGAGACATCTCAGCAGCAGGGAACAGTCAATACTCAGAGAAAAGAAAAGAAAATTCAACAAGGATTTTATTGATTCACAAGGTAACTTTTTCTTTGCTGCCTTGGAACAGAACAACAATGCCTTTTAAAGCTTTGGTGAGAAAGCCTCACAATGCTCTTATCCAACCCCTCAGCCTGAAGACGCTGGACATCGCCGTGGGTGGCCTCGGGTCCTGTGGCCGCCCCTGACACAGTATCTTTACAAGGACTCCATGCATGATCTTCCAGGTGTCCCTCAGTCTCCTAATAGGCCTCATCTAGGTGGAGAAAACTATACTTGCTCATCAGCTTTAGGGGTCTCCTGCCATTCAGCCGGAACCAGACTCAGCTCAAGGATAGCCAGCCCCACTGCGCAGAACTGGTACATCTGAGATTCAGACTTACTCTGCGGGTCCACCGAAATGCCATTCAGCTAGCTGTACAGCCAGAAGGGAGAGGACATGAAGGAGCAGCAGTAGGTGGATGGGAAAGGGAAGGGAAAGACCAGGTAGTACAATTGAAGCCAGAACACTTTCCACCCAAGGGTCTTAGGTTGGTTTAGAAATAATTCACAATGATTGTTAACAGACCACACAAGCTTCTAAGTCACTACTGATAATCATTAATTAATCCCACAAGTTGCTAGAACCGATTAAAACTCTAACTAAAAATGCATCAGGTCCAAACTTTTTTAAGTTAATATGAAACTGCTGTTTCAAATTAGTCCAACAGGTCTTTGGATGTTTCATCGGTCCAAATGAATGATCTTCATCCTGTCTCATCAGGCCTGCCTTTACCTGGATGGTAATAATGATTCCAAGTGGAGAGGTGACCTCACTGCCATACTAGTGTGGGAATTAACTTTCCTCAAAGGCATTCTCTTAAATCCCCAAGACCTTTCTGCTGCCTGTCAACTATAGCAGGCCATGGTTTTAACATTTTTATAACTATAGGAATGTGTGCATTTCAATAAAACCTCACCTCTTCACACGAATTAAGTTGAAAGCCAATCTAAATCACAAATACCTTGAAAAAGAATGATTTTCTTTCTTGCTTCACTCTCATGCTCTTAATAAATGTGTCTGGCTCTCCTCCTCCTACCTTCCCCAGGGACAGTAGAATGCCAGGCCCATGGTCAGCCTGCTACAGCTCGTGCTGGAATGACCTAAACAAAATGCTCTCTGGTGGCACTCTGTAGAAGAGCTGATAATAAATAAGAACAGCTGTTATTCTTTTAGTATTGTCTAAAAAGCTAACGGACACTTCCAGGTGCTTAAAGCAGTTGTTCCTTTGGTGTTTTCAATATTCCCACAGTCTTCTCTGTAGATCTACTGATTGGTAATATATTGCTGCAAGGAATTAAGTAGGTAAAAGTAACGTTCCGCTCTGCCTCTTTCCAGATCATCACAAAGTCTAATTTAGCAAAATTACAATGATGATGTTAAGCAGGAATCTGAAACTCAAGATAATGGCTCTGTCCTGCATGGAAGTGAAGCAGGAGCCTATGGCCTCTCTGGTCTCGTACCTTCAATCTGGCCTCCACAGAGGCCTTTTTCCGGGCCTCTCTTCTGCGATACTGCTCCACTTTGTCCAGCTGGTCTGGGCGCTGAAGCATCCCAGCAACTCTTTGGACCGCTGTTGCAACAGCCTCCCGGTCTGTCTCCTTCATGGTTAAAAAGCAGGCGGACTCTCCACACCTGTCATACTAGAGACATCCTGTGTGCATGGGGGAGGAGGAACAGGAGTGGAGAGTGTTAGGAAGGCAGAAACATCAGGTACAAAACTTACCCCCTCGACAGTCAGTTGTGCATGAGGGAGCTATAAAGACAGCATTTGAAATCATTAATCCAGTAAACCTGAAAGTTGAACTAGCATTGTGAAATATTTTCATTTCCTAATAAGAAAATAAGCCTTCAGAACGCAAATATGGAGAAAGTTTTACCTTTAAGTGGGGTAGGAGCATTCACAGGTAGAAGACATGAACATATGGAGGATGTCTCTACAAGAACCCTAGACCACTCATATCAGATGTCAGTCTCCAAGGCACTTCTCTCCCCCAGACAGGGCCAATTTCTCATTTCCGGAGCCTGTACACCACCACCCCTCAGCCACACTGGGGGCGGGGGGGGGGGCAGCTGCGACAGGCTGCCTCAGTGAGGACATTGAGGCACAGGGATAGCACACACCTCACCACCCCCAGCTGAAGTCCCAGCACACATCCTATGATTCCCCTCCAAATTCACTACTGTCTGTAGCATCCAAAATTCCATTTCCTACTATTTAACAGACTAGTAAAAAAGGTGAGAGGGCAGAGGCACAGGTTCTCCTTTGCTCAGGGACAAGTACAGGGCACAGATGTCTGGATACCAAGCACACCTGCCTTCAATCCCAGCTCCACCAACATCCTAGTCATGGAGCTGGGATAGCTGGTGCGTGTCTGGAGAGGATTCCACAGACATTCGTCCCCTTGATCTCAGCGGTTACACTGCCATTTCCATTCACATGTTCCCTACACTTCTCCAAGCCATGAGCGAGACCCACCCTCTCCCCACATTCTTCATTCCCCTCCCACACGCTGCAGACGAACGCCGAAACTCCAGGATGCCCGCGGAGGACCCTACGTTAAATACGTCCTCCGTCTGCACAGAACACCTTCCCTCCCCCGCGGCCCTATCCTGCAAGCGCCCTCCTTCCTGCGTCTTCTGACAGGAAACCAAGTGTACCGACGCAAAACCTGGACCAGACAGAAACGCGACGACGCGGGCGGCGACCGGCCTAACCCCGCCCTCGGGCCGCGTCTGCGCCGGTCTGCTCCGCATTCGCCCGCTTCGCTGCGACGCGCGGCCCGCATTCCCACGGTCTCGTCCGGGCGTCAGCGGCTCGCCGGCGCGCACGGGCCTCGGCCGCTCCCCAGGGCTGGGACCCGGGGACGGCGCTCGGAACCGGACGGTCACCGCCGAGGCGCGACGACGGACGCCGGGCCAGGGCGGCGGCGCAGCCTCAGCCCCGCGCCGCCCGCCGCCCAGGGGCCCCCGCCCCCCGCGGCCGCCTCACCGTCCGCCGCCGCCGCCACCCCGCGCCCGGCCGGAAGTGGGCGGCCCGCGGGCACTTCCGCTTCCGGAGGCGCGACCGGAAGCGCGAGGCCTGGGCAGTGCGGGCGGGGGGATCGCCGCCCACGGCGGGGGGGCGGGGGGCGCCGGGGTCCGAGCCCCGCCTGACGCAGCCCCCCTCGTTCCCGCGCTTCCAGCCCTCTCCCTTCGGTGTCCCCAGGCCGGTCCTGTGTGCACCTGCCGGTCCCGCTCCTGGACCCCCGTTTCCAGGACTCCCGTCTCCGCGCTCCGTCTGCCTCACTGTCCGGACCCCTGCGTGAGAGGGGCTGTGCCACTCCGTGCTCCTCCTGTGTCCCCCACCGCGGTGTCCACTACCGAGCTCGGCGCGTTTGTGCGCTGACGTCTCTCCCCGGCTCCTCCCTCCCGCAGGCCTCTGTCTCCAGCCTGTCAGGACCACACGCGCTGGTTACTCAGCAGCTTCTTAGCGAGCTGCCCTTGTTACACCCTGGAATCGAAAATGCGCTCAGCCGGTCAAGGAGCACAAACCAACCAGAAGCCCACAAGGAAACAACCCACTGTGGGACGGGTTGTCACGGAGTGTCGGGGGGCCACCGGGTCCCTCATGGAGGCGGAGCTGGGTGGGTCTTGGAGCATGAATGTGCCTCACTGGGCAGGGGTGCAGGGGTGGGACGGAGGGGAAGCTGCGGGGAGTGGCGCAGAGTACTGAGCTGGAAAGGAAGATGGAGGAGGCAGGTCCTGAGTTACTGCCTGGATGAGAGGCCCGGTGGCCAGAACTGTACTCTCTGAGTGAGAAACATGCTAAGCCACTAAGATTTCAGGTTTGCCTTTGTGGTAAGAAGCACCACTTGCCTTAACATGGACTGAAAAGGAAATCTTTCACTGTTACCAACTACTGGACTATACTGATGGGCACCTCCTGAAAGTCAGCCAAGATCATACAAATAGGAAGGATTCTGGAACACAGCAGGGATGGGAGATAGAGGGGAGGAATGTGGGAGCAGCGGTGCAGGAAGTGGGTTGCGCACGAGCACACACCTGGGTGCATGGGCGGGGCATGAAGCTGGAGGTGTCCAAGCCCCACTCCATTGCCTCGGCCATATAAACTACAACCTGCTGAGCAGCTGACCGCTGTGCTATAGGTCACAGCTGATGAAGGGGTGCTTCACCATACTGACTGATAGCTGATCCCTTTATTATTTCAACTGTACCTAGTAATTTATGAAAATTAGCACTAAGTTGAGCAACAAAGAATGTAAGCAAAAAGTTAAAATTATGTTTGAGATTTTAACTGTAAAGGTATTTTGAAAGTAATGAAGAAAAAATTTGCCAAAATTATCAAAGTTTTTAGGACTACTACTTCAAAATATAACAACATTTAACGTACAAAATGGAGACTCATGCTATTGATGTCTGTTTGGATGTAGGACTCCCAAATAGCTTCCTCAATTATCCAGGATGGTTAACAATAGAATGCTTTGTTAAAGGACATTATTTTTTTCCTCCTTAAAACTGAAAAATAAAACCTTGATTAAAAATCTTTTTTGACTTCCATTTTTGGCAGACCAAATAACAAAAAAACCTCCTTCAATACAACTAGGGATATTGGATGAAAATAGCAAGCACCCTTTTAAATGCACAGGTGGATTCACAGACAAGCATAGGGGATGGTCTGGTCAAAGCAAAGAGAGAAGAGATGAGTGAGCGGAGATATTTGCTGCTGGAGCAGGGACAGGTGGGGAAGGGGGAGTCCTGATGTCCATGCAGGACAGACTCTGGGACTCTGCTCAAAGGCTGTATCCTCAGTGCAACAGTGGGCCAGAAGAAACAAACAAAACCTCAAGAAAGCAACTTCTCCCGGGTAACAGGATGGCCAGGAGGCTTGCCTGCCTTCATCAGGGCCCTGTGTCAGGGAAGGCCCCCCAAGAACTCATAGCTAGGGGCTGCATTTCACTCAGGTCTAGCCCCCTCCTAAGCCTAGAAGCTCTCACTGAAACTTGCCCCTTGGCAGAAGCAAACCGGAACATTTCTAGAGAGGCCTCCCCACTCACCCCCCTTGGCAAGAGTAAAGGGGGGTGGTGAGGAGGTGTGTTCCCAAGTGTCCTGAGATCCTCTTCTGTTGGGGAGAACAGAGATCTCGATTAGCTCCAACTTAGACTTTGCTAAATACGCATGTTAATGATAACCACTGAAGAAAAAAACAGAATTGTAACTTCCAAGCAAATAGGGGAAAGGAATAGAGAAAACACAAACAATCTTATAGGGACACTAGGAAGTGAAGAAACACCAAAGGATCATATGTGACAAGAAATATGATCATATGTGATAAAATAAGAGGTAGAAATATGTTTGAATACATCAATTATCAGAACACAGTAAACAGATTTTAAAACAACAAAAGTTATTAAGAAAAACATCTAAAACAAAGGAACAGGATGGTTAGGCATGGGTAAGGTTTGCACAGCAGCCAGTCAGGCTGAGAAAGCTGGTGTGGCAATATTAATATCAGACAAAATGAGCTTTATGTCAAAGGCACTGTCAGAGAGTTATTTTCTTAAGATGCAAAACACATAAGCCATAAAGAAAAAGAATGACAATTTGCTATGCTAAAATTTTAAACTCTGTCTGATTTTTTGAAAAATCCTTAAGTGAAAGACAAGCCACAAACTGAGAGAAAATGTGTAACTGACCAAATGCCACGATCCTGAATATAAAAAGAACTGCAAGCAAAAGTTCAGGAAAGGACAGGCAAGTGCAGAAGACATGGCAAAGGCCAGGGCCACCACTTGGGGAAGAAACCAGGCTGGGGGTGCCTCCCTGTGGCTGGCCAGCATCCTTAGGGAGGCCTTGGGGACCCTCCTGTCTGCAGCCCTCTTAACTTTTAAACCACAGCCCAGGGTCATCCCCACTCGAAGCCCCAGCTACTTGGCCCGCAACCTTAACATCAAGTCTTGGCTAAGATGCTGCCTCCCAGTGCAGCTTTGTCCACAGAATCACCACCTGAACTACCCCCACCTGGCTAATCTATTTGCACAGCACCTGGCCCCAACGACAGGCTGCAGAATTTATGTGGTCTGTGGTCAATTGTCCACACCCTTTCCTCTGCGCACACAGAGCTCCCTCACCCTGTCCACCAGGGAGGACACAGCGAAAGTCTGTGACCTGGAAGTGGGTCTTCACTTGACCATGCTGGCACCCTGATGTCAGACTTCCAGCCTCCAGGAATGTGAGAAATACATGTCTGTAGTTGATAAGCTGCCCAGGCTGCAGAATTTTTGTTATAGCAGTCCAAATGGACTGAGACAGATGCACGGTGGCAGGACCCCTTTGGAGGACACAGGCAACAGCTAGCGAAGCGAAGGAGTGCGTGTGTCCTCAGCCCTGCAGAAGCATACAGGTGGGTGAGCAGCTGCTGGGCGAGCAGAGGAAGTCTGGAATCGACCCGCAGGTCTGTCCGCAGAGCAGATAAGTGGTGGCAGAGTCATCTGACGGAGTGAAGATGAGTGATCTCCATCTGCAGGTCTCAACGCCAGTGACAAGACGAGGAGGGCCTGGGGGCGTGAGGTGTGGGGGAGGACAGGCTGGGTAGGTGGCCACTAGGGCAGGAGCAGCTGGGTTAGATCCAGCAAATAGCCTGGCCTCCCCTAGGAAGGACACGGGAGTCCAAGGACACGGAGGAGGCCTGGCCAGGGCTAGACGTGCTCAGCAGGGGCAGATGCGAGCTCTGTCCAAGGCACTGACGCTTGTTTAGTTTGGGGAGTGTCTTTGGCCAAAGGAAATGAAAACACCACTCCCTGGGCCTGGGCCCCGATGACCCCCTTCCCCTTCCCACACACCTATAATCAGGTCCTGGGCCAGGTGGTGCTGACCTCTCAGGACCCCCCCCCCCCCGCCGCAAACACACACACAAGGGAGTCAGGCATCTGCTCCCCACAGGACAGGCTGAGTCTGGGGTGTCCTGAAGGCACCTGGGAGGGTCCCCTAACCGTCAGTGATGGGGCTGGCAGGCAGAGGAGAAAGTGCTGCTGGGGCCACAGCCAGGACATGGCCGGGTGGGTCTCCTTCCTCCTCCTGTGGCTTCTGGCTCCAGCATGTTTATTTTCACATTATTACTGCCTGGTGTCTAGTGGTGGAAGACTGTCTTCGAATGTAAACTAATCAACACACGCTTCAAAGAAAATAAAGTGACTTCATTTGGAAAATCAAGTATACGTTTCCATTTATGGTAAACACTATCAACATGTGATTTATTTTATACCAATATTGCAAATTTAATACAAACTACAGTATCAGAAATATATTTGAAAGCTCTTTCTAAAGGCACTGAGAAAACAGTACAAAAAGTTACATTATAGTGTATCCATTTAAAAAATTTCAACAAGTCTGTCTAGATATTGAAAACTTTTTTCTCCCAGTAGAAACTGCAAAAATATAAAATATAATTTGTGTTTATCTCCTCCCTTCCTTCCCATTCCCACATTATATTTGATTTTAATTTTTTTTTGGCTATATAAGCAAAAGCCACAGACTACAGAAAAACATAAGCCTGTAATTAATACTGATAATGACACTTTAAAGCAGAAATGGCCACATCTGCACCTTCTACATTCCATCGTCATCTTCCCCACACCATTTCTCAGGAGGGGCATGGCTGTAAAATCACAAAAGTGCTGATTTGGGGAAGTTTTGATGCTGCTGACTGAGCAGAGGGACCGGGGCTCCGGGACCTAGGCATGATGGGCATCTCCAGGGCACAGGACCTGCAGAGTTGATGTCCAGATGCTGAAGTCCACGTCAACACAGTATGACCTGTCCGCCTGCCAACTGTGACCAATACGGTGCCCTTGGTCCCAGGAGAGTGGGTGCAGAAGGCTGCATGTGAGTGTCGGGGAGGTGTGCAGCACAGCGCGGCCCTCGTGGGCAGGGATGGCTGCGTGTGCTAACCTCACATGAGGCCCACGCCAGCAGCTCCTCTTTGGTTACACTGGGGTCTGGCTACGGTGTGCAACAGGCAGTGACGTCTCTGAATTCCTTCTTTACAGTCCTGGGTTTTCCCGGTTACATGTTACACGCGTGCAACACTAGACTCCTAGGTGGAGGTGAACTTAGAGGGCACATGCCCTTGTCCCTGAGGAGGAGGGGTCTACTCCCCCAGCAAAGGCGGGCCCAGCTGCAGGGGGACCCGACCTCAAGTGCTCCCTGCCGTGGCTTCCTCCTGCTCAGGGGAATTTCCATGCCCTGGTGCATGGCCTGCACCAATGCACCAGTGGGGTGCGGTCGCCTAGAAGGAGCAGTGCCATCTCTGGGTGGGGACTCTGGGTGACCTCCACTTTCTGATTTATGCTTTTGTGTCCAGATTTCCTACATGAGAATGTGGTTTTTACAATTTTTTTAAAAACATCACTTGTCTGACTTGTCTCTAATAATTCTTCCTGAGATGGTGACTGCAATCCTCATTTGAACTGTAGACAGCAAGACAGCAAGACAAGTTGACTTCCTATTTCTTTTCTCCACATTTTGTACTTTCCTATATGCCGTGTGTCGCTTAATGATGGGGAGGTGTTCTGAGAAATGCGTGGTTAGGCGATTTCGTCATTGTGCAAACATCATAGAATGTACTTACACAAACCTAGGTGGTCCAGCCTACCACACACCTAGGCTACATGGGATTAATCTTATGGGACCACAGTCACAGACACAGTCCCTTGTTGACTGAAACGTCATTATGCAACGTGTGACTGTACTTCCAAACCCAGACTCTGTAAATTCTACGTTACATGATGTGCTGAGAGACAGATTAGTAAAAACCATCTTCAGAGGCCCATTAAAAACACCAGAGAGGGGCTGGCGGTGGTGTAGCGGTTAAGTTCATGTGCTCCGCTTCAGTGGCCTGGGGTTTAAGGGTTCAGATCCCAGGCGCGGACCTACATACCGCTCATCAAGCCATGCTGTGGTGGCGTCCCATATACAAAGAAGAGGAAGACTGGCACAGATGTTAGCTCAGGGCCAATCTTCCTCACCAAAAAAAAAAAAAAAAGACAAAACCAAAAAAAAAAAAACCAAAAACACCAGAGAAACTTCCAGAAGGAACAGGATATTATCCTGTCAGTTTCCACTCCCGAGTATGGCCTCAAACTCCTCTGTGGAGTCACAGAGCACGTGCTACATATTGTAGTGAAGTGCAGGACCTGGTGCTGACATGTCTCCTGCCTGGAACTTTCTAGATTCCTCCCATGAATGGGACATGATCACTGTAGCTCAGTGAGTTACATTCTGAATTTATTGTCTGGACAGTGGAATACCCAGGGTGTGGCTGCTCTCTGAAATCTACTCCACAGGGGCATTGATCTGCCTTCACAGCGCAGGCAGGAAGCGGGGAGGTGGGTATAGGGCCCCTGGAAACCGCACTGCAGACGTGATTGCCCATCGGCCTGCGCCCACGGCTGCCTTTCAGAGTGTGGAGTACTGCCCTGCCAGGCCAACACATCTCACATTGGCCGCTTTCTGAAAAATTTTAATCTCTCAAAGAGAAATACTGTCATATGTGAACAGACTTGAAACCACTTTGCATTGAAGAACTTGCACTGGCATTCTACCACACGTCACAGAGGACTGAACTTGTGCACCTCTGCAGAGTGTCACTTAAGAGAGGCTCTGATCCTGCAGCTGCCATCCTGGCTGAGGGGCAGATCCGAGGGGGGACAGATGCAGTTTTTGGACACGCCCACTCTATGGCAGGAAAGTGCACTCGGAGGCCTTGGGCATCAGTGTTGCCAAGGCACTTTTGGGGAACATCCCGGGCACCCCACCCTGGCTGTGAGGAGCCCAGGAGGGGGAGTCCAGGGGCTCACGCTTGACGACAGGCACCGTCCCAGGAGCTCTGCAGTCACAGCCCAGAGTGGGGGGCTGGTGGCCCCGCACACAGAGGCGGGGGGGAGTCTCCGGCTCAGGAAGGCCGTGCATGTGCTCCAGGCAGGCGCAGTGTGCAGGGTGGAATGGGGCCAGTTCCCTGCCAGGCCTGGGGTGAGCCCCCAGCATGCCATGCCCCACGTGCGGGGCAGAGAGGTGGTGCCTGGAGTCTGGCTCTGATTTCAGGTGCATCCTGGTAGGGAAAGTGACCAGCTGTCTCTTGGCCACATCACTGGCTCCCGGCCACATGTGACTTGGGGATACAGAATAGCCGTCTGCTGCATCCTCGGATCCAGAGTCACTCTCCATCTTGATGGGCACATCAAGTGACAACATGGGGTTGCACGGGGTTCCTGGGGGAATGGGCACGCCTCGCCACTTGGCGTCCTCGGTGGAATAGCCCCCCGCTGCGAGACGCTGTGCTCCATGTGGAGGGAGCCCATTCTCCAGGCTTCCCTGGGGGAAGGGGCAGCTGGTGGGAGGGTGCACCTGGCCCTGATCGCCATCCCGCGAAGCACTGCTTGTCCGGCCGGCGTAGGCACTGGGGGAAGGGTTTGCTGGGTGAGAGCCGGGTGAGTTCCTGAAAGCAGCAACCCCGCTGGCCTGGACGGCACCCGGGACGCCCGGGTAGGGCACGCAGGAACTGCGAGGCGGCGCGTGCACAGAGAACGGATCGCGCTTGCCGGGCTGCAGCTTCAGCGAGGCGCTGTCCTGACCGTGTTTGCCTGTCATCCAGTTCAGGTGCTTCATGGGTCCCGGTGTCTCAAAGCAGCAGCTGTGTGCGTGTATTTCCTTCCGCCCCCTTCCGTGCTCCTCTCTTACCCTGTCCCTGCGGGGAGGAGATGGCCCATCAGACAGAGTAGGGACGGCAATCAGCTGACCCCCTTGGGTGGGGCCTCTAGGGATGAAACCGCTAAGCCTGCAAGGCCTGCCACGTGCCAGGCCCCATGGCACATGGCCGCCACTTTAACCCACCTGGCAGCCCTAGGACGCTGGTACCAGCATCCTCCCTTCCTGTACTGACCCTCCCACAGCCTCCCCATGCCCGGACGGGGCTCCAAGGTCCCAGGGGTGGGTGGACGCAGAGCATGTATGCCATCCACCCTGCCCCAGGGAGGTATCTCCGTGAGGCACAGGGCACGTGTCAAGGGTCAGACACTGCTATTAACGCTGGGGAGGGTGGGGGTCCCGGAGGAAAATGGCGCTGTTAAACTAAAACAGATGGACACAGTCTCTGGCAGTCTCTGTGTGCCAGGCCCTGTCGATGGCCATGCTGCCACTGTACTCAGGACACCACGTGGCATCAGGGCTGGCACCTGTGGTGACAGGGGAGACTGTGACCGGGAGGGTGAGGTAGAGCCCTGCAACCACAAGGCCAGCCAGTCCTCTGAAAGGAGACCCGCAGGGCAGGGAGGGACCCAGCAGAGGCCAGGTGGGGGCAGGTGGGGGCCCTGTGGGAGGGGAGGGAGTGCAGAGGGGCTCTGAGCAAAGGTGAGGGTGGAGGACGGGGCAGTCACCAAGGGTCCCGGCTACAGGCGGAGGCCAAACCCAGAGGCCCTGAGGGCTCCAACTGAAGCCCCCGCTGCCCCCGGCCAGTCCTCAGACATGTAATGATGACTTCTAGGGAGCAGCACGTCTGGGCGTGCTCCGTGTGTGTCTGCCACTGACAGGGAGGCTCAGCTGTCACGGCCAAGGCCACCAGACTGGCCACTAGTCGCTCTTCTCTTTCTCCACACTGGGCTGTGACTTGGCAAGGCGCTGGGTGGGCAGAGGCCCCACTTACCCTACAGCCCCCTCGGGGTCAAGAACGAGGTCGGAGCCACCCCTGAGGCACAGGCACGGGGCCCTGGCTGGAACCCGGGCCCAGCGGCCAGCATCCGTCTGCGTCCTGAAGACCGAAGTGCTGCTTTCCCCGTTGCTCCTTCCTGTGAGGATTCAGAGAAGCGAGAAGCCATGGTTGTGTGAACTGAGTGGCGCCCTGTTGTCAGGCGACGTGACTCACTGAGTTCCTCAGAGACGCACAGACCAGGCCCACAGGAACAGGCAGTCGGCCAACAGACGCCGACACCCTCCAAAAGGGCATTTCCGTGGAATACACCACGGTTTCCAGGGGCAGGGAGAGCCCTCCAGGGGACAGACACATTTTACCCATTTGAAAAAGATGAGATAGTGAACTTTGAAAAGTACCTGCTATGTAAGTGGGTTTTCCGTGCAATTCTGACTCAGACAGACTTGTGGTAGCTTTTGCCCTGCGAAGGACAGATGACAGCAAGATAACATGTAGATTAAATGCGTGTTGATGGTAGAAATTAATAATGTGGCAGGTGTTACTGTCACCTGAGAGTGGAAGACACAATAACAACTCACAGTTTTTAATTGTTTATAAATTGTAAAGCCTTTTCTCAGTTATAGATTTGCTGAAAATTCCAATTCATGTCACCTCTCAGGCCAATAAAGGGCTAGTGAATTTGCTTCAGAAGCAAATGTACACAGAGGGTAATTTCAGTGCTTTTGTTTCTTCTGGATGGCCAGAATGAAAACACAGTCGATTCTTGTGATTTGCAGTAGTTATGTTCTGCAAAGTCACCATGAACGCTAATTAGTGAATATGAACCCTCGCCCCAGGGGAGCGTGCACACACACACCACACGTACCTCACAGACCTTATGATCTTAAATCCTAAGGCAACTCATCCAGGTGGATTCCATTTTCTTTAGTTTTCCAAAGAAAAATCGAGGATCAGAAATGTTAAATGAGTGGCCCAAGGCCACCCCACTAGCAGGTGCAGGAGTGGGATTCAAAGCCCATCCAACTGGCCTCAGAGCTTCCTGAACGCATGGCCCTGCTGCCCCACCCTCTGGTCACCTCTGTAGGAGAACTGAGACGAGAGGACAGACTAAGAACAGAGACAAGAGACTGGAGACAAGAACAAAGACGAGAGAACAGAGACTGAGAACAGAGATGGGAGATCAGAGACGAGAACAGAGACGGGAGATCAGAGACGAGAGAACAGAGACGGGAGATCAGAGACGAGAGAACAGAGACGGGAGATCAGAGACGAGAGAACAGAGACGAGAGGACAGAGACGGGAGATCAGAGACGAGAGAACAGAGATGGGAGATCAGAGACGAGAACAGAGACGGGAGATCAGAGACGAGAGGACAGAGACGGGAGATCAGAGACGAGAGAACAGAGACGGGAGATCAGAGACGAGAACAGAGACGGGAGATCAGAGACGAGAGAACAGAGACGGGAGATCAGAGACGAGAGAACAGAGACGAGAGGACAGAGACGGGAGATCAGAGATGAGAGAACAGAGACGAGAGGACAGAGACGGGAGATCAGAGACGAGAGAACAGAGACGAGAGGACAGAGTGGGGAGAACAGAGACAGAACTGAGACAAAGGGCAGAGCTTTGCCCTCAGCTGGGACATGTACATCGGGCAGCTCAAGTTTTACCCCTCTGTGCACAGCTAGGATGGGCAGCAAAAGCCCCGAGTACTGATTTCAGAACACACATAAGTGTTAGGGAGTAGGCAGATTCACACACACAGAATCTGTAAACAATGAGAAGTGAAGACACGTCACCAAATCCCTTTCAGGAAAAGTTGTGGAGGACTTGAAATGGCTGTCGCTAAGGGACAACCGTGTGCCGTCCAGAGCAACCTCAGGGTCTCTTCTTCTCTGGGTTTGCACCTCACACCATCTCTGAGCTCAGAAGGTGAAGGTGACACATGTACTGAAAGTTGGCTTATGTATCCAACTCAGAGCAGGTGGGAATTCCAAAACAACTAGGAAGCTGAGAGAAGTGATTTGCTTTTTCTTAGAACACTGTATGGAAGTCAACATTCTCCGCTCAGGCCTTTGTCTTCCGTCTTCTGAGTTTCAATACTACTCCATACAGTATGTGTATGCGTTGACTGAACTGTCATTATGTGTGCCAGCTTCGCACACCTTACTGCCCTCATCCTCCCAAGCCCTCCGCGGTAGGCGGGTCTCCCTACAGAGCCCACACCTGCGGTTCTCAGGCGTTAGAGCACCTGTGCAGTCAGCCTGCACTTCCCCGCACGGGCGCCAGGGGGAGGCAGAACCTCTAAGAAAAGCGTTGTTGGGGGAGGATTTTCCTCTATCTTGTTTGTAGAGCTGCAAACAGTACGGAAAAGAGAAAGCTCATTGCGTGTGTTTCAATTACAGTTATCAAGCCAAAAACAGAAAATTCTGCGACAGTAAATGAAGATGGAGAGTATTTCAGAGAATGAGCATGTCAGCCCAGACGGGGAGAACCAGCCCAGAGGGTCTGCCGTATCAGGGGACCCAGAGGACATCACAGTGAGCTCTACAGGAGTGGGTTGGCCCCTGTGCAATGCCCTCACGCTCTGCACACCTTCACATTCTAGCTTGTTTCATCTCTTATTTTTATAGTTTTTTTCCTTGGGTATTCTGTTTTCCCTCCCTCATGACATTATGACATTATTTTCCCTCCCTTATGACATTTTGTATTTTTTAAAATAAGGAGGCATATATATTTAATTTTAAAACGCTCCAGAAAACTGCTGTCCTAGAATGCTGGCCCGTGTCAGGGGACCCAGAGGATGGCCCCAGCCTCCCTCCCTGCACACGGCGAGACCAGGAGCAGTGAGGAGGGGGCTTGTGCCACAAAGGCAGCAGCTCCAACTGCAGACCCAGGTGACCACATCACCAGGAGCAGAAATGAGAACAGAGTGGAAGTGGCTGCTGTCAGATTCTCCAGTCGCCTAAATGGTTGGCTTGAGGATGTCAAAGGTGAATCATGGCCACTGAAGAGGAATGGACACTCACACCCACCAAACAGGAGTGTCCTGAAGGTGGCCTTTGGGGCTAGCAGAGAGAAGCCTCTGGGGCCCTTCACCCCCTCCCAGTGTCGCTGTGGAAGAAGTGAGCAGGAATTCCCCAGACCAGGTCACAGAGCCCCTGAGTTCCTTCTGGACAGGCCCCCTTTGGGGCCTTCAGCCGTCAGCAGGTGTGTAACCAGGACCCTTCCACAGAACTCGGGGCAAGAAGTGGCTGCTGGTGGACGTGACGTTCCCATTGATGACAGAAGCACCTTCACCAAACTGAAGGGACAGGCAGGGGGAGGGGAAGCAAATGTGTCAGATGCCGTTGAATCCCAGGTCTAAAACTCATCTATAGTCAAGGACCCGAAGCTGCGGCTGTCACAGCCAATAGGTCAGAAGAGCCACCACCCTGTGCTCAGACCCCCATCCCATCTGGCAGTGGTTTAGGGGGATGGCACCGCCCTGGGGGAGGCATCAGGAGCCCAAATCCCAGACATTCCCAGGTCAGGGAGGGGAGAAGGGGGTGCGCGGTGCCACCGCCTCCTGAAAGGGCACGACAAGGTGTTAATGCAGGAGGCTGCACTGGTGGAGCCTTTCCCTGCAAGCAGGAGGCGGGAGAAGGGGACAGGCCTTCCCAGAGGAGATGCCAGGTCTGCGAGTTCCCTGGGCGAGCCACGAAGCCCAGTGTCAAAGGCACCATGCAAATCCATGAGACTGCACTCTGTGAGTGAGAGAAGCCCACTGTGGGTCCATGGGTGGCTGGAAAGGAGGGAACACCTGACAGGCACTTTGGGGCAGAGTGGGTGAGAAGGACAGTGTTGAGAAGGGTCCCTCCTGGGGAGAGCTGAGCGCCCACGGCCCTCGCAAAGGGGACTCTGCTAGTGCGCCTGGAAAACTGTGCTGGTCTGATTCTAAACCAACCTGCAAGCCCAGCCCTGCTCTGAGCTCTTTGTTCCAAGCCCTGCTGGGTCTTGGCTGAGGCCCCTGTAGCTGGAGAGCTGGGGGCAGGGCCCAGCGGGGGCGCTCCTCTGCAGCTGCTGCTTAGCTGAGCCCTCCTGCAGGGACAGTCTCAGAGGGACAAAGAAGTGGCTAGGGAACCCGGGGGTCTCTTGACAGGCTGCACCTGTGACTGGTGCAGAGGAAGGTGTCTTGCACGATCTGCTGGGGGAGACAAAAGTCAGATCTGGGGCCCCCCACCTCCCGTCCCCTGGGTCTCACTCACAAGGTGTCTTTCTGCACAGTTGGAAAACACGGTTTACATGCACACAACATCTTAAACCGCTCCCCAGAAACTGATCCGTACAACACAGACCGAACCCACTCCAAGAAATTACAGACATGAATCACCCAGGAAACTCAATACAAGGTGCTGTCTAGTACAGAAAAGCTGAGGAAACTCTCCGTGGGCAGGGGGGCGGCGGTGGCCGGTCCTGGCTGTCTGGGGACGTCGGTCTCCAGCCTTTGTCCCCGTGGTGAGCGCTGTATGTGAAAGGAGGGACAGCAGAGAGAAGTAAAGAGGCTGGGGCCCCCGGACTCCCATCCCCCACAGTGGACACAGGCTCAGGGCACTCATTTTGAGGCAGTAACTGGAGGAACAAGAGATGCAGGCGGTTCACTAATATTAGTCTGAAAGCATTTCTTTCTTCTGAAAGTTGTTTCTGACATAATGTACTAGCTTTAAAACACCAAACTTCTCATTTTACTGCTTGCTGGAATAGACAGAAACGCA
Organism: Tapirus indicus; assembly: GCA_031878705.1. NCBI lineage: Eukaryota > Metazoa > Chordata > Mammalia > Perissodactyla > Tapiridae > Tapirus > Tapirus indicus. The sequence goes on from CM062921.1 coordinate 145,795,555, forward strand.
GGGTGTCGAGATGCTCTGTTTCAACCACCTGCGGTGAGTGTGGCTGCCAGGGGGGCTCTTACTTTGTGTCCGTCGTGGCCGAGATGTCCACCCTGTGCTTCGCTCTCAAAAACGTGCTCTTCATCTTCATTTCTGCCACGGAAGGTAGGAGAACAGGTACCACGATGCAGAAGAGCGACAGCCGAGGGGGCAAGACAGTCCCTGATGGCGCCTTCCTCTTCTGTCCAAACAGGAATTGTAGTTTTCCTTGAAACTGCATCGTCTGGTGTTTCAAAGACAGAAGTGAAGGCATGTTCACAGAGTGAATTAGCAACACTGTGAAAGGACATGAAACCTGCATTCTCAGGGACAGAAACAGAGAAGAATCTTACCCTGAGTCTCTAAGGAGACACAAACCAACACTTCTTCCACGCTTGGCCTCCTTGGGACATGTACTCTCCCAGGGCCTTCGGAATCATTCATGGGCTCCTCTGGAGTCTCCATAATATAGTTTAACTGACAGGCATGTTCTCATGTGTGTACTCACGGTGTATAGGTGTGTGGGTGTACAAGCTGACCCCTACACGGTCAATGTGAATGTGCATCGACCAGGGCTGTCAATGACCTATGGCAGGGTCACCAGCCACCCTTCCGGGAGGATTTGCTGGAGAAGATAATCTCTGAGGACAGTTCCAGCTTTAACCCTCCATTTCCAAGTTATCATTCCTTCTTTCATGATGATAAAACTTACAGACAACCTGATTTTGTTTATCTAGAGTATAAAACAGTTATATACTAAGTTAGTGAGTTAAAAAGCCAGCAAGCAACTTAGAAGTTTGTGATAAAAGAAAATAAAAGATCTCTACAATGGAAAAGCTAATCTGTAATTGAGTTAGTTACCAGGTGTCGTCAAGGAATAATGACCCCACAACATGGCCCCACTCTCTCCTTATCCTAATCCCATGCATCCATCCATGCATCCATCTGTCCATCCATCCCTCCATCCTCCCATCCATCCATCCATCCCTCCATCCATCCATCCATCACCCATCCATCACTCCATCCATTCATCCATCCCTCCATCCATTTATCCATCCATCATCCATCCATTCATCCATTCATCCATCATCCCTCCATCCACCCACCCATCCATCTGTCCATCTCTCCACTTGTCTCTGGATTTACTGAACGAATAAACACTTGCAAAGCACCTACTGCATGCCCCCGTCACATGCTTGGTGTGGAAGATTCAAGGCAGTGATGTGCTGGGATATGTTTAACATCCAGTCTTCCAGAGAAAAAAAGCCCTGATTTATAGTGTTTGCCAATTTCTTCAGTGTAAATATTCCCACCATGGCTGATGCCATGCTACCAACCTACTGTCAACCGGATCTCTAAATTCCTGAAATTTTAACAATGGGCTCTTGTGGGCACCGTGAGCCAGTCTGGGCAGGAGCACCACCATGCCCAGACTGTGGAAAGGGGGTGGCTTTCACACAGTCACAGGGTAGAGCTGGAAAGAGCCTGAGTCCTGCAAACGTCATGTGACTTGCTCACCTGTTCTCAGCGTGTTTGTTATAGGTGCCAGAGCCCTTTCCAGTGTGTGCAATAAAACACAACCAGATGCTTTTCAAACGAATTTCTTTTGCTTGTTTCCTCTACTCACTGCTTTGTTTTACAGCTTCCTGCCAGACACCAAACACCAGGGGTTCATCCCTCCAGGGGACCCAGAGCCCAGGTGGGGCTGAGGAGGAGTGTGTGGTGGTCATGGGAGTGGGGCAGCTCTGCACACATCCACAATGGGCCAGAAGCTAAGCCCAGAGGTCCTGGGGTCAGAGGGTCCAGTGTTGAATTACTGCCACAAGGATGGGGGCACAGGGGCTCCTGGGAGAGTTGTGACCCAGGAGACCGGGCTGGGGAGTGGGGGTGGCCGAGGCTCTGGAAAGCACACACACGCATCGGGGTCTCTGAGGCGGCAGAGGGCTGGGGAGGGCTGGGGGCTCTGCTCTGTTGGCTCCTCCTTCCCCTCCTCGCTTTCAGTGAGTGCTGGGAGAGGAAATGGCCAATTAAGAGATGTGGAAACCCTAGGCATCTATTTGCAAGAGAAGAGGTTAAAACCGAAATGCCTGGCAGAGACGTGGTCTCAAATCCAAGGCTTTTCTCTGCGTCCTAGTCCTAGGCAGGCTCCGGGAGGCACGACGTCGGGTACACTGGAAAAACATTTTAAATGAAGGAACAACTGACCACGAATAACCCACCGCAGGATAAACCACTGGAGATTTAACTACGTCACCTCGTCCTGTCACCTCATCGTGTCATCTGTCCATCCCAGACCTCATATGCCACTCTGCTCACCTGTCCTCCCGCTCAGCCCTGCTGTATGAGGCTGAGGTGAGTGCCTCCTACCCTCCCTGCCCCCGCGTTCCTTCTGCACCAGGTGGAATGCACCCCTGACATCAGGGGGACCGTGCCCGCCCGCCCCGCTCACTCACCAGGAAGCCAGAGGTGCTGTCCAGCAGGCAGCGCAAGCGGCAGACGAAGCAGCGCGTCAGGAAGGCTGAGTACTCTGTGGGCGAGCCGGCGCCCCCCTCCTGGGCCCTGAGCAGCCTCCCCAGGACGGTGTCCTCTCCTGCCCATGCGGCCACAGGCAGCGGTGAGGGCCAGGGGGGTGGGACCGAGAAAGAAACCGTAAATACACTCTGACAAGCAAGGTTGTATGTGTAACAGCAAGCAGTCAACACGCCTGTGCTGCACACACACGGGCGCACAACTTGCATCTCTCCCTGGCTCCCCGCCCCTCCCCCACAGAGACAATTTGTCCCCATTGTCGTTTGCCCCTAACAACGTTATTTCAGGACAGTTCACATGTGAGGATCGATCAGTTGTGCTGTCTGAGCTTTCTAAGAAGCTGTGGTGTGTTGGCACCCAGGGCTGCTTGTTTCTCGCAGCTTGATGGGTAAGCCACACGGCTGCGTGCGGCTGTGCGGTCCACTTGACCAGTTTACAACTTCTGGGGAGACCCTGCGCTCTTCCTGCACTGGACGCCCGTGGACAGCGCCCTGTCCTCTCAGAGTCTGACGTTCTGTCCCCTCGCGTTCCCGTCCCCGGCGCAGCCAGATGCCTGCTGAGCGGTGGGTGGGGGGGCTTTGCAGGCCGTCTTGCCCACGAGGTCTCCGAACAGACAACAATCTTTTGGGGCTTTTTTCATGTAAATCTAATGTAGCCAAAGGAATTTCCTGGATGATGAGGGGGAGTTTGCAAACCGAGGGGTAAGCTGCAGTGCAGCCTCTCCTGCCTCACAGAGCAGAGAAGCAGCCTGGAGAAGGTGGGGGCACGTGGGAGGAGGTCTGCGAGGAAGGGGTCCACACTGCATTCGGTGTGAAGGGAAGGGAGGAAGGGAAAGCGCCATGTGTTCACACAAAGTGTTTCACGTCTCGGCTGGACCCACCTGTCTCCGAGCGCAGGGGCTGCCCACACACCACCTGGGGAGGGTCCATGGCCCAGTGTAGCTGCCGGCAGAAGTCCTGGCGGTCGTCCACATGGATGTAGTCGTAGATGTTCTGGTGCATCACGTCCGTCTGAAACATTGCGACAGTCAATTTAGCTTTAAGTGAATTTTCACACTTTATTCCAGTGATCAATAATCATCACAAAACATCTCGTCTATCTGTCAAAAGCAAGCCATATCCAAGAAGAGAAAGTCCTGTGGAAAGGACAGGAGCATGGCCTCAAGGACACACCCTCCTGCGAGGATGTGCCACACGGCCTGGAACGCCCGGCATCCAACACACGAGGTGCAGAGCCGGGCACGCTGCTGGTGCCCCAGCCCCCACGCACCCATCAGGCGGTGCCCTTGGGGGCAGAGTGGGAGGCTCAGAGACCAACCGTCTTCTGGGGCCAAGATACCTACTTCTCCAAAACTGACTCCGACCCTCCATGACTTGGAGAACCCATCAAGTTGTGTCTGGGCCTTTCAGCCTACATGTTATACTTGAATCACAAAGTTCATTAGGAAAGCATCCCTGGGGGGTGAGGTGGGAGCCACCAGGTGGGGAGAGAGTCACCACTGAGGTGAAAGCCTGGCCAGTGCCTCTTAGCCAATGACTTCCTTCTTCCAGGCACCTCCGGGCCTGACCATGGCCCCTTCCAGGATGCTGCATGGACTCACCAGTCCACAGCCCTCTCTCTGGTCCTGTGTCCTCCCAACTGCTCAGGTTATGAACGCAGAAGCCGACCCTCACGGGCACCACGTCCACACCGGGATGCTGCGGTCTGGGGTACAGAGCCACAACCACGGGCTACAGAGACTGGCTTCAGTGGAATATGGCTGTGGTTACTGTCAGTAAAAAACGTTCTCAGAGCGTGTTGATGAATGAGGAGGCCCCTGCACCTCTCCCCGCTACCTTCTCTAGTGAAGAATGTCACTCATTATCTGCAGGGAGCCCAGCTGGAGTACACCTGAATCACCTGCCAGGTGGTCAGCCATCTCTTCAGAACTGAAGGTTTCTCTTGGAAACCTTTCTAGTTCCCCTCATTTCTCCACTGGATCATTATAATAACTTAGTGGAGGGAAAGCTCCTGATGAATTAAGACTTCAGAAACAGGGAAATCTTTTAAGAAGGTGACTAGTAAACTCACCCGGAGTGGGTGAGATCCACCCTCACTGTTGCCTGTAACTCCGTGGCTAAGGCCCCTTGGGATCCCCATATACAACCCCAGGAAGGTAGAACAGGAATGTGACCATAGCTCGAAGGTCGGACTCTAATCACCTGTGTGCCCACAGTCCAAAGAGACCAGGTCTTCACTGAGAAGAGTGGACACAGGTCAGAAGTGGTTGTTGCCCTTGGTCAGTGTTGTCCAGGGCCAGGGTCTGGCACCTGGGGCCAACGGGCAGAGACCAACCCATGGTGGAAGTGAACGCATCAGGCTTTCCCTCCAGCTTAAGACCTGCCGGCTCCTGCCTCACCTGGTGGCTCCCAGCTCATCTGGTGGTTCTCATCTCACCTGGCGCCTCCTGCCTCACCTGATGGTTCTCACTTCATCTAATGGTTCTCATCTCACCTGGCGGCTTGCATCTCACCTGATGATTCGCACCTCAGCTGGTGGTTCTCATCTCACCTGGCAGCCCCCACCTCACCTGATGGTTCTCACTTCATCTAATGGTTCTCATCTCACCTGGCAGCTCCCACCTCACCTGATGGTTCTCACTTCATCTGATGGTTCTCATATCACCTGGCGGCTCCCACCTCACCTGGTGGTTCTCATCGCACCTGGCGGCTCCCACCTCACCTGGTGGTTCTCATCGCACCTGGCGGCTCCCACCTCACCTGGTGGCTCCCGCCTCACCTGGTTGTTCTCACCTCACCTGGTGGTTCCCATCTTGCCTGGCGGCTCTATGATCACAGCACACTTCCCATAGCGATGCTTTCTTAATAAACTTTTGTGATTCAGGCGTAAGGTGTAGGCTGAAAAGTGCCTGAGTCCTAAACACAGAACCTGATGAGTTCCCTGTCAGGTAGACACCACAGTGTCTCAGAGCCCCTTCTCCCCATCTTCCCCAGAGGTGGTCGTGGCACAGGCTCCCCCCGCAGGCTGGTTCTGGATGTAAATGCAGCGCCGTGTTCTCTGGTGTCTGTCTCCTTTGCTCAACATCACAGTGGTGACACTTACGCTGTGTGTGTGGTGGCAGTTTCTCACTCCCGTTGTTAATGGTATTTCACCGTGTGAATGTACCGCGACTGATCAGTCCACTCCACCGCTCATGGCTGTCTGGGCATTTCCCATGGGAGCCCATTACAAAGGCTGCTGCTGAGTGCATTTCTGTGCATACACATCCAGGAGTGGAATTTCTGGGTCACGCGGTGGCAGAGGTTCAGCTTTAGTAGATAACATCAAACAGTCTTCCAAAGTCAGTGTGCAAATACACATCCCCGTTGTGGCTGTGTACAAAATTTCCAGTTGTCTCACATTCTGGCCAACATGTGGTATTTTTAGCCTTTTTCAGTTGAGCCACTGTGGGAATGTGTCATGGTTTTAATTTGCACATCATGAAGACTAATAAAACTGGGCATCTTCTCTCATATTTATTGGGTTTTAAATGCGAGTATTTGTGCACATACACGTTGTGTGTGTGTACACATGCGGCCTATTTGTGTCTTTTTCACAAATTTCCATTGAGTGTCTTGCGGATCTGTCAGTGTTCCTTCTCTGTTCTGGATGTGAGTGCTTTATTGGGTGTATCTGTTGCAAACATCTTCTCTGTTCCCTGGCCCGCCTCTCCACTCTCTTAGTCGATTGAACACAGTCTGATTTATCAATCTTTCCACGTGGACAGGGTTTTGTCCTGTCTAAGAAATCTCTCCTCTTAGATCTCCTAACTCTGCCCTATTATCTTCTAGAAACTTCTACCATCCACCTGATACTTACTGTGCATGGTGTAAGGTAAGAGTCAAGATTCATTTTCTCCCCTGTGGATCCAGTTCACCCAGCACCATTTTTGGGGGCAGGGGAGGACTGGCCCTGAACTAACGTCCATGCCCATCTTCTTCTATTCTATATGTGGGACGCCTGCCACAGCATGGCTTCACGAGTGGTGCATAGGTCTGTGTCCGGGATCCGAACTTGCAAACCCTGGGCTGCCGAAGCAGAGCACGTGAACTTAACCACTACGCCACTGGGCCAGCCCCCAAGTACCATTTCTTGAAAGACCCCTGCTGCCCCCAGGCCCAGCAGTGCTGGCTCGACTACACACCCCACATCCGTGCATGCATGTCTGCCCTGAATCCCAGTTGTCTCCTGGGTCTACGGTCCACCCTTGCACCAATCCTACAATGTTGTAACTACTAGTTTCATAGGAAGCCTTGTCTCCAGGATCCTAAGTCGCCCAATAATCATTGCTGCTGCTCCCTGGCTCCCCCAGACAGGCTTGTTCTGCATTCTCAACTCACTAGCCAATTTCCACCCAGAAAATCTGCTCAACTTTTCATAGTAATGTCATTAATTCTATAAATTCTATATCATTAATTCTAACGTCATTAATTCTGTAACTTGATCTGACATCTTTGTAATATTAATATTTAGTCGTCCAATTCATGAATATGGCATACCCTTCCATTTATCTGGATCTTCTTTAATTTCTTTGAATAATGTTTTATATTTTCTATGTGGAGGTCTGTCATATCATTGGTCTGACTCATTACTGAGAATCTGGTGTTTTTCCATCCTGTTGTAGATGGCATTTCTCCCTTGATGGTTTCGATTAAAGGAAAAGATGATGCTGCCCTCTGAGCACTAGGGAGTCACAGTCCTCACAGTAGGTTAACGAACAGGCTCTGTGATTCACGTCATTCTCTTGTGAGTGTTGGTAGGTGACCCAAGCTTTGCAGAAACCTGGAAGGCAGTGATCTGCCAACGGGTCTCCCCGGCTGCCCCGTATATTGTCTCCACACATCTTAGTTAATTAACGAAAGGGACACGTGGAGTTAATGTGCATGGTGTGCATCTGCAGCTTAACCAAAACAGGAGACTGATGACCCTGGAGGAGGGCATAATCAAACTGGAAACGCATTTCTAATGCAAATTTGAAGACATACTAAATGTGAACATTTTCTAGGTTGAGGAAACAAAAGTTCTGGATTGTAATAATCAGTGTGGCCTGTCTGACTGCACTTAGTCGTTCTGAATCTCCTAGAGTCTGATTCCTACAAAGCAAGGTCAAGAGAAATAAATAGTGGGAAAAATTTGAGAAGGAGAGGAGAGAATAACATAACGATTATTCAAGTACAAAAACAAACACGGCTTTCATCAAGTAAAGCCAATCTTTATTTTAGCTCTACACCATCATTTATGGAGTTAGGAATAGAAGCATTACCAAGTTTAACAAGCCGCTCATTCCAGCAGCTACCATCCCCACGGTTCAGAGTGCGTACATCTGCTATCCGTGCCCGTGGGATTCCCAACTGCCCTAACGGTCGCCCGGTTCACATGGGGACAACTCCCCTCAAACGCTGACTTTGAGAGGATGGGCGACTTCCTGAATCAACAAATGTCAATGACAACTAAAATATACCTCTAAAACCCTTTATTCATCACAAGGAACACTGAACCTGCAGACGCTGAAACAGTGTCCTCAGGTCATGACAGGAAGTAACCGGCTCCTGGCTTTCTGCAAAGCAGTTTGACGAGCAGTTCACAACAGCACAAGCTGTTCTAATATTTTCACGAAATATTTTGCATAAACCAGAGGCAATGCCTGATTTAATGGCATTTGGGAACAATTTCCTTATAATAAAAGGCAAAACTTTATTTCTCACACTCGGGGGAAATAACCAAACTCCAAGAAAACAAAAGATCCAATTAGCAAGTTCAGACCTGGAATCAAAGCTGCTCTGCAGGGCACCTGCACTTACCCCAGAAGCCAAACCCTGGGGAAAGACCTTTGAATTACAGACGGCTCTGGGTGTGTCTGGAGAATTCACAGGGCAACTCAGGACACGGCAATCGGAACTAAAAGAAATTCTGAGCATGTGAAAGCAGACCATACCACGTTTCTCTAGATTCAGACCCTGCACGCACAATCAAAGAGAGAAGTTGAAGGCTTCACCATTTAGGGGCTGGAGTCGCATGGTGTCCACCTCCTGGCGCTGTGCACCAGTGGTCCTGTGAGCTCTGCGCTGTAGAGCAGACCCCACAGCGAGGGAGCCCTCAACCCTGGCCACACTCACCAGCCTCCTCTTCACTAACGGCCACTGGCCACTGCGTAAACAAAGCACCCCAGAGGGAGGTGCGAGTGCGGGAGACTGAAGTGGAGAGGAAGCGCATGGGCCGGCCATCCCCGGTGCTTGTAGGGTCTCAGGGATGACGACTCATCCCCATCACTTCAGGTCTCCCCGAGACAGGGTGTCTTCAGGAGACGAACATGGCTGGTGGGGCTCCTGGCCTCACACGTTGTCAGGAGCAGCCAAGGGGAGAAAGGCCTCCAGTGGCCCCCGCAGCGAGTGTCACAGGCACTGTGCCCTTCCCAGGGCTCTGCACACTCAGGGACCCGGGAAGCCCCAGCAGCAGCCTCGGAGGCGGACACTGCTGCTGCCCCATCGCGTGGAGGAGGAAGTGAGGCTCAGAGTGGTCATCTAACCACTAAGGCGCAGAGCCGAGGCTTGACCAGTGTGGTCTGAGCAGCAGCCCGGAGCGCCCCTCGGAGGTCACACCCACTGCTTGCTTCACTCACCACAGTGGCCGGTTCAGGGTCCTCCAGCTGGGGCCACACCTCCATGGCGACCCAGGCCAGGTGACTGGCCGCAGCTAGAGGCTGTGGGTACAGTGGACGGCCAAAGGACTGTCCCAGGGCAAGTGACAGGAAAGAAGCCTGGTCAGGACAGGGTGTGGTGATCATTCTGTCTTTGGGTTCAGGGGGTCAGAAAGTAAACTTAGAGGTAGGCGTCAGAGGAACTGTTTCTCAGAATCACCGGTAGAGGGACAGTTACTTCAGTTGTGGAAACGATTCAAATGATGGTTTTCATGAAAATTAGATCAAAGGCCCCACCAGCTTCAGGGGCTCCAGGGAGCCTTGAACTTCCACAGTGTGTCAGGATCTATGTTGCCCAACCTCGGCTTCCACCACCCTTCGCTTCTGGGCACCGCTTGGTTTTCCGTCCGCCCAGTGAGATTTTCGTTACAAACGCCACGTGTGGCCTCTCGGTTCCAAATCCCCTTTCACCGCTTGGCTCTGATCCCAGATCCTGTGAACGGTCTCCCCAGGCTGGCAAAGATATTGGGGCGCTGCAGGGGGCCAGTCCGTGCCCTTGAGAGTCAGACGCACCAATGGGCAGCTCCCAGCAGCGTCCCAGGGGGCGGTTTCCTGCTGGCCAGCCCTGGCCAGTGGCACCTTGGTGGACTTCCCCACCACCCAGGGGCCACGGCCTCACCCTCACCAGTGTGTGCGTGGGGGTCTCCAAGATGTGCTCCTTGCTGGGTGCCCAGCCTCAGCCCTGCAGGCACTGCTGCCCTCCACCCGCTGTGTCTGTGCCGACGTCTGCACCCTTATTGTTAGTCCTGTTCTACTAGTTAATAGTTCTTTATACTAAACTTACATTAATTCTTTTTTTCATTTTGGTGAAGAAGATTTGCCGTGAGCTAACATCTGCTGCCAATCTTCCTCTTTTTTGGCTTGAGGAAGATTGGCCCTGTGCTAACATCTGGGCCAATCCTCCTCCACTTTGTAAGTGGGACGCCTCCACGGCATGGCTGATGAGTGGACTAGGTCCACACCCGGGAGCTGAACCGGCAAACCTGGGCTGCTGCAGCAGAGCGCATGAAACCTTAACCACATGGCCAAGGAGCCGGCCCCTTACATTGATTCTTTATATTAAACTGTTCAAGTCACTGCACGGTTTCTGCCTCCAGGCGGGACCCTGACTGACACACCGTTTTCTTCATTTTTCAAAATTCTGTTTTGTTCTTTCTCAAATCCACCTGTTGGTCACTTTGAACTCTTCAGGGAGCATGCACTCTGTCAGCGTCTGTGGCTTCCTTGTGCGTCTATAAATTTGGATTCTGAGCTCCTCTTCAGAGGAGATAGTTCCAGAGAGCGGCTTGTGGTGGTGTAGCTAAGGGTCACATTTGTGCCCCGGAGACCTCACCCGTCCACAGCCAGTGTAAGATCCTGGTTCAGGAGGCTGTGCTCTGCAGGAGGGTCAACTTGCCTCTGGGTTTCAGGCTCAAGCTCTGCGTTTCTCATGAGAGACTTCTTTTCCTCCCCAGAGCTGGGCAGAGAAGTTCCTGTCTCCTCTCCTGGGCCGTGGGTGGGACCTTCCCTGCACCTTTTCTTTCTTTCTTTTTTTTTTTTTTGTGAGGAAGACCAGCCCTGAGCTAACATCCGTTGCTAATCTTCCTCTTTTTGCTGAGGAAGACTGGCCCTGGGCTAACATCCGTACCCATCTTCCTCTACTCTATATGGGACGCCGCCACAGCATGGCTGACAAGCAGTGCGTCAGCGGGCGCCTGGGATCCGAACCCACAAAGCCCGGGCTGCCAAGCGCGGACTAAACTGCTGCGCCACTGGGCCGGCCCACCCTGCACCTTTTCTTGGAGGAGCTGCCCTTCTAGGATCCCAGGGTACGAGGGGCCTCCATCCCAGTTCTCTGCACCACTGTCTGGAATCATCCTCTCGGGCTGGCCTGGGGCAATGCTCCCAGTGAACTGTCTGTGCATGAATAAGGGCACTTCCAGAACATACTATGTCCTGAATGTATCACATGTCTGGGGTTTAAGAATCAATACTGCCGGTGGGGAGAGGTCCACCCCTGGTGCTGGCCTGCCCCTCTCCACATGTGGAGTGTGGAACCATGCGCAGTCAGCACAGCCCACTGCCCCTGTTCTCAGGACACCCTGGGCACTGTCACACCTCTAGCCGTGACCTGGGGCCCCAGACACAGCTGGGGTGTGGCAATCCTTACCTGATAAAAGCTCCGTGATAAGAAAAGCTTGATTTTAGAGATGATTTAAACCTTGAAGACAAGGTAACGGAGCTTACTGTGCAGCAGACTGAGAAGCTGTGTTTACCTGGTGGAAGCCCAGATAGTCCACGATGGTCGCCGACGCGTAGAAGATCATGCCTTCTGCACTCACAACCAGAGCAAAGCCATGGAGCGACTAGAAAAACAAAAAACTGAGTTGGCTCCTAGACACACGGATGAAATCCTCAAACTGAAAAAGCGCAAGCACTGATTTGCCTGAGTTTTCAACCATTGCTCCCATTTTGTAGCCTGTATTCATAACCTCAGAAACACCCACTTTTAATTTATTTATGACACTTTCACAACAGACCCCAAGTTAGTGGGCGACCTGGGAACTGGGTCACGGTTACCAGGCTCAGATTGGGCCCTTCTTTTTCTAATGCTTATACAATTTATGTTTCATAAAATATAAACATCATCATGACAAAATGAGACACCATCAGCACCGAAACAGAACAGGAACCTTTTAGTTCACCCGTGTGGACTTTCCCATGCATGCACTTTCTTCTAAACTATATTTTGGTTTTTCTAAGAGTTTTTATCTTGAAAAAATGTTGAACTGCATCAAATGCTATTTCTATATCTACTGAAATAATCACATACGTTTTCTTTAGTCTGTTAGTGTGGTGAATTATGCTGATGAATAATTTTTCATACACGCAGTAAACCTTATCTGATCATGATTTTTTTATATGCTCTTGGAACTGGTTCATTTCACTTAGGAGATAGTCATCTGCATTTAAGGAAAAGTGAGCCTATAAGCTTCTCTCCTTATTGTGGTGTCAAGTATAACTAATCATCAAAAAATGAGTCAGACTCCTTGCCCTCTTCATTCATTTTCTGGACCCACTTATTTAAGATGAGGATGAAGTGTTCCTTGAAAGTCTGATTCCCCTCACCTCTAAGATCATCCAGTTTGGGCACATTGTGGGGAGATGATAAGTGAAAAGGGGTATATTTCAGTACTGTGTCAATTTATTTAATGGTTGTTAACATATTCAAGTTTTTAAATTTTTTCTTAGATCAACCTAGGGCATGTTAAAATATTTTCTAGCAGTGCATCCATTTCATCTGGATTCTAAATTCATTAGTGTGTATCTTCACAATATTTTTATTATTATTAAATCTCAGTTAGAACCATAATTATTGTGGGATTTTGTGTGTGGAGAAAAGTAGGACATGCGGCTGTGTTGCGCTTGACCAACAGTTTTCCTTCATTTGAAAGGCAAGCCCTCCGGCCCCACCCTGCAGTGGCTTCTCAGAATTGTCAATAGTGAAGATGCACAAGGGACCACAGCCAGTTAACCGCACGACCAGTGAGCATTCTATCATCTATCACCTTCCTTTTCATCACAACAGAGAACGGCAGCACACACTGTGTAGGTCCTCATGAGTGTCGGGCACCCTACATGGAATGTCTCCTTCAATTTTGCATCACCTCCACGAGGTTGGTACAGTTATGACTCTACTTGGCCAGTGCAGAAGCTGGTGGACAGTGGAGTTCATAAATATTTCAATGTGTATCTTTAAAATGCAGACATTTAGAGACTTTAAGTGAACTTCCATGAAGTCTGTGGCTATCAGTAGTATATCATAATACTCATTTCCCTTAATTCTTGAACATACTGGATACCTTTTTCTTTCCTTTTTTAAAAATCTTTGCCAATTGATAAGTGATAAATTATTTTACCATTATTATAATTTTCACTTCTTTGATTATTAATGAGATTGAAAAACATTTCAGACATTCATTGGTAACTTGTATTTCTTCTTTGGTAAACTGTCCATGCATGTCATGGGCTAATTTTTCTATTAGAGTTTATAAATATCAATTTCTAAGAGCTTTTAAATTACTGATACTGAAGATTTATAAGCAGCCACCTAAATCTAAATCCCCACATTTCTAAAAAATGATGAAGACAACAAGAATGAGTAAAACTACCAAAATCCAGGTCCTCATCATAATGACAGCACAGAAAGTTGATAGATTCAAATTACGTATAAGCAGAAAAGGCAACACCAAGTCCCACTGAGCTTAAAATGACTGTTTCAGAAGGAAAAAAGTGTATAATCCCTCCTCAAGAAACGAGAGAGTGATGTCAGCATCATGGTGAAGTGAGCTTTCCCCTTTAAACTCTCCCCCCGCTAAGATACAACAAAAAGGGCACTTGCATACAAGCAGAGGACACTCACACAACACAAAGGATGTTTGAGAGAACCACACAGCTATACCTCTGAAAGTGGAGGTGCTGAAACCCCTGGAGGAAGTGGGGAGAGGTAAGGAGAAATCCTCCCCCTCCACATTCAATCAGCGACTCCTGGTCCACGTGCCTCCCAGAGAGCGGCCCTCTGCAGGAAAACCATTGCTCTCAAACTTCTCTCACAGCCTGTGGGGAATTCCCACATGGAGGAGACTGAACTGTTGCAGGGGTGCCATCATCATCTGAGCACCCCAGGAGAGGAGATAGTGAGGGAAGAACAAGAAGCCCCTGGGATCAGGCAGGTGAAAGAGAGAGCCCCTCACCCCACACACCCAGCGCTTCAGCAAACTGCTTGGCCAGAAGGCTGGCAGATTGCAGCAGGCTCAGAATACACAGCACTTGACCCCACCCAGTGGCAGCAAGTGGAAACTGTGACCAGATATTTTCAGTAAGAGAAAAAACAAGCCAACATCTGCAGGCACGATTCAAAAATATATTAAATCTCCAGACCAGAAGGAAATGACAAGCATCCAGAAATCAACCCTGAAGGCACAGAAATTTATAACCTAAATGACAGAGAATCCAAAGTAGTTATCATAAAAAAGCTCAACGAATTACAAGAAAATACAGATAGACAATTTAATGACATCAGGAATTTCTTCACAAAAGAGATTGAAACCATAAAGGAAAACCAATCAGAAATGTTGGAGATGAAAAACACAATGGAGGAAATAAAGGAATATCTAGAATCTTTAAAGAACAGAACTGACAATATGGAGGAAAGAATTAGCATTATTGAAGATAGGAATGCAGAAATGCTCCAGATAGAGGAGGAGAGAGAACAAAGACTAAAAAGAAATGAAGAAATCCTCTGAGAAATATCTGACTCAATTAGGAAATGTAACATAAGGATAAAAGGTATTCCAGAGGGACAAGAGAGGGAAAAAGGAGCAGAGAGCTTGTTCAAAGAAATAATAGCTGAGAACTTCCCAAACCTGGGGAAGAAGCTGGAAATACCAATGAATGAAGTCAACAGATTCCTAAATATATCAACATGAAAAGACCCTCTCCAAGGCATGTAGTAGTAAAGCTGGCAAAAGTCAATGATAAAGAAAAAATATTAAGGGCAGCAAGACAAAAAATAATAATAATAATGTACAAGAAAGTTATATCAGGCTCTCAGCAGATTTCTCGACAGAAACGCTACAGGCTAGGAGAGACTGGAATGATATATGCAAAATTCTGAAAGACAAAAACTTTCCGTCAAGAATACTCTATTCAGTGAAAATATCCTTCAGATATAATAGAGAAATAATAACTTTCCCAGATAAACAAAAGCTAAGGGAGTTCATTGCCAAATGACCCCCACTACAAGAAATGCTCAAGAAGGCCCTCATGCGTAAAAAAAAAAAAAAGAGAGAGAGAAAGGGCATACAAAGCTTTAAGCAAGGAGAAAAATAGGTAGACAAAACTGGAAAAATCACAGCTCCCTATCAGAATAGGTTAGTAAATTCTTAATTATAAACATCAAGATTAAGGGAAGGAAAACACCAAAAATAAATATAACCTGATCACTTTTTGTGTGTGTGTGTGAGGAAGACCAGCCCTGAGCTAACATCCATTGCTAATCTTCCTCTTTTTGCTGAGGAAGACTGGCCCTGGGCTAACATCTGTGCCCATCTTCCTCCACTTTATATGGGACGCTGCCACAGCATGGGTGACAAGCAGTGCGTCCGCGGGCGCCCGGGATCCGAACTCATGAACCTCGGGTTGCCAAGCGTGAACTAAACCGCTGCACCACTGGGCTGGCCCCTAACCTGATCACTTTAAACACACACTCACAACACAAGATGGAATAAGTTGTGAAAATAATAACTTAGAAGGGGAAGAGGAAAGGGATTGAATCGACTTAGTCTAAGGAAATAAGAGGCCATCAGAATATAGACTATCTCATCCAGGAGATTTGGTATACAAACCTCATGGTAACCGCTAGACAAATAATCAGAACAGAGTCACATACAAAAAAATAATGAGAAAACTAAGAGAATCATCATACAGAACTACCAAACTGAATTGGAAGTCCGAAACACGTGGGACGAGAAACAAAGGAAATGCAAAAGAACTGGAAAATGAATGATAAAATAGCAACATTAAGCCCTCATATATCAGTAATCACTCTAAATGTAAATGGATTGAATTCTCCAATAAAAAGACAGAGAGTGGGGGGGATGGATTAAAAAACAAGATCCAACAATACGCTGCCTCCAGGAAACACATCTCAGCTCTAAAGACAAACACAGGCTCAGAGTAAAAGGATGGAAGACAATATCCCAAGCAAATGGCAAACAAAAGAAAGCAGGTGTTCCCATCCTTACATCAGACAAAGTAGACTTCAAGATAAAAAAGGTAATGAGGGGGGCTGGCCTGGTAGCGTAGCGGTTAAGTTTGCGTGCTCCGCTTCGGTGGCCCAGGGTTCGTGGGTTCGGATCTCGGCTGCAGATAGACACACCGCTTGTCAGCCATGCTGTGGTGGCCCCCATATAAAGTAGAGGAAGATGGGCATGGATCTTAGCCCAGGGCCAGTCTTCCTCAGCAAAAAAGAAGAGGATTGGCAACGGATATTAGCTCAGGGCTAGTCTTCCTCATAAAAAAAATAAATAAATAAAAATGTAATGAGAGACAAAGAGGGGCAATATATAATGATAAAAAGAATACTCCACCAAGAAGACATATCACTTATAAATATATATGCACCCAACAGAGGAGCACCAATGTACATAAAGCAACTATTAACAAACCTAAAAGAAGATATCAACAACAACACAATAATAGAAGGTAATCTTAACACCCCACTTACATCAATGGATAGATCATCCAGACAAAAAGTCAATAAGTAAATAGTAGACTTAAATGAAAAACTAGACGAGATGGACTTAATAGATATATACAGAGCACTCCACCCAAAAGCAGCAGATTACACATTCTTCTCAAGCATGCATGGAACATTCTCAAGGATAGACTATATGTTGGGAAACAAGGCAAGCCTCTATAAATTTAGGAAGACTGAAATCATAACAAGCATCTTTTCTGACCATAATGATATGAAACTAGAAATCAGCTACAAGAAAAAAACTGGGAAAGTGACAAAGATGTGGAGAATAAACAACATGCTATTGAACAACCAATGGATCATTGATGAAATTAAAAGACAAATCAAAAAATACCTGGAGACAAGTGAAGATGAAAATACACCATACCAACTCATATGGGATACAGGAAAAGCAGTCCTGAGAGGGAAACTCACAGAAATACAGGCCCTCCTTAACAAACAAGAAAAATCCCAGATAAGCAACCTTAAACTACAACTAACATAACCATAAAAAGAAGAACAAACAAAGCCCAAAGTCAGCAGAAGGAGGGAAATAACAAAAATTAGAGTGGAAATAAATGAATTTGAAACAAACAAACAAACACAGTAGAAAGAATCAATGAAACAAAGAGCTGGTTCTTTGAGAAGACAAACAATAGTGACGAAACCTTAGCCAGACTCACGAAGAATAAAAAGAGAGAAGGTTCAAATAAATAACATTAGAAACAAAAGAGGAGAAATTACAACAGATACTACAGAAATACAAAGGCTTATAAGAGAATACTATGAAAAACTAGATGCCAATAAATTGGACAATGTACAAGAAATGGATAAATTCTTAGACTCATACAACCTCCCAAAACTGAATCAAGAAGAAATAGAGAACCTGAATAGACCAATCAGAAGTAAAGAGATTGAAGCAGTAATCAAAAACCTCCCCAAAAATAAAAGTCCAAGACCAGATGGCTTCTCTGGACAATTCTACCAAACATTCAAAGAAGATTTAATACCTACCTTTCTCAACTTTTCCAAAAAATAGAGGAAGATGGAACACTTCCTAACACATTCTACGAGGCCAACATCACCCTGATACCAAAGCCAGACAGGACCATACAAAGAAGGAAAACTACAGGCCAATATCACTGATGAACACAGATGCAAAAATCCTCAACAAAATATTGGCAAACCGAATACAGCAATATGTTAAGAAGATCATACACCACGACCAAGTGGGATTTATACCAGGGACACAGGGATGGTTCAACATCCACAAATCAATCAACATAATACACCACATTAACAAAATGAAGAATAAAAACCACATGATCATCTCAATTGATGCAGAGAAGGCATTTAACAAGATCCAACATCCTTTTATGATAAAAACTCTCAACAAAATGGGGATAGAAGGAAAGTACCTCAACATAATAAAGGCCATATATGACAAACCCACAGCCAATATCACACTCAACGGGGAAAAATTGAAAGCCATTCCTCTGAGAACAGAAACAAGACAAGGGTGCCCACTCTCACCACTCTTATTCAACATAGTACTGGAGGTTTTGGCCAGAGCAATTAGGCAAGAAAAAGGAATAAAAGGACTCCAAATAGGCAACGAAGAAGTGAAACTCTCACTATTTGCAGACAACATGATTTTATATATATAGAAAACCCTAAAGAATCCATTGGAAAACTATTAAAAATAATCAACAACTACAGCAAAGTTGCAGGGTACAAAAATCAACTTACAAAAATCAGTTGCATTTCTATATGCTAATGATAAACTAACAGAAAGAGAACTCAAAAAGACAATCCCATTTACACTTGCAACAAAAAGAATAAAATACCTAGGAATAAATTCAACCAAGGAGGTGAAAAACCTATACAATGAAAACTGTAAGACATATTTGAAAGAAATCGATGATGACATAAAGAAATGGAAAAATAATTCACATGGATTGGAAGAATAAACATAGTTAAAATGTCCACACTACTTAAAGCAATCTATAGATTCAATGCAATCCCAATCAGAATCCCAATGACATTCTTCACAGAAATAGAACAAAGAATACTAAAATTCATACGGGGCAACAAAAGACCCCAAATAGCTAAAGCAATCCTGAGAAAAAAGAACAAAGCTGGAGGCATCACAATCCCTGACTTCAAAATATACTATAAAGCTATAGTAATCAAAACAGCATGTTACGGATACAAAAACAGACACACAGATCAATGGAACAGAATTGAAAGCCCAGAAATAAAACCACACATCTACAGACAGCTAATCTTCGACAAGGAAGCTAAGAATATACAATGGAGAAAGGAAAGTCTCTTCAATAAATGGTGCTGGGAAAACTGGACAGCCACATGCAAAAAAATGAAAGTAGACCATCTTCTATCGCCATACACAAAAATTAACTCAAAATGGATCAAAGACCTGAAAGTGAGACCAGAAACTATAAAACTCTTGGAAGAAAATATAGGCAGTACACTATTTGACATCGGTCATAAAGGGATCTTTTCGAATTCCATGTCTACTCGGACGAGGGAAACAAAAGAAAAAATAAACATGTGGGACTTCATCAGATTAAAGAGCTTCTACAAGGCAAATGAAACGAGGATGAAAATGAATAGACAACCCACCAGATGGGAGAAAACATTTGCAAATCATATATCTGACAAGGGGTTAATCTCCATAATACAAAAAGAACTCATACAACTCAACAACAAAAAAACAAACAACCTGATCAAAAAATGGGAAGAGGATATGAACAGACATTTTTCCAAGATATACAGATGGCCAACAGACACATGAAAAGATGTGCAATATCACTAATCATCAGGGAAATGCAAATCAAAACTACACTAAGATACAACCTTACACCCGTTAGAATGGCTATAATCACCAAGACAAAAAACAACAAATGTTGGAGAGGTTGTGGAGAAACGGGAACCCTCGTTCACTGCTGGTGGGAATGCAAACTGGTGCAGCCTCTATGGAAAACAGTATAGAGATTCCTCAAAAAATTAAAAATAGAAATACCTTATGATCCGGCAATCCCACTCTTGGGCATCTACCCAATGGACATGAAATCAACCATCACAAGAGGCTTATGCACCCCTATGTTCATTGCAGCATTATTCACTATAGCCAAGAAGTGGAAGCAACCCAAGTGTCCCTCAAGTGATGATTGGATAAAGAAGATGTGGTACTTATATACAATGGAATACTACTCCGCCATAAAAAAAGACAAAACTGTCCCATTTGCAACTACATGGATGGACCTGGAGGGTATTATGTTAAGCGAAATAAGCCAGAGAGAGAAAGACAAACACCACGTGATTTCACTCATATGTGGAATGTAAATTAACACACGAACAGAGAGAACTGTTTGGTGGTTACCAGGGGGAAGGGAGTTGGGGAGTGTGCATGAGGGGTGAAGGGATGCATTTATATGGTTACTGACAAACAATAATGTACAACTAAAGCTTCACAATGTTATAAACTATTAAGACATCAATATAAAAAAAAAGACACTAGAGAAAGAAGAGCCAATTAAATCCAACATAAGTAGAGGGAGGGAAAAATAAAAATAAGAGTGAAAAATCAATGAAAATTGTTCAAAGCAGTCAAATAATAAAAATCATCAACACAGTCAAACTTTGGTTCTTTGAAAAGAGTAATATAATTGATAAAACCCTAGGATGACTGACCAAGAAAAATACAAATCACTGACACCAGGAATTTTAAATACACCATTACAGATCCTACAGACATTAAAAGGATAATAAAGAAATACTAAGAAAGATATTCAACGATTCAACAATTTCAGTGAAATGGAAAAATTCATTCAAAAACACTAGCAAAAGTGATGTAAGAAGAACTAGAAAATCTAAATAACCCAATATTTACTAAACAAATTGAATTGGTAATTAAAACCTTCCCACAAAGAAAACTCCAGGCCCAGATCAAAAAACATAAAATACCTAGGAATAAATCTTATAAAAGATATGCAAGACCCATACACTGAAAACTATGACATAGCATGGGGAGAAAACCTAAATAAACTAAGAGATACACAATGTTCCTGGATTGAAAGATTCTATCTCCCTAAATTAATCTATAGATATAATCCCAATCATAATCACAGAAGGGTTTTTTTATTTTTGGAGAAATTGTCAAGCTGATTCTAAAATTTATATAGAAACTCAAAGGGCCCAGACTTGCCAAAGCAATCTTGTTAAAGAAGAACAAAATTTTGGGCTTTGTACTAACTGACTTCATGACTTACCATAAAGCTACGGTATCTAGACAACGTGGTGTCAGCACAAGGACGGACAAACTGATCTTCAGTGAAGGTGCTAGGCCAATCCAGTGGGGAAGGGAAAGTCTGTAAACAAATGTGTCTGGGACAGCTGATTATCTGTATGGAAAAAATCTCCTATCTCATTACACACACAAAAATTGATTCAAGAGGTATCTTAGACTTAAACATAAAACCCCCAGAATCATAGAGTTTCTAGAGGAAAACATCTTCATGAGTTTGGAGCAGGCAGATTTGGATAGGTTATAAAAACACTAACTCGTAATGAAAAAACTTGATAAATTGTACTTAATTAAAAGACATCATTAAAAAATAAAGAGACAAGCCACAGACTGAGAAAAAATATTCACAGTACGTTGACAAAGGACTTTATCCAGAATATATAAAGAACCTCCACAAATCAACAATAAAAATATGAACAACGCAATTTTTAGAAATGGGCAAAAGATTTGAACGGATACTTGATAAAAGAAGAGTGCAGGTTCACATGAAAATGTGTCCAACATCATTAGTCACAGGGAAATGTAAACTAAAACCACTTTAAGATACCATTTCACACACAGTGGGATGGCTACAGTCAAAAGACCTGACAACAGTAAACGTTGGTGAGGATAAGAAGCACGGCTGGTAAGAATGTGAAACGCTGCAATCACTTTGGAAAGCTGTTTTGCACTTCTTACAAAAGGAAACATGCATCTGCCCTATGACCCAGAAATGCCACTCCCAGCATTTATCCAAGTGAAATGCGTATGTTCACAAAAAATACTTGAACAACAATGTTCACAGTGGCCTTATTCATAATAGTCAAAAACTGGAAATAACCCAAACGTATATCAACTGGGGAAAGCATCTGCAGCATAATCATACATGCAATGCTATCACACAACGAAAAGGAACACGCTACTGATCACGCAAAAACACGGATGAATCTCAGAAACATTGTGTGAAGTAAAGGAAACCAGACACAAAAATATTTCCCTATGCATCTTTTTATATGAAGCCCAAGAACAAGCCAAACTAATCTACAGTAATAAATGTTAGAAAGTGGTTCCTTGGGGTGATAGAGGGGAACGAATTAAATAAAAGGGTAGAAAGAACCGTATTCAAATAACTTTGAAAACCTCAATCAAGTATATTTTTTCCAGGAAAATGCAATTTACCAGAATTGACCATTAGATATAGAAACCTTAAAAGATCAATTTCTGTAGAATAAATAGAGAAAGTATCAAGTAACCACCCCAGGAAAATGCACCAGGCCCAGATGGTTTTAAAATGAAATTCTACCAAATCTTTAAAGATCAGTAACACCAATGCCCCAGAAATTGTCCTAGAGCATAGAAAATGAAGGAAAATTTCTAATTCTTTTTAAGCAGTATAATGTTGACATTTAACTCTGATAAGGAAAGTACAATAAAAAATAAAATTAGACTTTTGACTATTGATGTAAATGTGCTAAATCAAATATTGGCAAACTGACTCCAATTTCACTTCAAGAAAAGAATACATCATGACCAAGTGGATTTATCCCAGGAATGCAAAGTTAGCTCGATATTAGGAAATTCATTAATATAATACACCACATTTACAGATCTAAGGAAAAAAATCTATGGATATCTCCATAGACGGCAAGAAAGCTTTCAACAAAATTCAACACTCATTCCTGATAAAAATGCTCAAGAAAATAGGAATTGTGGATGTTTTCTTAACATGATAACATGTATGTGTCTTATTCCTAAGACACTAGCTTACTAAATGGGGAAACATTCGAGGTGTTTCTAGTTAAGATCAGGAAGCAAGGCAAAGATGCCTATGATCTCTCATTCCAGAGATGTGTACACTATGGCTCCCCCAAATAAGGCCTGCGACTTGGTTTTGTAAATAAAATTTTACTGGAACACGGCCACACCTATTCATTGACTTATTGTCTATGGCCACTTTTGCATTACAACAGCAGAGACAGTAGATGTGACAGAGACAGTATGGCCTGCAAAGCCTAAAACATTTACCATCTGGCCCTTGAAGGAAAACGTTTGCAGACTCCTGTCCTGTAGTTTTGGAGGTATCAACTGCTGGAATGAGACGAGAGAAATCAACAGAGCCATAGCAATTGAGAAAGAAGTAAAATGCTCTCTATTTGCAGGTGGTATCATGGTATATCTTGAAAACTCTGGAGAATCAATGATAAAATAACTCAAAAGAATTCAGTAAGGAGGCAGGATGTAAAATTAAATACAGGTATTCAATAACCTTTATATACTAGAAAAATGACCAAATTAGAGGACATAATGGTGGATAAAACCCCACTTAGAAACAAATCAGAGAAGATCCAGTACTTACAAATAAACTTAAGAAATGTGCAAAATCTATATGAAGAAAACTTTAAAATATCTCAAGAGACACAAAATTATATTTGAACAAACGGAAAGACATCCTTTGTCCTTGGACAGGACAACTCAACATCACAAAGATAGTCATTCTTCTTAAATGAATTTATCAACGGATTGCAATATTGTCTGTATCAAACTTTTTATGGAGCTAGCAAGTTGATACTAAATATGGAAATTAAACATGCAATAATACCTACAAAAAAATTGAAAAATGCTAGGAGGGAGGACTGTCTTATTCAACCTCAAAATATACCATCAAGCCTCCATAATTAAAACAGTTTGGTATCGGTGCATGAATAGACAAGTCAGTCAACGTACTAGAATAGGACATCCAGAAAAGATCCAAATACAAATGGAAATTTGGGACATAAAAAAGCTGTCATCTCAGAGCCGGCCCGGTGGCGTAGTGGTTAAGTTTGCGCGCTCCTCTTTGGCGGCCTGGGGTTTGCAGGTTTGGATCTCGGGCGCAGACGTATGCACCACTCATCAAGCCATGCTATGGCGGCACCCCATATACAAAATAGTGGAAGACGGGCACAGATGTTAGCTCAGGGCTAATCTTCCTCAGCAAAAAGAGGAAGATTGGCAATGGATGTTAGCTCGTGGCTAGTCTTCCTCACCGAAATAAAAACAAAGGGTCATCTCAAACCACTGGGACAAAGGTGGGCTTTTCAATAAATGGTGCTCTATCAAGATTTTGTTATTATTGCTTTCCATCTGTCTAACTGGCTGGATAATTGTCTACAGCTGATTTCTTCTCGTTCAGTGTCTTAAGTAGGTAAGCTGACAGGTATTTCCTGATGGGAGCATCACCTTACTCCAGGACTTTCCGTGGCCGCCGTGACTCATTCTTTTACAACACAGATGGGGTCACCTCGCTATTATCTTATTGAGGATGGCTTCCTCTAGTTCCACAAGCAGAATGAGGAAATTTCTCCTCTGTGCGGTCTCTACCAGCCTTTAGCGCAGGGTTTTCCTGACCTCACAGAATTAGTGGCCAGCCTTCCCTCCTTTTCCAGAATGGCTTAGGTAGCTTGGTATTTTCTGTTCCTTAAAAGTTTCCTAAAATCTGCTGTAAAAACAAGGGGACCAGATACAACCCCACCCTGTTCGTCCTCACAGCACAACGACCTTGTTCAGCGTAACTCTCCCACCCAGACGCCGTCAGGCAACAGTCTGACCAGTGGGCAGAGGCTGGGGTTCTGCTTCCTGGCCGGGGGCGTGGGGGGCCACCCTGGTCTGCTCCCCTCATGCTCCTGCAGGAATGCAGCAGCTTTCAGGGCAAAAGAGGGGTGGAGCCGGCAGTGGGAGGGCCGGAGACCGATGTCCTGAGCCTGCACATGCTTGATCTGCCAGCCTCCGCAGCAGTCAGGCTTCTGTCTCACGGAGCCAAGCAGGACCCACCCGCAGCACAAAAACGTCCTCTTTCTGCGATGTCTTGTCTTGTTCCTTTTCTCTCTACTTTTTCTTTTCAGTTAATTGTGTGTTAGATTTTCTGCCTTCCTCATTTCAAGGTAGAAAGTCACTTTTGTTTCAGACATGTGTTGATCTGTTGTTGGCTGTCAGGGGTGTGGGAACTGTGGAACTGCCAACCGGGGTCCAGTTCACATCAGAGGTTGTATGTCCTTCCCAAAGATGACACTGTACCACACAGCTCTGGACGGAAAACCCTCAGGGAAAAGGACGCAGCCTTCCAGGCTCAAACAGAACCTCACTCTGCTGCAAAGCCACACTTGCGCCACTAAAGCATAATTCAAAAAAGAGCAGTCACAGCGCTAGTGAAAATGTAAAATAAACACTAGCCCTAGGTCTTATTCAAGAGGGGAGAGGAAGATGCTAAGACCAGTCCAGAAAGTGTTCAGAAGCAGGTGTTTACAGGCAGGGAGGGTGAGATGCTGTGTTAGATGCACAACTGAGTCCCCTGGATAACTCTGGAATGCCTGCTCCCACACTACTTGGAAAGGATGTGCCACCCAACCTTTTGCCTTATTTCAAAGTTTCGGATAACTTTTCTGACACAGAGGTGCAAACACCAGCACGGTGCCTTCACAATGGGATTTAGACTTTGTGCTGAGTTTTCTGAGCAAGAG
Source organism: Tapirus indicus (assembly GCA_031878705.1). Lineage (NCBI taxonomy): Eukaryota > Metazoa > Chordata > Mammalia > Perissodactyla > Tapiridae > Tapirus > Tapirus indicus. The sequence goes on from CM062921.1 coordinate 145,820,919, forward strand.
ATCCAGGGCTCACACAGCCCCTAGCTGCTCTAAACTGCCTGGCACCAGACAATGACCACACCTCACTGCAAAGCCCATTACCACCACCCACCCCTGAACCCCAGCGTACTTCTAAAGAATGGGAAATTGACCCTGTACAACATACGTGTCCACCGGACCGTCTCCAGGAACCAAACAGTGTTGTCATTTTAATTCCTGGGCGGCTCCAGGGGAGTGTCTGCTCCCCCTGTCCTAGTATCTTTCAGTGGTGAATGGGAGTCCAGTATTTGCCTGGATCTCCTCCTAGTTGGCTATTCAAGAGTTTCACAGTAAATATGCTGAATCTCCCCCAAGTGCCTCTTTTCTTGGACATACAGTATTTATTGGGCAGGGGGGTCGGGGGGAGTGTGGCGATGAAACATTTGGGATTTGTTTGTTTATATTGTTTAACAAAAGGCCAAATTTGCCTGTATGGTGACCACAGAGAGGAAACAGCTCTTTTCCTCCTGGGGTTTGGATCGATCTCTAGGACGTGAAGCGGACTCTGAAGGGAGGGTGTGAAAAGCCTCATCGTGCGAGTATTTTCCTAAACAGACTGAATCCTGTACTGGAAGGCATGGCAGCCCCACCGGGAGATCAGCGAGTTCGGATACTAATCTCTCGCCATTTCCTGTGCCACTTCAGAGGTTTTTACCTGAAAATATAAGACCTTCTCCTCCACTTCCACCAGTTTGGAGTTTTTCCAAAGCACCTTTAGTCTCAGCACCTGTGAGAGGCTGGGACCCACTGAGGTTCAGATTTCTGTGTCCCTCAGGACACAACCAGCATAGTGCATTTTTTAATGACAGTTTTTAAAAATTGTGGCTGAATATACATAACATAAAACTCCCCATTTTAACCATGTTTAGGTGTACAGGTCAGGAGTATTAAGGACCCTGACATTGTTGTGCAACCACCTCCACCGTCCACCTCAAGAACACTTTCATCTTCCCAAATGGAAACTCTGTCCCCGTTAAACACCAACTCCCCCTCCCCCAGCCCCTGGGAACCACCACCCTACTTTCTGTTTCTATGAATTTGACAACTCTAGGGGCCTCATACAAGTGGAATCACACAGGATTTGTCCCTTTGTGACTGGTTTATTTCACTCAGCACAATGTCCTCATGGTTCATCCATGTTGTGGCACATGTCAGAATTTCCTTCCTTTTTAAGGCTGACTAATATTCCACTGTATGAAGGGACCCCATCATGCTCATCCACCCACCCATCAAGGGACACTGGGTTGCTTCCACCTTTTGGTTGTTGTGAATGATGCTGCTGTGGACACGGGGGTACAAGACGGTGAGTGCACTTTCAAGAAGGAAAGCACTGGGGCCAGCCTGATGGTGGAGTGGTTAAGTCCATGTGCTCCACTTTGGTGGCCCAGGGTTCGCAGGTTCAGATCCCAGGTGTGGACTTACACACCGCTCATCAAGCCATGCTGTGGTGGCGTCCCACATACAAAATGGAGGAATATAGGCACAGATGTTAGCTCAGGGCCAAGCTTCCTCACCAATAAATAAATAAATAAAATTTTTTTTAAATTAAGGAAAAAAAAGGAGGAGGGTATCTAAGGTAAGGATGAAAATTCATTTCAACAACACTTTGCTCTTCCCTGCAATCCCTGTCTGGGGCAAAAGAAGCTCATGATGATGTTTAAGTATGCTGCCACCCTGCAGACCTGAGGGTCTTTTTGCAAAGAAAGATGGCAGCCTGGCGTCTCGGGCTGCAATTCAAAGCTCCTCATGCCCTGGCTTCTAAGTGCTTCACCTCGGAAGCCCTGGGGCCCCCGTTCTGCTGGGAGCTGATCTGCACGTGCACCTGCACCCCTCCCGCCCCGTGCTCAGCAGGACAAGGCACGGCTGGGGCTCTGGGGGTTGGTGCCGATGGAGGATGGTGGGCTTCAGGGCCGTGTCAGGGAGAACAGGGCTGGTCCCCAAGCAGGGACGGGGCACACTCAGACAACCCAGGGATGCACGGTGCCCAGCACCCACGGGCGCTCAGTGGACGGGGCGCTGTCACCACAGCGGCTCACAGCCTATCAGGAGCAGGCAGCAGCTCCCAGGATGGGAGGACCCCTGCAGGCTGCCTGTCCAACGCCCACCCCTCAGGCCCGGCAGTCTCGCCCCTGGGATTTGGCCAGAGGTAGGGTGGGGCAAAGCTGGGGTCCACCGAGGGGCTGTTAGAAGACAAGGCGTCAATTCTGCTAATAGTCTCAGACTATCAGAGACTATTTGCTGTCCCAGTGAATCACTAAAACGTGAGAACTTGACATGATCCGCGGGCCGCATGGTCCAGGTAACGTTTGCTAAAAGGGCAAGTAGTCAGAGTCCAATCGCCCACGCGGGGCTGGGCAGTGGTGACCGCTAGGGGCCTGGCCTCTATTCCTGGGCAAGCTGAAGGCGCGCAGCCGCTGCAGGTGCCGGGCAGCCTTAGGCGTCAGCACCCAGCCCCTCCCGGAGCAGCAGAGTGGAGCAGGCGGGCGCCCCCAGCCTTCCGAGTTCAGAGATCGCTGCGTGCTGATGGTGTCCTACTAATAATAGTTCAAAGACCAAAGAAATGTTCAGGGCTTGAGTATGTAAAACGCATTCTTAAAAAAGATTTTATGAGATTAGTCACAACCAAAAACAAGCATAATTTTAACTCACAAGGCAGAAATTTAAAAAAAGAAAAAAAGACCATAAAATGCTGTTTGCCGAGTCATATGGATTCAATATCAGATTGACGTTCTGGTCCAGAATCATCAAGCCAAATACTTCTGCACATGTGGGACCATCTTTCAAATACGCATCGTGAACGTTTGTTTGTTTTCTCTCCCTCTCTTTTTTAATCCTACAAGAGTTTTGTGTTTTTTTAAAACATGGTCCATGGAAAATGAGATCACTTTTCCAAGTGGAAAAAAGGATTTGGCCCCAAGCTTAAGGCTGTGCTTTTTTTAAGGGCAAAACAATCACATCTACGTTCAATTACCAAAAGTCACGAAACATGCACCTGCCACTTCAGAGAGACGGCAGGGTCCCCGCGGTGGGGTCTGCGGTGCCGGCACCTCCCGCTCGGCTCTGCCGCACAGACGCTAAAGGCAAACGCAGGAGGAAGTGGGACTTTCCTTTGGGGAACCCTGTGAACACCCCGATCCCTGCCAGTCCCGCGGCAGAGAAACAGCCAGCAGGTACTTCAAAGACGGCCCTGCCGAGGTCACAGCAGAGGAAAAGAGGGAAAAAGGAACAATTCTAAGGGGCCCCTCACCGCTCCTCCCTGGAATAAAGGGAAGTCGCAGCCGCGCGCCCCTGAGAGCCGTTGCCGCGGTTACGGAGCAACAGCACCAGGCCAAGCCCGCTAGTCACGCGAGCGGGCACCGGGCGGCGTCCGCCGGGGCAGCTGGCTGGGCCTTGCTGGAGCCAGATCACTCGCTGGGCCTCTCCGTGGGCCTGCGTGCGAGGCGGCGGCGTTCCTGCTGGGGAACGGAGTCACTGGCTGTTCACAGACCCACAAACAGTAAACCCAGCCTTGAATCTCTGCCACGACGCGGCTACAGCACTTGAAAACAGCTCTTGAAAGATGCAGTTGGCGGACTGTGGCAGGAGCAGAAAGACGGAGGAGGTGCGGACCCCCGTGCCCCGGGAGGCCAGGCCTTCTCACGCCAGCTCAGGCCCTGCTCCGGTTAAGCCACTGCCCTGGGCTCTCCGGGTCTTTCTTTTCCAAGTGAGCAACTTCTCTGCGGCACAGACATCTGGGGAGTGGAGGTGCGGGGATGGCAAGGTCGGAGCTTGGGCCCTGGGCTGGAACAACGCCCCCTGCAGCCCTCCTGGACTCCCTGTGGTCGCAGGAGTGGAGCCCAGAACTGGGCACAGCATGTGAGCACAGGCTGCCACTGCCAGACATCTATTTTCCTTCCCTGGTAGAACGCTGCTATTTCAGAAACTCTCCAATCAAGTGCTGCCTTTCCAGCTGTGTGACCTTGGGCAAATTAATCAACCTCTCTGGGCCTCAATTTCCTCATCTGAAAAACAGGAATGACAGCAGTGACCACCTGTGAGAGCTAAATGAGTGCCACCCAGCACAGAGTAAACACAGAATCAACACTGGCTATTATTATTATTAATTGGAATGCAGAATCTTGTGCCGGACATATGATTCGATACCAAAAGTGTTGAAATTATTTTCTAAAGAGAGAATAAAGCCAGGTTTCTAAAACCAGGATCCACATTCTGAATGCAAACACCTCTCAGGGTGAAGTTTAGTTTGTGAAAAGCACAGTTATGGGCCAGCAATGGACAAGTACTACTGACGACTCTAACGGGGAAGGAAGCAGGGACACCCTGTCTAGAAAAGCCAGGCCCACCCTGCTGGGGGTCCTGGTGGTGGGGGCTGCACCTCACTGGCCCCCCAAATCTCTGACCTCGACCTCCAGTGTGTCCTGGACCACCAGCCTCGGCCTCACAGCCGTGGGTCACTCGAGACCTCCTGGGTCAGAATCTGCCTGTGGACGAGTTCCAGATCTTTCCTCTGCACGTGGGCGGCTCTCCACCCCGGAGAGCCCGAGGGAGCTCCGCTTTGCCCCAGCTGCTTCAGAGCAGCCGGAAGGAGGGGGTAGTGCTTGGAGCTGGGGCTTGGGGATGAAGGCCTTCCGACAGAAAATCGCCATCACGCAGGAAAGCAGCAGCAAGGGCCGACTGAGCTGGCAGACGCTGGCAGGGCGCTGGCCGCCTCCTCTGAAGGAGGAATCCGGGTGCGAGCCCCTGGGGTGGTGGTGGGTGATCATGCAAAAAGCCGGGCCGGGTCCCACCAGGTGCCCAGCACGCCCGGGGGACAGGCAGGTTCTCGGGCTCGCCGGGTTCAGCTGCTCCCCCGTGAACTAGGATGACCCAGAGCCGGGTCGTCACAAATGCCGGCTCTTCTCGTAGGAATTAACATGCTGCACGGTGATGTGGGGTCACAATTTCTCAACGTTCAGCAGGTTAAAAGCTTGCAGTGGTGGAATGAACAAGATTTACACTGAGAGCACATGGCATGTTGAGCGTGGCCCAGCACAGTGTGCTCCTTCCATGGGGTCCTCTCTTCAGGTGGCTGGCCCAAGACCCTCACCCCACACCAGTCACCTGCTGGGGACTCTCCCAGTGATCGTGAGCTCCGTGAGGGCAAGGCCTGGGACACCCATGTCTGAGCCCAGGAGAGCCCAGAGCAGAGCAGGGCCTGAGTGGTGACTGCAAGCAGTGACCAGTGAGGCTGGCTAGTGACCATGGATGGTCGGGAGCTCATGCTGGACGGTCAAGGGTTCATGGTGGACGGTCAGCAGGTTTATGGTGGATGGGGATGGTTAGGAGGTTTATGGTGGATGGTCGGGGGCTAATGGTGGATAGAGGGTTCCCCATGGATGGTCAGGGGGCTCATGGTGGAGAGTCCTGGGGGTCTAAAGGCCACAGAGAGTCCAGGCCTGGCCAGACCCCAGACACCCGAGCCTCGTCTGGGTGGGGCCAGGAGCCGTGCGCTTTTGATCCACAGGGAGCCTGCTGGAGAGGCACAAGGTACAACCTCTTCGGCTATGGCGGGACACAGCCCACGGCGTGGCTCAGGCTGTGGGCAGTGCTCTCGGGTTGACCTGGGATGCCATACACATCATCAGGCTGGAGATGAGATGGGATGGGGCGGGAGGTCGGAAGGTGGGGAGCAGACCTGGGGGGCGGGGAGCAGGCTGCTCTTCCCAGGGTGTCCACTCATAGGCCGCTCCGTCAAACCTCTACTTACACATGTATTTATGTCTGTTGAGCCCCTGAAACAAAAGCCACATCAAAGGAGTTTCGGAACAACAGGCCCAGCAGTTACGACAGAAGGTAATAAAACACAGATTTCTCTGAGCAGAAGGACCAAAGAGGAAGCAGGAAACTCTGACCAGGAGATGAAGCTTTGAGTGCTGGTCCTAGAAATGGGCGGATGCAGGTGCGGGGGCATCAAGGCCCTCTCTCAGGGAGCTGGGCAGAAGTGGGCGGAGCCTGGGGCCACCTGCCATGGACCCGCAGAAACACACCCACCAGCCTCACCCAGGTGCCTGCCCTGGGTCTCTTCACTTCCATCCTTCCCAAGTTGGGGACAGAGGTGCCAGGTGATGCCCCCCCGCCCTGCAGCCTGTTGACACAAGGGACCCAGGCCTGGAGCCAGAGGCACGGGGAGTAGCCCCTGCACTTCCCCTGACCAGGGGACAGGTCCTCATTCCAGGGCCCAGGGCTCCCTGTCGGGTCTCAGGCCCCTCTTGGTGGGCGGGCCCACTGCTCCTGTGCCGCGCGGCCCCTCCCACCCTGATGGTCTGCTCTGCACTCCCGGGCTGGTTCCTACTGTGCCCCTTCCACACTGGGCAGCCTGAGTTTTGATCAGGAGTTCTCTGGGGCTTCATGCCTACTCTTCCTGGCCAGAGTTTCTGGAGGACCCAGGGTCTCCTAACCGTGCGCCAAGAGCCAAGCGGAGGAAACCAAATCAGGCGATCCTGCTCCATGACAGCCCGTCACTGAGCACCCCCACATGGACCTCAGTGAATGTCCAATCCCTAGAGCTGAGGGGCTCCAGGCGACTTCTTGTCACGTGCATCCCAGCCAGGGGAGGTGAGTTTCCAGGTCTTTCCTTAGAAGGGGAGAGCCTGAAGGTGAGAAGTCTGCACACTGGCAGTGTTCACGGCAGGACGCCCTGGTTCCTGGGAATGTCTTGGGAGTTGTGCTGGCTTTTCCAGAAACCACGCCAACACGTGGGCGTGGGTCGGTGGCCGTCTGCTGAGTGGCTGCACGGCTCTCGGGGCTCCCAGGCACGCGAGGCCGCTGTTCTCATAGCTGTTTCTGCAAGGACCCTGCACCCAGGGCGGCTGGAGCCGGAGCGGGCAGACTGGTGCCCTGTGGGAGCCACTGTTCCCAGGCCCAGGACCGCCCTCACCTCAGCGGCGAGTCAGCCCCCTCCCCTGAGAACTGTCAACGCTTTAATTGAGGGTCCTGCGCAGCCTGGAGCTCAGCAAACGGAGCACAAGCAGCTGAGCCTGCGCCCACTCTGCTCTGCTTTGTCTTCATTTCGCATCAGCAGAACTGACTCAAACATGGACACGGGGCCTCTGTCAGCACACAGGGAGCCAGCACAGGCTCTGGCTCCTCCTCCCCCAAATCAGCCCCTCCTCTATCCTCTGGGAGGAGTGATCCCCAGAAAGGCCGTGGGGACCCCGGGGAGACCAAGGCTGTTTGGGCTGGGGGAGGGAGACTGGGGACTGCAGCCCAGGCGGGGCCTTGGGGGAGCAGTCACAGGGTTGGTGCGAGAGATCCTTTGTATGTCCTGCTGCTGTCCCTCCCCAGCTGCCTGGGGACAGTCTGCCTGGTGGGACGACAGGGGCAAGATTAGGGTGCATCTGCCGCCTCCAGGCAATCGCCCCTCCCCCTCTTTTGTGGAAACGCCACCAGCTCCTCCCCGAGGTACCCCTTTATAAAGGAGCCCTGTTCAGTCCCTCCCCTCTGACCTCCGACCCTCTTTCCTCCCTTTGACCAGCGCCTGCCCCCGCCCTTCCCCAGCACACTGCTCTTCAGAGGAGCCGGTGTCTGACACCCGAAGGGACACAGCACACAGGAGCCAGGGAGGCATGTGGGGCAGCACAGAACAGAGACCCAGGAGCTGACACAAGCACAATTTTAAATGAACACGTTTAAGGAGATAAGACGAGATATTAGCAAAATGAAACAGGAAACAGTACAAACAAATCAAGAAGAAACAGTAGGTATGAGAACATGACAAAGGAGAGAACACACTGGGGCCGAGGGGGGCAGAGCAGCAAGCGGGGCAAGAGGCGCTCTCCCGAGGGCAGCAGGGAAGGAGAACTGGACAGATACGAAAGAAAAGCTGGCAGATGGGAAGACACACCCAGACGTGCCAAGGTCTGGTAAGACAGTTCCAGAAGATAAAGCACCACTGGGGAGGCAGGTCTGAGGCAATGATGGAAATAGTGTCCAGATTGAGGACAGAGACCTCAGATGGAAAGAACTCAGAGTACCAAGCAGGTGACACGGACAAAAGGCACTTTGCAGTGAAATTTAAGAATATCGAAGTCAAAAAAATAATTACAAAAAAGCTCCCAGGAAGAGGAGAGCACCAGGCACCGACAGACTTGTCAACAGCAGCACGGACGCTGCAGACAATGGGACAATATTTCTGAAGGTTGAAGGAAAAGACTTTGAACCTAAAATTCTATATTCAGCCAAATTATCATCCAAATGTGAAGGTGTAACGTTCTCGAGCATGGGGAGGGACCTGGGAGGACTTCACACCAAGACCCATGTGGAAACCTTCTGGGGGGAGCCCCCAGGAAGAGGAACACGTGCAGGACGCAAGACAGACAAGGAGGGTGACCTGATGAACTTGGAGGGGGGTCTTTAAAAGACGTTGGGAACGAAGACAGGAATCAGCTTCTAGACACACCGTGGGCTGGTGTCGGGAGGGACCAGAGGACCTGGCGTGCTCCGCGTGCAGGTCTTGTTGGAAAACGTCAACACTGACAAACCAACCTGAAAAGGCCTGTTTTAAAGGCAATCCCCGCAGAACAGAAGCAGAATGAGTAACTTTTAAACTAGCAAAAGGAGGCTTAATCTATCAAGCAGAGAGCTGGAGAGAAGAGAAAAGAGACACCAAAGAAAGTGCAGCAAATGGAAAACACAAAATATAATGACAGAAATTAGCCCCCACGTGAGAGCGATTATAAGAAGTATAAATAGGCTAAATTTGCCAACGAGAGGAGACACTCACTGGGGGGAAGTATCCATCTGTGCATGTCTGCAGGAGGCACACTCAAAGAAAAGGGAAGATGGGAGGATGGAAAACATGTACTGGGCAGCACTGAACCACAAGAAAGCTGGAGCGACTGCAAAATCTGATGAAATATAATTTAGTGGGACAAAAGGGTTAAGGTCAGATGTGCAAGATTTACAGCCACTCGGCACCCCGGAAGCCTGTAGCACAAGGAGCCTCAGTGCCTGATGCCGCACGACTTCCTGCTCCTGAGAGCAGCTGCTTCACTCTGGTCTGCCGTGTGGTTTCGGGATCCACCTCTGCTGGGTGCGCTAAGTTGCATGCTTACATAAGGGTTGCGCTTGGGTTTCCCCAGGTCAGATGTCAGCTGCTGGTTTCCGCTCACACGCTTGCTTCTGCTCCACCGTCCCAACTTAGCTGTGTCATAATTTTACTTAAATCCATGAGCAGGGTTCACGTTATCACAGACTCTTCCCAGCTGAGGCAGGTGGCTGTCTTGGAACACTTCACAGCCCTTGACAACTTGTGGGCCTGGAGTTAACAGATGTCTGTCCGCTGACTTACTCACATCGTCACTGACGCCCCCCACATCTCCCGAGGGGAATAACCTTCCCTCTGTGGCGACCTGTCCACCACCTCCTCCCGGGGGGGCCTCGGGCTCCAGGTTCCATGCCTGCTGCTTCCTCCTTACCCTAGTTCTGGTGGAGAGATCCTCCCCGAGAAACCATGCAGAGAAAGAGGAACTTTTGAGACCCAGAGATCTGAAGCCGTCATTGTTCATCCCCTCTGCCCCCAGCGACGGTGGGGGTGTGTGAATCCCAGGTCGGAGTTGCCTTCCATCAGCGCTCCCCTCCTGCGTTCCTGTGGACAAGTCCAGACTCCCAATTCTCGATGTCTGTCATGAAACTGGCTCCTTCTCTCTGGAGCATTTAGGATTTTCTCGTGGTCCCCAGGGGTGTGGAATGTCAGGAGGCGAACACCCTGGTCCCTTTCATCCACCGTGCCAGTCACCCAGGGGGACCTCGCGGGCGGAAACTCAGCCCTCGGTTCTGGGAAGCCTCCTGGGTTGCTTCCTTGACAACTTCCTTCCCTCTGATCCTTCTGGAACTCTGATTACGCAGGCCTCACTGGCTCTGGCAATCTTCCTGACTTATCTCCATTCCCCACCCTTTTTTCTTTTACTCTTAGAAAGACCCCTTCAATTTAACTGCCAACCTTCTCCTGGATTTCTAAGTTTTGCTCCTGTGCTTTTAATTTTTGAGTTTTTTATTTTTATTATTACTTTTTTTTGGTGAGGAAGACTGGCCCTGGGCTAACATCCGTGCCCATCTTCCTCCACTTTATATGGGACGCCGCCACGGCACGGCTGACAGGCAGTGCGTCGGCGGGCGCCCGGGATCCGAACCTGCGCACTTAACCGCTGCGCCACCGGGCGGCCCCTCGAGCTCTTCTTAAGCCTCTGAACATCCCCTTCTATAGCTCCTTTCACCTTCTCACCTCTCGGAGCCCGACGCCAGCCTGGCCCGCGCGTCTCAGTCTCGCTCTGCACGTCCGCCTCCGCCCGGGCCGGTGGTTGCTGTCGGCCTCCTGGCTGAGGGCCCACGACCCCCGCGCGCACTCGGACGGCCGGGAGCCCGCCCCCTCGCGCCCCTTCCTGGTCAGCGCTTCAACAGCCGCGTGAGCCGGGCCCCGGGCGCCCGCGCTGCCGCCCGGCCTCCAGGACCTCCGGGTGCCCCACCTCAGAGCTCCGGCTGCGCTCTTCCGTCTCTCCGCTCTCCTCGGAACGCGCGTGCGGGGTCGAGAGCCTGCCCACCCCCGTTCCACGGGACTTCCACAGCTACTTCTCTTCTCTGGTTTCCAAGGACTTGATGTGAGGTCATGAATATCACTAACACTGCCTGAATTCACAGCTTTTCCCCTTGAAAATCCACCCCGCTCATGGCCCAGGAGCCCCACCCCAGCCGGGCCTCACAGCCCCCGCCGCCCCACACCCCCTGAGCCGCTGGAGGCTCCCATACCTGGGCTCCACCTGACCCTCATCAGCACATCACCAGCTTCCCTCCACGGCTGGTCTCCCTGAGGAGCCAGCGCTGCACCCAGACCAGCCGCCTGCATGGACCACATGCCTGGGAGTGTCCTGCCCGGCAGCTCCCCCAGAAGAACCCGTGTCCCTGGTCGACCCGGCCAGCCAGCCTTCCCTTCTAAGTGTCAGTCACTCGGGGTCCTTCGCCCTTGGGCTTCCAACTGGGTTCCATTTTACCTTCAGTGTGAAACGCTTGGAGGAAATCCTCTACGACGCTGGTTTCACCGTGAGAACCAGAGTCCTTCAGAAACCCAGCCCCAGCCGGCCGCAGCACCCGCCCGCCACCTCCCTGCTTCAGTCTGGCCTGTCTGGTGGTGGGAAATGGAGGCCTCCGCGACTGCAGCCCTGAATCTGACACAAACCACCCAGTCCAGTCTTCCCCCAGTGGCTTTGAGATTTGACACCGAAGCCCCCAGGACGCTCTGCAGGGCCTGGAGGGGCCCCTCGGCAGGGTCCTTGGCTCAGTTGACAGGCTCTGACACCAGCCCCTCATGCTACCAGGCCCCCAAGGACCGCCTGGGGGGCGGCAGCCTCAGCTTAGGGCCCACATGGAGCCCTGGCTCCGAGGAGACCTTACTGGGCCAGCCTAACCCCTGCTCCCCCCAGAGTCTCACAGGGAGAGGCAGTGGGGCCAATCCCAGCTCTGCCCTTACTAGGATGTGACACTGGGCAACCCAGGAACCACTCCATGCCTCAGTTTCCCTATCTGTAAAATAGAGACAATGACAGGATCTGCCTCACGAGGTTGCTGAGGGTTGAATGAGTCGTTGTGCTCCATGGCTTGGAGCGGCCCCGGCACAGGCAGTGGTGAGTTTGGCTATGACAGCAGCTTGGAGCATGGGTTTTCGGGGTGGAGGAGGCCTGAGTTTCTGCCCCAACCTGAGCTCTAACCTGAGGTTCCTCCGCTACAAAATGGATCGTTGTACCAGGCTGAAGAGTGGCCCCCAAATCCATGTCCACCTGGAACCTGTGAAGGTGACCTTATTTGGAAACAGGGTCTTTGCAGACAGAATTAAGATGAGGTCACTATAGATTAGGGTGGGCCCAAAATCCAATATGACTGGTGTCCTTATAAGAGGGAAATTTAGACACAGAGACACACAGGGAAGAAGGCCACCAGCCGCCAGGTGTGCCCAGGGAGTATGCTCTCTCCTGGAGCCTTCTGGAGGAGCCCAGCCTGCCCTCACTCTGCTTCCACCCCAGCAATACTGATTCCAGACTTCTGGCCTCCAGAATTGTGAGGAGTACCTTTCTGTCGTCTCAGCCCCTGAGTTTGCGGTAATCTGTTAAGGCAGCCACAGGAAACCAATACAATCAGTTGAGTTTCGGCAGGCACGTCCCTAGCAACTGATGACATTCAGAAAACATGGATTTCTACCACCATCACCACCACTTATTATTATTATCTCCATTGTTGTTGTTAGAAGCTACAGGTGAGACAAGGAGAGGTCAGAGTCCCAGTCCTGGGCCCGCTCTCTGTGAGGGCAGAGCTTGTTCAACGCCCCGTCCACAACAAACACCAGGAAAGGCAGTGAGCAGCTGTGCTGTGGCTTCAGCGGCCATGGTGTGTGCATGCAAGAGCCGAGAGAACACCTGTCCACAAGGGGGAGCCAGGGAAGGGTGCCTGCTGTGCACAGAGGGGATCCTCATTATTTTCTTCCCTTCCCACTTTGCCCCAACAGTGAGCTCACTGCACAGAACTGTGTGGCAGTAATGGTGGCTATGCCTCCAAGAGGAACATCCTTTTTCTAGTCAGGGGACCAGGAAAGGGTCCCTGGAAGGCAGCAAGTGTGGGGAGAAGTCCTACAGAGAAGTGAGTGAGAGAAGGGACCCCAGACTTCTGTGTATGAATTGACACGAGTCCCAGCTCACCCCAAGTTGCATGTGCATGGAACACGCCCAGAGAAACAGAGCAACGGCTGTGAGAGCTGCACTGTGATATGACCCACGGCCCAAGGCCCTGTGTGGTGCACGTGAGGGGCTCACAGAGGAGAGGGAGAGCCTGCTGGCTGAACCAACCAAGCTGACTGCTGCCACAACAAAGCAAAAAACAGCCAACATTCCCCAGAGGATTTTAACACAACCCAGAGTCTCATAACATATGCGAAAAACGTCCAGGATACAATCTGAATTCAGTTCCTATTGCTGCTATAACAAATTACTACAACTTAGTGGCTGAAAACAATACAAACACATGTTCTTACAGTTCTGTATGTTAGAAGTCTGAAATGAGTCTTTGTGGGCTAAAATCAAGGTGTCAACAGGGCTGTGTTCTTCTGGAGGCTCTGGGAGAGAATCTACTTTCTTGCCTTTCCTAGCTTCTAGAGGTTGACCGCCTTCAGCAGTTCATGTCTGAAGTCAGGGTCTCTTCCATGCCTGAAGTCAGCCATGTGGCATCTCTGTGACTCTACTGTTGCTACATCTCTTTCTCTGCCCATAGCCAGAAAAGGTTCTCCACTTTACGGATCCTTGTAATTACTCTGCGCCCACTCCCATAATCCAGGATCATCTCCCCATGTTAAGGTCCACACTTTAAGTCACATATACACAGTCCCTTTTGCCACATAAGCAACATATTCACAGGCTCCAGGAATTAGGATGTGAACATCTTTGGGGGCCACTATTCTACCTACCACACAATCCAGAATTACTGTATATACTAAGAACCAGGACATGAGAGTCATACTCAAGGAAAAAGACAATAAATGATGCCAACTCTGAAATGACACAAATGGTGGAATTATCAGATAAGGATTTTAAAACAGCTAAAATAACCATCCTCCATGAAATAAAGGTAAGCACTTTGAAACTAAAACAAAAAGATAAAAAGTCTCAGAAGAGAAATGAACACTATAAAAAAGAACTAAATAGACATTTTAGAACTGAGAAGTAAAAATATATGAATTAAAAATTTCACTGGATGGGCTCAATAGCAGAATGGAGGTGACAGAGAAAAGAGTCAGTAAAGTTAAAGGTAAATCAATAGAAATTATCCAATCTGAGAAAGAAAGTATTGGAAAAAGCCAAACAGAGCCTCAAGGACCTGGGGACAATATGAGAAGGTCTAACATTTGTGGCAGCGGAATTTCTCCAATGGAAGAGAAAGATTGGTGCAGTAAAAAATATTTGAAGAAAAGTGGCTGAAAACTTCCCAAATTTGGTGAAAGACATAAATTTATAGGTTTAAAGTAGACTTCAGAACAAGGAAAATTACCAGGAATAAAGAGGCATCTTTCATAATAATGATAGAAGGGTCAATTCATGAAAAAAACATAATAATCCTAAACGAGTATGCACCCTACAAAAGAACTCCAAAATAGATAAAACAAAAATAAAACTGAAAGGAAAAATACAAAAATCCACAATTATACTAGAAGATGTCAACACTTGTCTTTCAGGTTGAGACTAGACAGAAAATCAACAAGGATATAAAAGATGAACATTATCAATCAACTTAATGTGAGTGATGTTTATAGAACACTTCACCCAATGACAGCCTAGTGAGGTTCACAGATGAACCAAAGACTTCTGGTTCACAGATGGCTGCCTTTCTGCTGTAACCTCACAAAGCAGAAGGTGCACGGATCTCTATGGAGCCTCTTTTTATAAGGGCACTAATCCCATTCATGAGGGCTCCACCCTCATGACCTAATCACCGTCCAAAGGCCCACCTCCAAAATCCATCACATCAACACATGAATTTTGGGGGCAATACAAATATTCAGTCCATAGCAAATTCAATGAAACCAATAGCTGTGTCTTTGGAAAAAAACAATAAAACTGATAAACCTCTACCCCAACTGACTAAGAAAAAATGAGAGAAGACACAAATTACCAATGGAATGAAAGAGGACACATCACTACAGACCCTACAGACATTAAAAGGACAAAATGGGAAAACCATGAACAACTGTACCCACAAATTCAATAAAGTAGAGTAAAAGGACCAATTCCCTGAAAGACACAAACTACTAAAATTCACACTAGAATAGATAACCTGAATAGTCCCACATTGATTAAAGAAATTTAATTCATAGTTAAAAATCCTCTAACAAAGAAAACTCCTAGACCAGTTGTTTTCACTAGTGAACTTCTACCAAACATTTCAGGAGGAAATAATGTCAATTCTACACAGCCTCTTCCATAAAATAGAAAAGAAGGGAACACTCCCAACTAATTTTATGAAGCCTGCATTACCATGATTCCAAAACCAGACAAAGACATTACAAGAAAAGAGAACTACAAAAATACTTCTCATGAACATAAACACAAAAATCTCCACAAACATTAGCAAATTTAATCCAGTAATATATAAATAAGAGCTATCCTGGGCATGCAAGGTTGGTTCAATATTTGAAAACCAGTCAATGTAATTCACAATATTAACAGATTAAAGAAGAAAAACCACAATTATCTCAATAGATGCAGAAAAAGCATTTGACAAAATTTAATATCTGTTCATAATAAGAACTCTCAGAAAACAAGGAATAGAGGGAAATTTCTTAATCTGATATAAGGCACCTACAAAAAACAAAACAAAACAAAAAACAAGGGTAAACTAATATCACCCTTACCATTGAAGGACTGAAGTTTCTCCCTAAGATCAGGACAAGGTCAAGACATCCTCTCTCGCCTCTCCGACTCTGCATTGTGCTGGAAGTCCCAGGAGTGCAACAAGGCAAGAAAAATTAAGCATGTAGACTGAAAAAGTAGATCCAAAACTGTCTCTGTTCTCAGAAAATATGATAATCTATGTAAAAATTCCCATGAAATCTACAGAAAAGCTCCAAGAACTACTAATCACAAGATACAAAGTCAGCCTAGAAAAATCTATTGTATTTCTATATACTTGTAATGAAAACCGAAAATAAACGGCAGCTCCATTTACAATAGCAAGCAAAACATAAAATACTTAGGTATAAATCTAACAATACACACAGGACACAGGACCTGTAAATACTGATGAAAGTAATAAAAGACCTAACAAGTGGAGACAGACACTGTGCTCACAAATTGGGAGAGTCCGCAGTGTCAGGATGTCAATAATCCCTACCTATGACCTACCAATTTAACACAATCTCAGTCAAAATCCCAGCAGGAATTTTTGTAGATAGCAACAAGCTAATTGTAAAATTTATATGGAAAGACAGAAGAGCTAGAACAGTCAATTTTGAAAAAGAACAAAAAAACTGGAAGATTCACACTATCTGATTTCAGGACTTACTACCAAGCTACAGTAATTAAGACAGTATGGTATTGGTGAAAGTTCAGACAGACAGATCGATGGAACAAAATAGCAAGTCCAGAAATAGACTCACAAAAATATGGCCAATTGGGGCTGGCATGGTGGCATAGTGGTTAAGTTCGCGTGCTCTACTTCTGCGGCCTGGGGTTTGAGGGTTTGGATCCTGGACACGGACCAACACACCGCTTGTCAAGCCATGCTGTGGCAGCATCCCATATAAAGTAGAGAAAGCTGGGCATGGATGTTAGCCCATGGCCAATCTTCCTCAGCAAAAAGAAGAGGATTGGCAACGGATGTTAGCTCAGGGCTAATTTTCCTCACACACACAAATACTGCCAATTGATTTTTTTACCAAGGTGTTAAGGCAATTCAGTGGGGGAAAGGATAGTCTTTGTAATAAATGATTCTGAAGCAACTGGATATTCATATGCAAAAACAATAAATCTTGACCTATACCTCACCCTTTATACCAAAGTTAACTAAAAATGGGTTACAGACCTGAATGTAAAAGGTAAAACTAGAAACTCTGGAAAAAGCATTTAAAAAAATCTTTATAACCTTAGGTTAGGTAAAGAGTTTTTAAATGTGACACCAAAATGATCATCTATTAAAAAATAAATTGATAAATTGGACTTCAACAAAATTAAATACTTTTGCTCTCTGCAAGAGCCCGTCAAGAGAATGAAAAGACAAGCCACAGACTGGGAGAAAATATGTACAAATCATGCACCCTGCAAAGGACATGTGTCCAGAATACATAAGGAACTCTAAACTCAGTGTAAGAAAGCAAACTGCTCAATTTATTTAAAAGAGCAACAGTTTAGAAAGAGGACCCATGGATGACAGATAAACACATGGCAAGAGCTCAGCATCATTAGTCATAACCGAAATACACATCAAAAGAGGTTCCATGTAGACCTATTAGAGTGGCTTTGAGAAAAGGTCATGCCACACAATACCAAGGATGCAGGGCAACTAGAACCCCATTCCCTGCTGGTGGGGACGCGACATAGCACAGCCGCTTTGGAAAACAGTGTGGCAGCTTCTTATAAAGTCAAACACACTCAGCACCTAGCAATCACACGCGTAGATTTCATCCAACCAAAACGAAACCTGTGTTCAGAGAAAAACCTGCATGTGACTGATTATCACAGCTTCATCCTGGAAACACCCCAAGTGTCCCTCAGCTGGGCAAGCACACTGAGGTATGTCCGTACCGCAGAAAGGCAGAAACCACCGGTGATCACACTGAACAGGGGCAGCCAGACCCCGCAGGCTACGTGCTGCAGGAGTCTGCTTATGGGGCATTCTGAGGATGGAGGACACAACTGTGGTGGCCGGGGGGTGGGGAAGGGGCCGAGTCTGACTGAAAATGGGCACCACGAGGAAAATCTTGGGGAGGTGGAATTGTTCTGTATCTTGATTACAGCAGCGGTCACACCATACCACCAGAAAACGAGTTTTAGCATGCATAAATTTAGAAATAAGTGCTAGAAAATGTACGGTGCAGCCATGGTACACCTGAACTCCAGCTGGGGTCAAGAGGTCAGGGGCGTCCTCCTCGCCTCTAACAACCCCAGGTTCATGGCTCCTGTGAGCACGCTGCCGTGTCCACACTAAACACCACACCTTGCAGCCTACCACAAAGGGAGAAACAAAGCCCAGGGCACTGCTCTCCCTCCACACCTGACGTGTGCTCCCAGAACCTTCCATGCTGTCCTGCCCCATCCCTCTGACAGTTTCTTCTCCAGACGGTCATTTCCCTCCTCTCCCCTAGTCTCCCACCCCCCCATGCCTCCTCCGTCACCCGTTCCCAGCACCTGCGCTGAGGAGCTCCGTGGGTGGCAGCTCAGTCATCTGCCCTGGCTTCAGGGGGAGCTGAGGGCCTGGAGCGCTGGATGCGGACGCCGGTCCCACCCCAGCCCCGACGGGCCCCCTGGACCAACCCTGACTGGCCCCCTGGACCAGCCCCGATGGGCCCCCTCAACTAGCCCCCGACGGGCCCCCTCGACCAGCCCCGAAGGGGCCCATGGACCAGCTCCAGTGGCCCCCCAGGACCAGCCCCAACAGTTCCAGATGTCGGTTTCTTCACCTTAAGATAACAGAAGTTAGACTACAGGCACTATAAAGTCTGCGCAGCTTTAAATGTTTTATGAATTTATGATGCAGTGCCATAAACCTCTCCTTTTTTCCAGTTTATCTTCAAGAGACTGAAAATTGGAAGTAAAAGCTGAGATTTTCTTGTTATTGTTGCTTGATTTGCTTATTTTGCTTTTGGGGAATATTTTTAAACTTCAAAAAGAGTCTCTAACCCCAAAGTTCGAGAATCGCCATGCTGGAAATGCTGTGAAGGAGAACCCTCATCATATAACCCACCCTGATTCCAGTCAAAGGAAACTTCCAGAAACTTCCTGTGGGCCACAGAGAACATTGAACAAGAGGCAATGGAACGAGGCTTCAGGAACTGCTGGATGGAGTTGGGGGGGGTGGGGGCACCATGCGGCCTGGCGGGGGAGCCCAGCGGGCAGGTGGACACCAGGACAGCCGCAGTGACTGGAGCAGACAGGCAGCAGACCCAACCCCTCAGCCTCGGGACCTCTTACTCAAAAGTCCCACCTGGAGAGTAGCTCCAAAAACTCCCTACGCTGGGCAGCAGGATGCGGAAATCAGGGCAGATGACCCGGCTGGGTGCTGCCCTCTTCTTCCTTCCGGCCCCCGGGAGTCAGGTCCGGTCATTTCCTGGGCTTCAGCCTCGGGACTGCCGTCCACATCCTGAGGCCCCCAGGGAAGACCTGGTCCATGAGCAGAAACGCCCAGGATGGCACCCTTGTGCAGGGCAGGGCAGCCTCAGAGGTGCTCGACTCTGCCACACCAGTCTCCCGGGGTGGCACCCACAGGGGCGGAGGCGAGGACACGGGTGAAGCAGCCCCGAGCTCTAGCTGGAGATGGATGGGGCGCCCTGTGCATATGCTTCCGTATTTACAGCTTGGAACAGAGTTCAAGAAAGATTTTACAACTAAGATTTTACGCTCAAAGATGTTGTTATCTTAATTTTGAACATGAATAAGAAAAAGAGCAACACCAGTTATCTTTCACCAAGAATAAAATTCAAACTGGCACACACTTTCCAGCTCTGGTTTTACTAGCACTGACAGAAAAAAGCACTTTTAAAGGAAAAAGAATAGTTAAGAATTTGCTTCCTAAAGACCTCATAAATGACGACGTGTGGAAATACCGTCCTTTCCCGGAGTGCTGTGCAGCCCACGCCTGCTCCAGACGGAGGGAAGTGGGGCCTCCACTGGTGCTGAGATGGGCCCCCGACGCCCGTCACACTGAGGGTTTCCACGGAAATCAACTCAAATGTGGTGAGTACGAGAGTGTACTTCCTCACATATTTTTATTTTTTAAAAAAGGAAATGATTCATAAGCTCATTGATCCTCATGAGAGCACATCAAACCCCTCAGCAGGGGCAGAGGCCTTGAGAGCTGTGGGGGTCATAGGGACCATGAGGGGTCGTGAGGACCATGAGGAGGCCATGCAGGATCATGAGGGGTTGTGGGGTCTCTGTGGGGACGATGGGGGGTCGTTGGGGTCATGGGGGCTGGGCAGGATCATAGGGGTCCATGGGGACAGGTGGGAACACAATACTGTCCAACTCCACTTAGCACCAGCACCCCCAGATCCTATGCTGCAAACACCTCCTGTTCCCCTCAAATCAGTCTGTGCTTTCCAGCCGTCTGTCAATGTGTCCATCCATCATCCCATGGGGCCCCACTGTGCTCGGCCACCCACCCAGGCGCTCAGAAAGGGGGGGCTCAGAGGGCTGGATGCAGTGCATGGACAATGAGAAGGTGCAGCGTGAACTGAGCAGACGTCAGGGGACCAAGAAGTCACGGAGCGAGGGGGAGGGGGACCTGAGAAGATCAAAGCAAGACAGGAACCTGGGGCAGGGAGGCCTGGGGGGAGGGGCATGAGGAGGAATAAGTTGGCCAAAGCTGCTCCCTGTGAGGCCGAGCCACTGGTCCCTGGAGATCATTACTCCATCCTCTCTTCTTCGTAAGCTTCAAAATTTCTAATAAGAAGTGGAAAGTGAAGAAGGGGAGAGGGTCCACTCTCTGACGGGCTCAGCAGTCCCCCGTCCCCCTCTTCCCAGTGAGAGCCGGTGTGGGCAGAGTGAAGAGTGAAGACCACAGATGGGGCCAGATTTCACGGCCTGAGATGATCAGAGGGTCACGCTGGTTAAACACTGAACACCCTAGACTGAGCAGACACACCAGGGAGCAGCCAGTAGGATCAGGGGCTTCAAGGCAGCCCTGGGCTAAAGCAGGAGGGACGCCCCGCAGGAGAGGGCGTGCAGGTGCGAGGGGTGCAGAGGAGACACTGAGAGAATCAGTGCAAGGGCAGGGAAGGGGCCCTGCAGAGGGCCCGCCACAGGGGACGGACAGGCCAGCGGCAGCGAGGACCTGGTTTCCTTTCAGGATCTGCCTCTGACAGGTCTTCAGGCTGCCAGGAAGCAGGTTGGGGTGTAGAAGAGCTGCCTGGAGGGGCTGCTGCCAGCTCTTGGGGCAGGGTGGGGGTGTTGAAGGGCTCCCACCAGGCTGAACGTCACCCAGCGCAAAGGGCGCCAACACTCCACCATTTCTGTCCTTGGATATGTCAACCTAACAGACAGACTGAATGTGGGGTGGCGAGGAGGGGCAGTGAGGAGGGGAGGTGAGGAAGGGAGGCCAGGAGGCCGCTGGTGTTTGGCTTCACCTGGGGGCCAGAACCACCCACCACATAGAGCTGGGGGGTGAGAACCAGGGGTTCCACTCTGGACTCAGGGCCCGAGGTGGACACACTGGACACACGGGGCCCAGCCTCTCCAGGGATGGCTAGGGGAAGCACAGCTTCAGGGGCACCTCAGCTATTGGTAACCGAGCGGCTGCCACAGGCTTCCCTCTGTTTGTCCCCGGCCCTCTTGTGGACGGATGGCCTGCATCTCGGGGTCTCTCGGCCGCTGGTGGAGGCAGCGACACACTCACTCTGTATAACAGCAACTTGATCAACCAGAAAGCTCCACCTTACCATCTTGTCTCACTTAAGAAATCTACTCTGAGCTGTCCCCGCCCCCCCGCCCCTCCCACCACATAACGGGCCCATGTGAGAGGTCAGGGCAAGCAGTTCAGAATCACTGGGGGTGGCAATTTGTCTCAGGTGCAAAAGCCAACCCAGGCCGGTGACATCCAGCATGTAATATCAATAAAGCCATGAGCCAGGCAAGCCCACCAGACCCTGGGAAGCTCAATGCACAATTTTCTGTCCTTAATTTTAGGGAAAAAACCCACCTTGCTTAATTTTTTATTACGTTCTCCCACTGACAAGCAAAACCAGAAAATGCAGAGTGAAAAATGACTTTCAGATCTGAAGCCCGAGGGCCTTGAGGTCACTGGCTGCCTCTCTCTGTCCCAACCTGCTGGACCTCACCTGGAGCACCTGCTGCCCCCAACCAGGGTGGTCCTGGCTCCGTCCTCCAATGCTTCTTAGAGCCTGAACTTCTAGTTCATGGTAAACGGTCACAATCGAAGGGCCCTGGGGGTGGGGGAGGATGGCCTGCACACCCTATGCTGGTTGTTAGCAGGGCGAAGGGGGCTCACCTCCAGCAGCAGCCTTCCCTCTAGCACTGAGGACCCTCCGCGCAGACCACTGTCTCCTGGTGAGGGGGCACTGGCTGCCGGCTGTCGCGGGCACTTCTCCTGCAGGGCTGTCAGAGAACAAGGCACGTTAGCACCCTTCCCAGGCCTGGTCACACTTTTCTTGTGTCTCCCCAACTTCCCCCCCACGATTCTTGGCTGTCACCCTCTGCAGGCAAAGCTGAGTTCCATGCTGACCTGTGGTCTCCTCACCACCCTGAGGGACGCGCTGGGGCAGCTTAGCCTCCCAGGGCGGGTGGGGCATGAGGAGCTGGGACCAGGCAGGGCAGCCGAGGAGAGCACTGTGTGTGACATTCGGGAGATCAGCCCACTTGGCTCCCCGAAACTGCTCTCTGCACCCCCTTGCAAACCCTTCAGAATCTGCCAGGCCTTGGGGAACCCCCAGGGGTCCCCACAACTCGTTTCCTGAGACCCAAGTGCAGGTGGGTCTCCAATCACAGCACTGCAAGTCTGGGTAAGTCTGATCACCCCCGCACCCTCATCACACCTGTCTCTCCCTGCTGGAGCCCACCCCTCAACTCCCCTCTTCCTAGCGTGGAGCAGCCCACATCCCAAGGGCATCCATTAGTGCACTGAGTGCTCCTCGAGAAAGGAAGGCCCAGGAAGGCCCGCCCACATCGCCACCTTCCCTCTGACAGGAGGCCCCTAAAGAAGGTGGTTTCCTGGTGCCTCTCCCATCCCCATCCCCCAGTCTGGCCTCATCTCCACTTTGGGGTGAAGAACTCAAACATACAGACGTGCAGTCAGACAGATGTCGTTCACATCCCAGCTCGCTAGTGCTGGTCATGGAACCCCTAACTCCACATGCAGCATCCTCATCCGCACCCGGGAATCATGGGAGGACCCCCTGGGGGCTGCTGAGAGGACTGGGGGAAGGGCATCTCATGGCCTCGCCTGGTGGAGGGCGGGGTGGGGGGAGCGTCTCGCAGCTTCCCCTCATTTCTGGGATCTGAGCACTGCAGCTACAGGTGACGTCAGTGCAACTGGGGGTCAAAGGGCCCGTTGCTTGGCCGGAGCACTTGCACTTGCTGTGGTCTTGGGATAAGACACAAGCAGGGACGTTCTCTGGAACCCAGAGGGCCCTGCGGCACCCCTCCTCCAGGTTCTCCCCAACAGTCTGCTTCTGACTGTGGGAACCTCGCCTCCACTTCCCCGCGGAGCCACCCAGACCCGAGGTCAGCCCCACACAACTGCACCCTCGGCCGCCTCAGTGAGCTGGGCAGCACCTGCCCCATGGGGCGTGTGTCAGAACGTGGGCCCCCAGGCCCCCAGGACAGCGGGCCCCTGACGCATGCTCCGGGTGAGACAGTCTAACCCTCCTCGCCTCAGACTGGACCTGCTCCTTCTCGGGGCTGAGACCACAGCGGGTGCAGACCCTGACCATCTCCCACACCAGGCTGCACCGCTGGACCCACAGGCGTCCCCCAGCCCCCAGGCAGGGGCCATACAGGGCCCCTCATTTAAGCCCTCTGGGGCCAGGTGCAGACGTGTTGACAAGCAAAGTGCCCACAGGGGCCAAGGGCTCAATGCAGCGGCGGCCTTCGGAGAGCCTGCAGATGGCAGCCATGTCGTGGCCCTGTGGTGGCCTTTGGTCTCCAGGGGGTCTCTCCGTCACTGTCTCTCTCCGAAGCCCTCGCTCCATGACCCTCCTCTCCCGCAGCCAGTAAGCACTGGACTTCTGTTCACAGCACTAAATATAACAATAAACAAAGCATTTCCTGGGCCGGAAAGCAGGTGTATTCTGGGAAGCATGAACAGTCACTCCTGGGGTCCCAGGACAGGTGCAGTCCTCCCCTCCTAAGGAAACCCACACCCGTTACTGGTTCTCAAGGCAGTGAAACAGCTTTGAGACAGGCACAAGTGGGAGGTTTATTTTTGACCCCTTTCCTGCTGCATTGTTACATTCAGAGAGGGATGCTCCAGTATGCTAAGCTCAGGCAGCGCAGGCTGCAAACAGACCCAGGAGAAGCTGTGGGCACCGGGCCCTGAAGAACTTTCTGGTCTCAGAATGCCCCGAAGGCTGAGGGGGCGCTGACAGAGGGTCACACAGGACCCGGTGTTCTCGGAGGCTGAGAGAGATACAGCAGGAAAAATGCAAACCTGCGAGCCTCTGCCAGAGCCAGTGTCCACCCCTCCTCTCGCCGCCCCTCCCACAACGAAGCACAAGTTGGGGGCACCCCTCCTAACTTCTCTCCCCCCCCCCCGCAGGTCTCTTCACCCGGACACGGGCCCCCAGCATTGTGGGCCCCCCCGGACACTCCGCTTTCTAACTTCTCCCCCTCCCCTGCAGGTCCCTCTGTACAGGGACACCAGCCCCCCAGCATAGAGGCCCCCCACGGGCACCCCCCGTTCTAACTTCTCCCCCCCACCCCCGGGACACCGGCCCCCCCAGCATCGCGTGCCCCTGCACCCCCACTTCCCTCCTCCGCAGCCGCATTCCGGCGGGCACGCCCGGCGGGGCTCCTGTCACGCGATGGGGCCTCAGCCGCAGTGACAGCCGCCTGGACCCAGGCCAGGGCCTCGCGTGCGAGCAGGGCGGCCAGCGCTCCCCACCCCCAGGCCTGTGGCAAGACGGGGAAACTGAATGCGCTGGGAGACCGTCCTGCAGGACAGAGCAGGGGGTGGGGGCGGCTTTCCGGAAAATCCGTCTGAGCTGAGAGTGCCTGCCCCCTGACTTCCCAGGTCCCCCAATTCAGGGGAGGCAGGATGCTGAAACAGGCGGCAAACTCCAGCAGGGGTGGGGGGCACAGCCGAGATCTGGGGGCTTGCTGGGTCATTCCTCATACCAGTGGAGAAGGCAATGACACAGCCACAGGGCCATGGGGGGCAGCCCCGTGGGGGAGGCAGAGGAGCCCCCCAGTCCCCCTCCCAGCAGCTCTGGCCTCAGCTCTGCCCAGTCGCGGGGTCTGTTATTTCATCTCAGGGCTTCCTTCTGGGTCACCTTCCTCTCTTCTCCCTGGACTCCCACTGTCTCACCTGAGGGTCTGACCTGGGAGGGAGCCCCACCCCCAAGGGGCCCCTGAAGACAGACCCCAGCCCCACCACTGGGCTGGCCATGCCCTGGGCCTCACCATGCCAGGTCTCCTCTGTGACAGGGACAAGCCCACCTCTGTGTTTCCTGGTCCCCCCCATCTGCACCTGATTTTTCGTGGTAACAGGTCAGGGAGTCCTGTTACCTCCACAGGATGTCCTTTCGGGGAGTTGGTGAAAGTGTGGAGAGAGAGAGTTGCTGTGGCCCCCCTGAGGCCTGGCTTGGTAAGGAGGTGGCGAGGAGGGACATTCCAGGGACGAGAGGTGCCCCAAGGCCCAGGGTGAGAGGAGCTCCCTGCAGGGCCAGGCAGGGATTGAGAGGCCCATCCACATCCAAGTGCCCCGTGTCCCTCATAAGCCGCTGGCCCTGCCCTGTCCTCAGAAAGGAGGCCAAGCCACGTCCCATCGGCCCCACCCAGGTCCTCCTCCACCCCAGCCTGGCCTCTGAGGGCCAGTGAGAGATGGGGGCCCCCAAGACCCCTGGTCCCACAGAAGCCGTCCTCGCCCTGGGCAGAGCCTGGGCTGGCAGCCGGCATCTGGTCTATCACACATCTCAAGGCCGCATGGCAGGAAGAGGCCAGGGCTGCCCGCTCCCAGAAATGAACGGGACTCCCTGGCTAACGCAGCTCAGCCTGAATCCTCACAGAAGCCTGGGCTGGCCTCTGTCCTTACAGCTCCCTCCCCCACTGAGTCGCCCAACAACCCCCAGAACTTCAGTCACACTTGAGGTTCTCTCTGCCCAGTCCAAGCTCTCCACCAATTGGCTGCAGAATAACCAGGACCAGCCTTTCTCCCACTTCATGATTTCTTGCACCCTTGAAACGGTTTGTCTGGAACAGAGAGAATGTGAAGAATTATCATGGAGACAGTGCATGTCCCTGTGAAAATGCTACACACACAGCCGTGCAGGTCTGGTGCCAAGTGTTCCTGGTGGAGGAGAAACTGGAAGCCTCCCCCATCTCTGCCTCTGGATGGTGCCGTGATGCCCATCCAGGGATGGGCCAAGGATGGAAGGTGGCACCCACTTTGCTCCCAGCTCAGGTGAAACCAACTCTTCAGCAGTCAGGACAGGTGAGCCCAGGATGTGGGATGTACTGCACGTGGGATGCATGGGGCTGTCCAGGGGTTGGGGTACAGGACTCCTGCCACCCAGAGTGATTGAGACTGAAGCCAGGGGCCCCATGAGAGGGTGGACGGAAACCCCGATTTTGGCCAGCTGCAGTTCCTGGAGTGGACAGGTCCACATCCACAGACTGGCCCCTGCTTTGAACGGGACACATGCACAGTAAAACACGACACGACATTTCAGTGTCGAGCTGAGAGCCCCGGGGCTCTGCACTGTGTCCCGGCCTCCAAGCTCTGGGGAGCACCCACGGCAGGTCTCATCTGGGCCATTTCCTCCTCCAGCCCTGGTCCAGCACCGGGCTGGCCCCCCCGGGCTCAGCCTCCTGCCCCAGGCCCTCCCAGTTCAGAACTGACATCCACACTGGCCTGACCACAGCTCTGCTCTGCTCTTCCCCACACTGTGCCCAGAGGTCAGGGGTAGAGGGGAAACAAGTGAGCTTGGAGCCTCGGGGACCCCAAGGAGCAGATGTGCCTCCCATTTCTGCCCACTTCTCGTCGGGAAGCTAACTTCCAGCCTGGACCCCCTCAGAGTCATGCTTAGCAGAGGGGGGCACATGGCTGAGAGCAGGGGATCCCGGGAGCCTCATTCTCCCTGTGAGACGGGGGTGGGGCTGTTGTGAGGGTCCAAGAAGGCCACACACCTGATGTGCTTCCTGGGGGCCTGGGCAGCAGGTGCCCAGTAAGTGTCCTTGTGTTCTGCTTCCCATGTCTTATTGCCACTCACTCAGCACCAAACAGTGAGGTAATGTCACAGACTGAATGTCTGTGTCCCCTTGAATTCGGATGTTGAAATCCTACTCCCCATGATGTTGGTGTTAGGACTTATAAAAAGAGGCCAGAGAGCTCCCTCGCCACTTCTGCTCTGTGAGGACACAGGAGGAGGGGGCTGTCTGTAGCCCAGAGAGGGCCCCCCAGAACCCAGCCATGCCAGCACCCTGATCTCAGACTCCAGCCTCCAGAACGTGAGAAATAAATGCCTGTTGTTTATAAGCCCCCATCTGTGGCACTTTGTTACAGCAGCCGGCGTTGACTAAGACAGGTAGTTACCAAACTATCCAGATTGTGACCACATGGCCACATGCCCATATCTGTCAAGTCTAGCAGGGCAGGGTCCCTGGTGGCCTGTGCACTCAATGGAAGTGTGCATGTGGCACCTTCCTGTGGGCTCCTCCCTGGTCACGTCACCTGGGGGGCCAGGGCCTACCCACCTGAGACTGAGAGGTCTCAGGGCCACAAGTCCAGGAGTTGATGACACCCTGAGGAGCCCTGGCTCACCTCTCCTGACACCCACTCTCTCCGTGACGACAGCATGTTTGTGGGTCCCATGCAGTGCAGTACAGCTGGACCAAGGGGAGCAAATGACCAGGGCCTGGCAGGGAGGGGGGGCAGGCACTCCAGGGAACAGACAGAGGGAGTCCACAGGAGGGAGAGAGGGCTCCATGGAGGGAGGGATGAAGGGAGGGAGGGATGAAGGGATGAAAGGAAGGTGCTCCAGGGGAGGGAGGGATGGAGGGAGGGATGGATGGAGAGAGGGATGGAGGGTGCTCTAGGGAAGGATGGAGAGAGGGATGGAAGGAGGGATGGAGGGTGCTCCAGGGAGGGATGGAGGGAGGGAAGGAGAGAGGGATGGAGGGAGGGATGGGGGAGGGAAGGAGGGATGGAGGAGGGTGAGGAACTGCATAGGAGGGCCCAGTGCTCCACCTCTGACCCCTGCTCCCCATCCCAACTGTGTCTACAAACCCCTCTGCAATTTTGACACTAAATTAGTGGACTCCTACCTCACAGTTTTCAAACATTCAAACTATTCCTCCCTTCACTTTTCAAGAGCTAAAACACAAACTCCTTGTTTTGTCTTTGGAAGATGAACATGAAATATATATATATCCATATCCAGGCCTGGAGGAGATTCCTGGAGGGGCAGCACAGCGGGGAGAGGTGGGGGACAAGCCTGAGACCTCCCCCTCCCCAGCCTTCTGTCCTCTTGGCCACGCCCCCACTGCCCCCACAGCTGGGCAGCCCAGCCACCCTGCCCTCCCCAGGCAGTGCCCCCTCCTGTGAATCACAAGGATGATTACACAGTTACAGACAGGGGCCCCACAGGTGGGCATTTACATCCTTATATTAGCCAGCCAGGTGGGCCCAACAAGTGAGACAACAGGCAGAGAGGGCTGGATGGAGGGGGAGTAACCAGCAAGGTGTGTGTGAATGCTGTGCACATGTGAGGGTGTGTGTGTGTGTGTGTGAATGGGGGTAAATGCTGTGTGTGTGTGTGTGTGTGAGGTGATGTGCATATGTGAGGGTGTGTTTGAACATTGTGTGTGTGTGAGGGTGTATGTAAACATTGGGTGTGTGAATGCTGTATGAGGGTGTGTGTGAACACTGTATATGTGAAGGTGTGTATAAACTGTGTGTGAGGGTGTGTGTGAACATTGTGTGTGAGGGTGTGTGTGAACATTGTGTGTGAGGGTGTGTGTGAACACTGGGTGTGTGTGAATGCTGGGTGTGAACGCTGGGTGTTTGTGAACACTGTGTTTCCGGGTGTGTGTGAACATTGGGGTGTGTGAATGCTGTGTGTGAGAGTGTGTGTGAACATTAGGGGTGTGTGAACACTTGGTGTGAGGGTTGTGTGAACATTGTGTGTGAACATTGGGGTGTGTGAACACTGGGTGTGAGGGTGTGTGTGAACATTGTGTGTGAGGGTGTGTGTGAACATTGGGGTGTGTGAACACAGTGTGAGGGTGTGTGTGAACATTGTGTGTGAGAGTGTGTGTGAACATTGGGGTGTGTGAATGCTGTGTGTGAGGGTGTGTGTGAACATTGTGTGTGAACATTGGGGTGTGTGAACACTGGGTGTGAGGGTGTGTGTGAACATTGGGTGTGAGGGTGTGTGTGAATATTGGTGTGTGTGAACACTTGGTGTGAGGCTGTGTGTGAACATTGGGGTGTGTGAACACTGGGTGTGAGGGTATGTGTGAACATTGGGGTGTGTGAACACTCAGTGTGAGGCTGTGTGTGAACATTGTGTGTGAACATTGGGGTGTGTGAACACTGGGTGTGAGGGTGTGTGTGAACATTGGGTGTGAGGGTGTGTGTGAACATTAGGGGTGTGTGAAAGCTATGTGGGTGAGGGTGTGTGTGAACACTGTGTGTTGGGGTTAAGACAATGAACGGGAGAAACTACTTCATGCGGGATGCGTTTGACACACGGTCTGGGCATATTTGACAGCATGAGGAAGTGCATGTGACGCACATGTGGGGGAAGAGAGGGTCCTGGCAGGGGGTACTGGGGTAGGTGTGTGTCCTTCCAAAACTTACAGTTACAGGGATGGAGAGAAGGGATTAAAAAGTTCTCTTGGGCAAGAACTACCATCAGGAATATAAATAAACATTCTCATTTCACGCAAACACGATATTTAGAAAATGAGAGCATGTTCCAAGATGAATATTGCATCAAATTGCTGATTTTCTAGAGAAAGAATTTCCATATTTTCCAAAATGCACCAGGCGAGCTTTGGAGATTTCATACTTCGATACTGCTCAAAAAGAGCCACGAAAACTGCATTTCCTCAGAGCCAGCGATGACGGGGAGGCGGCTGCGTGCATGTTTCTCTGGTCAAGAGAACGCGTTTCCAACCACTTCCCCAGATCACTGACCCTAGGAGCCCACGGGGCGCTCTGCGGTAACTCGGGTCACACGTCCTGCAAAGGAAATGTATGCTTTCCTTCAATCCCCATGTTACAGTGCAAGATGCAACCAGAAAGAGCTCTTTGGGAAGAAAAAGAAAAAGGACACTATTTATATATACGCGTTGCGGATCCATATTTCTCCTAGTGCTGTGAAACATCTGGAATAAGCCAACTATTTGGTGTTCTTGTCATTTCAGTTGATCAGAGGGAAGTGCACCAGGCCAAGCCGAGCATTCAAGAAACACTGTGTTAAACAAAACAACCCCCCCAAAGTGTGTAGTGCTTTTAAAAATCAAATATTTATCCAATTAAAAACTGCTCAGTGTGCAGGCGTAAAGACACACATGCACACACCACCATGCAGGACCCACTACACTGGCACCGAGAGTCCAGGAACCCCAATCCTCGAGTTCAGACAGGACAGCGCCTCAGCGGGGACGCACCAGACTGTCTTCTGCAGCAGCTCCAGCTGACCACAGTCCCAGCACCGTCCACCTATAGGCCCAGTGGCCTGCGCTTTGGAGGAGTGCCCGCTCGGCTGTCAGAGCATATCTGACCCACGTACGAATGATGAATTCATAAGTAAATTAATAAGAAGCCTCCAGTTACATAACCTCAAGTTTGCAAATAACCCTGACTTGGAGTTGCCTGTCGGTCACCATCGCCTTCAGCTCCTCACACCACTCACTCGCACGCCACTGTCGGTGACCCAGTCCTGTCAGTCTTGCGTGACAGACACAGACTGAACTGAGTAAAAAGTAACAGGTGGAAGGTCTCACACTCTATGCTGTGCAGGTGCACAGGGCCTCCTAAATGATGTGATCGTTCATTCGCTCCTGCAGTCACCCATTTCTTCAGCGTCTACATTGCAAGCCCTGTCCTGGGTTGTCCACGGAGAACAAGATGGACACAACTGGAGGACACACAGTTAAGCACTAAGGAGAAAAAGAGCGGGAGGCTCTGTCAGGGCTGGGCCAGTGGTGATGCTGAAAGTGTGCTGGGGAAGCCCCGCGTGTGAGGGGGGACTGAGGAAAGGCCCAGAGAAGCTGAGGGGCCAGCAGGGGCCGGGCTGCAAGGAGACTGCAGGTGTGCTGGGTTATCAGGGGAGCACCCCAAGTGACACGCAGGGACCCCTCCTCAAGCTGCATGGCACCCTGTCCTGCCAATGCTACATCTCAGTCCCCATGGCCACTGCCGCCCACCTGTCCATGCACCGTGAGGAAAGCGCTGGCCATTCTTACACTTCTCTTCACACAAAGACTGGGTGCCCGAAATGCCAAGCGCTCCTAGAAGGTTCACACGTGACGTACCTCACAAACCCTTACTTGCACCCATGCTCCCCGACACTGCAGGGCTGCGCCATCCCCACCCTCTCCCACCCTCCTCCCCTGCTCCCCTGGGACGTGCTCTTCCCACCAGCCCCCGGGGCGCCGCCACGATTCACACCTCAGAGCGACTTTTCAGGTTCACAGTTTTCTTTGTTCCTCTTCTGTTCATCTGTTCCTGTTTTACTCTGAGACAATGCCAGGCTTACAGAAAAGCTGTAAGAATAGCACAAAGCACCCCAAATACCCTCTGCCCAGAGACTCCACTCAAGTCCCAACGAGGGTCCCCCTAGCATCCTCTGAGCCGGGGGTCCGGTTCTGGGTCCTGTGTTGCACTGCTCTGCTCCCCTTGGTCTCTCCTGACTTCCATGACCTTGCCTTTGAAGGTGACAGCGAGTCACTTTGCACACTGCCCTCCTCGTGATCAGACCAGGTTGTTCATCTTCAGCCGGAACGTCACAACAGTGACCCTGTGCTCTTCTCAGGCACCCTGCGGGCGGCACACGGGGTCAGTTTATTCCATTATGGTGGGGTCAAATCTGATCGCTTAGGACAGTGTGTGCTGGGTTTCTCCACTCTAAGATGTTTCCCTTTGTAATTAGTACATATTTTGTTGGGAGATAATTTAAGACTACAAAACTCCCATTTCTCACCCCACTTTCATCCACTAATTTTAGCATCCATTGATGTTTCTTGCCTGAATGATTACTACTGTGGTTATTGGCTGGTGATTCTATACGCACCTCTTCTATCTACAGTCGTCCATTGATAATGCTCTCCTGTCTGTATTAGCAGTCTACGATAAGAAAGAACTTTCTCGTATTATTTATTTGCTCCTTCATTCATTTACAACAATGTGGACTTATGGAGACCCGTTTTATCCACTGGGTTACAATCCATTACTATCCTCACTCGTTGTAATGCTGAACCTGTCCCAGACTTGGCCAGTGGGAGCCCCTTCAGAATGGCTCTGTGTTCTACAACATGTCCCCATCACTCTCTGAGCACTGCCTTGCTTTCTGGCACGAATGTTCTGAGCTTATCCTGTACTTGCCCTGCTCCAACTCTGGAAGGTGGCCAAAAAGCCCTGGTTCCTTTTAATGGTGAACAGTGTCCAGAAACCAAGATCCGAATATAAGTCGTGCTCACTGCCGCTGTGGTGTCATTGCTCCCAGCCCCCGTCAGTGGACAATGCCAGGAAACAGACACTTATATACATGCATAATGTGAGTTCATGCCAACGCCTCCAATTCCAATTCAGCACCACAGGATTCAGCACAGAGTGGAATGATTTTCCCTTTAATATTTGATAGAAATTGCTTTAAAATTATTTGGGCCTACATTTTTCTCTGTGGGAAGATTTTTAATTACCGATTCAACTTCTTTAATGGTCATATGACTATGTAGGTTTTCTATTTCTTCTTGAGCCAATTTTAATAAACTATATTTGTAGGAACTTATTCATTTATGTTTTCAAATTTATTGGCATAAATTTGTTCATAATAGCCTCAAATTATCTTTTAAATATCTGCAGG
The DNA here is from genome assembly GCA_031878705.1 of Tapirus indicus. Classification (NCBI taxonomy): domain Eukaryota; kingdom Metazoa; phylum Chordata; class Mammalia; order Perissodactyla; family Tapiridae; genus Tapirus; species Tapirus indicus. Next base: position 145,853,425 of record CM062921.1, read on the forward strand.
ATCCATAATTGTGTTCCTTTTATATTCCTAATACTGTTTACTCTTTTTTTCTTGATCAGTCTTACCAGATCTTTGTAAATTTTGACATTTTAAAGGAACTCTAGTGTCTGTTTCTTTTCTATTTCACCATCTTCTGCTTTATTATTTCCCTTCTTTGACTCTCTTCTTGTTTATTTTGCTTTTCTTTATTAAAACTACTAAACTGAATGCTTATTTCATTAACTTTCAGCCTTTATTCTTTTATAAATAAACACTTAAGGTTATTTATTTCTAAGTACTGCGTTAGCTGCATCCCACACATTTTGATTTACAAATATTTTCAAAATTCCATCATGTTTTCTTCTTTGATCTATGAGTTACTTACAAGTGTATTTATTTCCAAATATAAGGGTTTCAAGTCATCTTTTTATTATTGATTTCCAGCTTAATTGCACTGATGTCTTACCATGCATTCTTCATGATTCTCTCTTTTGAAATTTATTAAGATTGCTTTATTGACCAATGTATTTTCAATACATCTACAAGTTCCATGTGGGCTTGAAAAGATGTGAATTCTGTTGTTTCGGAGTATATTTTTTTGTGTATGTCCATTACATTAACCCTTTTTTTGCATTGTTCATGTCTCCTATAATCTTTACTGATTTTTATTTACTTGATCTATTAAATACTGATAGAATTATTTTAAATCTTTCTCTCTGATGATGAATTCATGTGATTTTTCTTATAGTTCTGTCAATATTTGCTTCATATTTTTGAGATTATATTATTAGAAGCACATAAATTTAAAATTATTTTATCTGCTTGATGAAATGAATTTGTTAATCTTCATGTAGTGACACTCTCATGATCTCCAGTAATGTTTTTTACCCTAAAATCAATTTTTTGACATTAATATAGCATCATCAGATTTCTTTCAGTTAGTGTTTTTCCAATATTTCTTTCCCATCCTTTTACTTTCACCCTTTGTGTGCCTTTTGTAAACAGATACAGCAATCCACTCTGATGATCCTTATCTCTTAGTTGGCATGTTTAGTCCATTTACATTTACTGTAATTAGTGACATATTTGGAATTTTGTGCTTTCTATTTGTTCCACCCTTTTCATGTTTCTTTTTTCTCCTTTCTTGTCTTTTTTCCTTTTGACTGATTACATTTTCTCATTCCCCTTTTTTTTCTCCACTACTTTGAAAGTGAAACCCCATTTCTCTTGTCTTGATGATTATCTTGGAAAATTTTTTTTTGGTTCTTTGTTTTTTTATTTTATTGAGGTCATAATAGTTTATAACATTGTGAAATTTCAGTTGTACATTATTATTTCTCAGTCACCACATAAATGTGCCCCTTTACTCCTTTCACCTACCTGCTGGTAACCACTAATCTGTTCTCTTTTTTCATATGTTAGTTTATCTTCCACATATGAGTGAAATCATACAGTGTTTGTCTTTCTCTGTCTGGCTTATTTTGCTTAACATAATACCCTCAAGGTCCACCCATGTTGTTGCAAATGGACAATTTTGTCTTTTTTTTATGGCTATTATTCCGTTGTATATATATATATATACCACATCTTCTTTATCCTTTCATCGGTTAATGGGCACTTGGGTCACTTCCACTTCTTGGCTATTGTGAATAATGCTGCAATAAACATAGGGGTGCATAAGTCTCTTTGAATGGTTGATTCCAAGTTCTTTGGATAAATACCCAGTAGTGTGATAGCTGGGTCATATGGTATTTCTATTTTCAATTTTTTGAGGAATCTCCATACTGTTTTCTATAGAGGCTACACCAGTTTGCATTCCCACCAGCAGTGTATGGGGGTTCCCTTTTCTCCACATCCTCTCCACTATTTGTTATTATTTTGCCTTGGTGATTATAGCCATTCTAAAGGATTTAAGGCGATATTTCAATGTAGTTTTGATTTGCATTTCCCTGATGATTAGTCATGTTGAACATCTTTTCATGTGCCTATTGGCCATCTATATATCTTCTTTGGAAAAATGTCTGTTCAGATCCTCCGAACATTTTTTAATCGAGATGTTTGGCTTTTTTTGTTGAGTTGTGTGAGTTCTTTATATATTTTAGAGACTAACTTGTTGTTGGATAAATGATTTGCAGATATTTTCTCCCAGCTGTGGGTTATCTTTTCATTTTGTTCCTGGTTTCATTTGCCTTGCAGAAGCTCTAGTCTGATGAAGTCCCATTTGTTTGTTTTTCCTTTTGTTTCCCTTGCTACCCTGGAAATTTTATTATGAATTAGCTAATAAGCCTCCAATGGTAATTAACACAAGAACCATTGAACTCTTTAACTTGAATCTCTCACTCCAAATTTATATGCTATTGTGGTGAGGAATTTCTCTTTTTTTGGTCTTATAATATATCATTATTATTGATTATCAATCAATGTTTGCTTTGATTTACCCATATAGCCACCAGCTTCTTGTTCTTCATTCCTTCCTGCATCTCAAATCTTCCACCTGGAATTCCCTTCCTTCTGCATGAAGTACACCCTTTAAAGTTTCCTTTAATAAAGTTCTCTTTGCATTCTCAGCTTCACTTACTTTTTGGTCTCTGAGTACTCTTTAATTTCCTGCTGCCTCATTGATATATTATAAAAGGTTTCAGATATTTTATGTTGTATTTTCAGCTGTTATCAGCAGGAAGATGGACTGGTTACTTGTCTGCTGTGCTGCTGGAAATGGAAGAGGCTATATGGTTGACAGCACATTTTCCCCACTAGACTCTAAATTCCAGGAGGATGGGGACCATGGCGGCTCCTCTGTTTACTTGCATTATGTAACACGTTGTTAATGTGGAACTCTTTCAGTCTGAATTTTGGCCAAGGCCCCAAGACAACAGGTGCCAACTACACGTGAGTCCCAAAGTGAGATTCCAGGTGACCTAGGCAAGGTTGCAAAGGAGATGTCCGATGAGAGAGTTCAAGCTGGGAGGAGGGTTTCCTTGGAGGGGCTGTGCAGTGAGTCCCACGCCCCTACCTGCACTAGAAGAGGGGTGAGGGGCTTTCTCTCTTCACCTCGTGCCTGGTGAGAGGGCTTCACGAGGACTCCTACAAGGGCATGCCATGTGCCGTCTGGGGCTGGTGGGGGCACTGAAGGCTGATGTCTCTCTATAGTCGAGAAATCCAATGGCTGCACCTAGTAGCTCCTGGTAGGCATTTGGGCTGCACCTGGGAAGTACCACGAGCCAACCTGGTGGGTGGAAGGTGCACGTTTCCTGAGAAGCAGGCGGGGCCACACAGCCCAAACACTAGCCTGGGATGTCTCAAATCCTCCCAGGAGTGTGCCTGGAAGCCTGCGAGGAGACCTTGGCAAAAGAGGCTAGTGGTACCAGCTGACACCTGGGTTGAGGAAGGATGCACAAGGGACCAGCTGGAGAGGATGGATTGCCTGTGTTGGCCAACCAAGGCAGACAAGACCCCCAGGTATGTGGTCTGTCAAGAAACCATGAAAACACCCAATAGTCCCCCAATGCCCTGCCGAGCCTTGTGTGCCTCTCCCAACCTCACCTCTTCTCCCTGCTGCTCCGACCTGGAAGAGTCGGAAACCACAGGTATGAGAACACAGGGAGAAGCAGCCGACCCGACCCCAGCCTCCGGCCTGGCGGAGCCCAGGTGCGGGTGAGAGAAAGTTCACACTTGAAAGACTCAGAGTTTTAACCGTCTCACTGGTCTGATCATACTAATACCAGGCGCAGCCTGCCCTGGGGGCTGGTACTGGAAGACACAGGTAGAATCACCTGGAAGAAACCAGAAAAGTCCTGGGGCTGCCCCGGTTCTTCAGGGGGCAGAAGGAAGCCAGCCCTCAAAGGAGGTTTGCTGGGGCAGTGAGAGAAAAAGTCAAAGCTGTTTCCTGTTGGCCCTGAGGAGCCGCGTCCTGGGCAGATGGAATACCAGGAGTGAGCGAGTAAATGAAGGAATGAACCAGTTAGGTGCTGCTCCTCTTCCTGCTCAGATTTACCTTTTGGGAGTAATTAAGACAGGGTAGGAAAAAGAAAATGAGCTCATAAAATAATCAAGAGTGATCTTTCCTCACGACGACTGTGCGGGACTGTCCTGGGGCCCTGGGGTCAGAAGCAGGCGGCCGCGTGACGTCTGGGCAGGGCCAGCTGTCTATCCTGAATGCCCTCAAAAGACTCAAAACCAGTGTGTCTTTGCTGGAAATGACCACAGGGGAACCCGTCCCCTGGAAAGTGTCAGTGATGGAGGGGAAGGGGGTGAGGGAGGGTGGCTCCGGCAGCAGACGAAGAGCTGACAGCAAACGTGCCAACGACCCACATCCACGTCCCTGGCGGGGGTGAGTCCACTGAACGCTCCACACAAAACAGAAAAGGCAGGTCCCCAACCTCCTGCCAGAGACGGCTTGTCTCGGTCACTCGGCTGCTTTAACAAAACACCACACGTACGGCTTAAACAACAGAGCTGTTTTCTCACGGTTCTGGAGGCTAGACGTCCACCATCGGGGAGCCAGCAGATCCAGTTCCTGTGAGGGCCCTTCCCCTAGCTTACAGATGCGCCTTCTACGTCCTCATGGCCTTTCCTCAGCCACACGGGAGGGGGAGAGAGGGAGAGCTCTCTGGTGTCTCTTCCTACCAGGACACGAATCCTCTGGGATCAGGGCCCCACCTGAGGACCTCACCTCCAAATACAGCCACACTGGGGTCAGGCCTCAATGTATGCATTTGGGGGACACAAACATTCAGCCCATAACAGGGCTAATCAAGAGAAGGATAACTCTTAGTGAAAGCTGAAAATTAGTACAATTTAGCTTCATAATTGTATACACCTCAGTCCTGGGTTTCAAGATCATTAAGAGTCTCAAGGAGCACTTCACTTCTGATGTGTTAACAAACAAGGCATCCTGCATGGAGGTCCCGGGACCACCGGGATGTGAGGGCATCTGGACCTGCCCACGGTGAGGGTGAGGCAGACCCGTCCAGCCCAGGCGAGCAAGGCGACCAGGATCAACCCGGGCAGGACTCCAGGGTGGGTGTGTGTGGAATTGGGTCCCACAGGCTGAGCACAGAGAATGCAAAAGGACAGGAGCCCCAGGTATGACCCACGGAGTGCATGAAGAACGGGGGACGGTGTTGTCGCAACGTGAAAAATCTCCAGGTTTCCAAGGAGAGTGAAACTGTGCTTCTTCATCTTTCCCTTCCCACTCAGTTTTGTTGGTTGAGACTATTCCCCTCCCTCTGGCACATCTGTCCGCCCAATCGGTGTTCCGTCTGCATGACTCATTGCTGGACATAGCCCACGTGCCAGGCCTCAGTGGACCTCGGGCCCCCTGTCATCTGTGCATATTGGTTCTCCACTCCATGCGCTTGTCCCTCAGACCCAGTTAGTATTCTGGAGGAGCTGATGCTGCGTTGCTTCTGCTCAGGGAGGGTGACCCTAACCGACCACTGGGCCTACGTGAAGGGGCACTGGGGCTTCTCCAACCCTCACATCCTGGGGTCACACATCCTGGAGGGAACCCAGCTCCACTCCAGCCCCACCTCGGGAGTCCTCTATGCTTCTCTGCTGCCCATCTCCCCTCCTGGAATAGTGAAATATTCAAGAGTGGAAAATCCCACTCTTGTGTACAGGCAGAGGGTTTATAACTTAGAAGAGCCGGCCCCTTGCTCTATGCAAAAACCAAACAAATAAAAGAAAATAAACCCACTGCCTTTTAAAAACTCATGAAAGACAACACTACAGTAAACACTAAATGCAAATTTTCAGGCCATTATTACCCTTTGAGGCTGAAACTTTCCAGTTCACGTCTTTCCCAAAGGTGACTTTTTATGGACACTTTAATGAAATTAGCTCATCCATTTTGGAGTCAGGAAGCACAGATTAAGATCCAATTTTTACAGCTTGACTTTTTTCTAACTATGCAGCGGAAATGAATTCAGGAAGGTTTTTAGAATTTCCTCTAAAATGTACAGCTTGAGGGGGATTACAGACTTCAGAATCCTTGGTAGAAAAGGTGTGATGGAGAAACCAAGGTTATTATTTCACTCAAACGTGATATCACAATGCTCGCACAACACAGCTGTGAGCTGCAAGACTGACCGACCCGCAGCAGAGGCGTCGTCAAAGCCAGTCGGCCTGCTCAGGCGCAGGCCCTGTGGAGGGCGTCCGCCGTGTCAGCAGGGGGGAGCGGGATCGGTGGTAAGGTGGGAGATCACTCTGCTCTGGTTAAGAAGAACCAGGCGTTCAGGTGGACAATGGGATGGCCGTCTGAACTCCTGGAAACAGCAGAATCAGAGCCTTTCCTAGACCACCAAGCCTGGCCTGGCTGGGCACAGCTGGACCTAGGAGGTGACTGGTCCCCTCCCAGTCTCCCGGCCAAGAGGTCGCATCTGCGTGGGTGTGTCAGTGGAAGGAGAGTGGACTGACAAGCCTACCCGGGCGCCTGGCCCGAGCTGTCCAAACAGGTCACTGTGGAAGCTGGGGTGGACTTAGTCCAGTCGCTCCAACTATAAAGGGGTGCTCCACGGAGGCAAACTGGGGACCGCACCCTCAATTTGTCCTGGTGCCCCACGTGACGGCACTCGCCAGTTTGTATGACTCTCTCACTTCCTCTTCATATCACAACCTGGAAGAGCACACTTGTCCTGGACAACCTGAGCTCAGCCCTGTCCTGCTCCACCGGAAAGCAGACCTGCCTGGAGCCCTGGGGTTGTGGGGAACCCCCAAAGCCCCAGAAGCGAGTGAAGCCGAGCAGAGGGGGGCCAGCCTCTGCCCCTTCCACCAGAGCTGCTCTGCCCCGTCAGCATCCAGCAAATCCTCCAATAAATGGTCACCTAGGACAAGAGGCGCAAACGGGTCCCTCCCAGCAAAGCAGGCTGGGACCCAGGTGAGACTAGGTGGGCAGAGGTGAGACCCAGATGGACACAGGTAAGATCTAGCTGGGCACAGGCGAGACCCAGATGGGCACAGGTGGACACAGGAGGACACAGGTGAGACCCCTACCTTGGAAGAAGCTCTTCACCCTGAGGTAACTGACGCTGAGACGCAGGACCGAAAGCTTGTCCAGCTTGGAGATGATGTCGGGTGGAAATGGCAGCAGGCTGGCCAGGTGGTCCAGCTCGGCATTGAGGCGGTCCCGGTGCCGCTTGGAAGGGTTCGACTTCTCAGCCCCCACGGCGGGCCTCCTGTGGGGGAGCAGCCACAGTCAGACTCGGTTTCTCCACCAGGGCCAATGGCCCACAGGTGGAGGTCTGTCCCAGTAGTGACCTTACCAGGAGCACTCAGCTTCAAAACACAGCTGCCACCAGGAAAAAAGTGCCAGAAAGGACTAAAACCTACCCATTGCTGAAGATGTACATACTAAGAAACTAAAACCACATTCATCACTGGGAGGGAACGTGCAGCCAGACCAAGAACAGGTGGTGGTGCAAGCTGTGCAACTCCAGTGCATTTCTCGACCTCTCTGTGCTAACTTTCCCTGAAGCGGGAGAAGGACACCTGCCCCGGCTGCCTTTGCTCAGCCTCTTTCAGCTTCCTCCGCATCTAAACAAGCGACCTTCTTGGGACCTGGGCCTCCCAGCACTGCAGTCGAGGTGCACGTGGACTCTCTGGGCCTCGGCTTCTCCTCTACATAGTGGGGCTGAAAGGGGCCGAGGGAACGATAACTGAGGACCCCTGGGCACCACGGGCACCATCCCGCCCACCCCCCAAGGCCCCGACGTCAGGGGATGTGCCACCGTGCGGGTGGCCAGGCTCCTCGATCCTCTCGCCCCACAAAAGACCTGCTCTCCCACAAAGGGAGTACCCCTTGCCCGGGGCTCCCTGAGCCAGCCCTTCCTGCAGAGGGGAGAGCTGCCCAGACCCGCCTGCCTTACAGTGGCCCCTCATCTGACCCCCTAAGCCCCAGGAGGACAGTCCCTCCATCTGACCCTATTTCCCACCTCACAGGAACCATTCTCCTCACACCCTTCCTGGGTGTCATCCATGTGAGAGCATCCGGTGGAGTCGCCAGGACGGTGAGGGAGATGGGGAAGCACTGAAACAGGGCTGCCTGGTTCCCAGGGCCAGCCCTTCCTGGGGTCGTGGCGTCTGACAGGCTGGAGGGCTCCTGCTGCTGTTTGGCGCTTGGCTCTCTTTTGTCCAGACGTTCCTATGTTTCCACTGTGTGTTCACTTATAATCACACTGAAAGCATGCCCTAAACAACCCATCCTGTCAGAAACCCCCCAGACAACGCCTCCTTTGTGCTGTCTGAGGGCCTCGGCCACAAAAACACAGAAGAGCTGCAGCTCCAATCCCAGAAGTTACTGCTTTTTAAATTGAGATAAAATCCACAGAACATAAAACTAACTCTTTTAAAGTGTACAGGCCGGTGGCATTTAGTGCATCCACAATGATGTACAACCACCACCTCTATCAAGTTTCAAAACATTTCTGTCACCCCAAATAAAACCCCATCTCCATTAAGCCGTTTCTCTCTGTTTTCCCCTCCTCTGGTCCTGGCAGCCTCAATCTGCTTTCTCTCTCTATGGTTTTGCCCATTCTAGACATTTCATATAAATAAAATCATACAATATGAAACTTTTCATGTCTGGCTTCTTTTGCTTAACATCATGTTTTGAGATACATCCATGGTGTAGCACTTATCAGAACTTCATTCCTTTTTATGGCTGAATAATATTCCATTGTATGGATGTACCACATTTTGCCTGTTCACCAGTCGATGGGCATTTGGGTGGTTTCCACTTTATGGATATTGTGAATAATGCCACAACTAACATTCACGTCCAAGTTTTTGTTTGAACATATGTTTTCAGTTCTCTTGGGTACGTGCCTAGAAATGGAATAGCTGGGCTAATATGCTAATTCTATGTTTAACTTTTTGAGAAACTGCTGCACTGTTTTCCAAAGCAGCTGTGCTCCTTTACACCCCCACCGGCAGTGCAGGAGGGTTCCCGTTGCTCCACACCCTTGCCTACACTTATTTTCCCTTTTTAAATACAATGGCCATTCTCACAGGTGCGAAGTGGAGTCTCACTGTGGTCTGAGTTGCATTTCCTTATGACCAACAATGCTGAGCACCTTTCACATGCTTGGTGGCCATCTGCATGTCTTCCTTGGAGAAATGTCTATTCAAGTCCTTTGCCCATTTTTCAGTTGGGTCGTTTGTCTTTTTATTGTTGAGCTGTATGAATTCTTTACATATTCCGGATACCAGATCCTTATAGATATATAATTTGTAAATATTTTCTCCCATTCTGTGGTTATCTTCTCACTTTCTGCTAGGTTTTTTTCTTAAAGAGGCACCTACCCCAATATTACTCACACTGTTAGCCAAAATTGAAATAGGCAGGAGGCCTGGGGATAAACTGACTCCAGTGCAGACTTGCACCTGCTGGCCAGAGGAGAGCCCAAGGCCTCCCCAGAAAACAGGGCCGACCAAGGGCAGGTGTGGGGGTCAGGGAAGGGGGGGAGGCACCAGGAGACGGGCAGGATGGCTCAGATCTCACCTGTGTGAACTGGAGGAGCAGTCGCCCACCTGCCTCCCCAGACAGCCTGTGCCTGAGAATGAGCTGAGCCGTGACTGTCTCCCACCCCACCCCCATGGGGAGTGTTACAGAGGAAGGCCTGTGCCCCCCAAATATGAAATACCTGGAATAAATCTAACAAAAAGCATCCCAGACACCTCAACTGAAACTACAAAATTCTGCTGCGAAAAATATTAAAAGGCCTAAATAAATGGAAATATAAACCATGTTCATAGATTGGAAGAGTCAATATTGTTAAAATGGCAATGCTCCCCTAAACTGACTTATTGATTCAATACAATCTCAATTAAAATTCCAGAAGGACTTTTACAGAAACTGACAAGCTGATTCTAACATTTACATGGAAATGCGAAGGACCAAGAATAGACAATTAGAGAACAAGGTTGGAGGACTCCTGCGGATTTTCAGCTTTCTCTTAAGCTACAATGTTCAAGATGGTTTGGTATTAAAGATAGAGATATAGATCAACAGAACAGAGTAGAGAGTCTAGAAAGGGACCCACATATTTTTGATCAATCGTTTGGCAAAGATACTAAGGCAATTCAACAGGGAAAGGAGAGTTTTCAATAAATGGTGTTGATCAACTGGGTATCCATGAAAACAGCTGAACATCAGCCCTTACCTCACACAATACTCCAAAATTAACTCAAAATGGATCATAGACCTAAATCTAAAATCTACCATAAAACCTTACAAAGCAATACATGAGAAAATCTTTGAGACCTTGGGGGTAGTCCCAGGACTCTTAGAACACACACGAGAATTAAAAAAGAAAAAAATTGATAAATTGATCTTCATAAAAAATTTTAAATGTCTTTTGAAAGTCACCATTAAGAAAAGGAAAAGGAAAAGGAAGCTATAGATTGGAAAAAAATATTCACAGCTAGAGATTGTAGCCAGAATACGTAAAGAAGTTTGACAATTCAATAATAAGATGAGCAACCCAATAAGAAGATAGGCAAATTATTTAAACAGACACTTCACTGGAGAAGATGTATATGGACGGCAAACAAGCACATGTAAAGATTCTCAATACCCTTAGTCATTAGGGAAATGCAAATTAAAACCCTGGTGAGACCCCCACAACCCACCAGAATGGCTAAAACCAAGAATACTGGCCACCCCAAGTATTGAGAGAACATGGAGGAACTAGAACTCTCGTGCACTGCTGCGAGGAATGGAATATGGTACATGTGCTTGGAGGACAGTTTGGTGGTGTCCTAAATCATTAAACACACACCTACTACCTGATCAGCAATTCCACTCCTAGATATTTACCAAGAGAAACGAAAACATTCGTCCATATAACATTAGTGCACAAACGTTCACAGCAGTATCATTCGAAAGACCACAAACTGGGAACACTCCAGCTGTCCATCTGCATGTGAACAAACCAGCGTGGAGCATGATGCAGTGGAGCGCTACTCAGCAGTGAAAAGGGACACGCTCCTGACACACACACAAACCGTGGATGAACCTCAAAATCATTACGAAAGTGAAAGAAGCCCAAACACGGTGCACGCTTCCATCTATAGAAAATTCCAGGAAATGCAAACCAGTCCACAGGACGGAGGCACGTCAGAGGCAGCCTGGGACGAGGCAGAGGAGACGACAAGCACACTTTGGGCATGATGGGAGTGTCTGTGACCTTGATTTCAGTGATGGTTTCAAGGGTGTTTGCATATCTCAAAACTGATCAGATGTGCTCTTTACATACGTGCAGTTCAGTGCACCCAGTTACAGCCCAATAAAGAGGAGAAATGCCAACAGAAGAGGGAAGCCCACAGCTTGCACACCTCGGAGAGCTCCAGACAGGCTGCTGCAGTCAGAACCCTATGGGACCCACGCAACACAGAGGCTGGGAGAGAGTGAGGAAGGGCATTTCAGGGGGTCCAGCCAGCGCCCTACTGCCCAGCATCTGCGCCGGCCCCGAAGGGCCTTTCAGGAGCAGGTTCCAGACCAGGACCCAGGTGCTCATGAGTCCAAACCAATTCCACCTCCTCTGTTCACCCCACACTCCACGGCTTTCATCTCCCACCCCTTCCAGGAGAGAAAGGCACAGACCCATCACCCACCACCTGCCCTGAGAGGATGGGGTCGGACCACAGCCCTCTGGCGTGGTGAGGAGGCAGGACCATGGCTGGGACGGGGGCAGGGAGTGGCCAGTGCAGCCAGAGCCTGCAGGGACGCCAGCTCACACCCAGGAGGGGCCGCGGGCTCAGATGCCCTGCTCTCAAACATCAAAACCAAAAGTTGCTTGGCCTCCAGTTTCCCTAGAACACGTCCCTAGAGAGGTGCTCTGCACATGCATACACCCTGCAGCTCCCCCGTGCAGGTGGACATGGCAGCCTTCACAACACACAGACACTGGCGCTCGGATAAGCCAGCACAGCCACCTCTCCGCACCCCGCCTCGGAGCGTCCACACAGCCAGCAGAGTGAATGTGCTGGGTGTGAGTCCAAGTCTGCAGATACTTGGTGACCGTCCACTGCATCCCACCATCTTCCACGGCTCCTCAAATCTCAAGTCTCAAATGCCCAACGCCATTTCAACTCAGTGAGAAAAACCCGATCATTCAATAAAAGTGTGAGGAACAACCAGTAGCCATAGGGGAAAAGCAGGAGATAGATTCAGACCCCACATCTTACACTAGGAAAAAATCCAAGTGCCTCAAAGCTTTAAATTTATATATATACATATATATATGTACATACACACACTAATATACTAACATATATATTTTTAAGGAATCCATGGAAGTTTAGAAGAAATATTGCAAAAATCATCTCATAAACTTGAATCAGGGAAGATCTTTCTAATTGGGATGTAAAACTAATGAGCCACAAAGGAAAAGATTAATCAATTCAACTTCACAAAAATTAAATTTTTCCACATGGCAAGACATAGAATAAGTAAAATCAAAACTGGGGAAAAGTGTTGACACACATTCAAGAATTGATCTCCCCAACATACAACAAGCTCCCACAGATCAGGAAGCACTAAAACGTGAACAATCTGATAGAAAAATGAGCAAATGTTATCAACACAGACAGTTCACAGAAAAGGCAATACAAGCGGCTGGTAAACCTCACTACGACCAGAGCAAAGTAAGTCAGCAAAGTCTCAAACACACCGCGCACCCAGGGCAGGGGCAGAGGCGCCCTCGAGCACCAAGGGGCACACCCCCAATGCTGGGCAGCTTGGTGACACCTGTCAAAATCACAAAGGCCCAGCCCCTCAGGCTGAGCGATTCTAGGACATACCCGCCTGTCGGGTCGGGACTTCACTCACTTCCCTCAGCAGCCAATAACCCGCTGCTGCTTCATGGACGCTGGCAGAAGGCACGAGGCTCCCGGGTCAGAGAAAAATTTCCTCCCACTCGGCAGGCAGCGTGAGCCTCCGCGTGTCTGTGTCATGTACCCACGTCCCCAAGCCCCAAGAGGGTGACACAGAAGGGTCCAGGCAGGTGCTGCATGCTCAGAGTGTGTGCTGCAGCCAAGGAACCCTGAGCTTGGGGAACCCACGGCTTTCACAGTAAACACGCTGCTCTGCCCCAAGGGAGACTCCACCTCACCCCTCAAGGTTGCTCACTCCAAACCCAACCTTGAGAAGCGGCCCCGGCACGGGCAGTCAGAGCCTTGCCTTCTTGGTGCCAAGTCAGACGGGCCAGGACCTGCAGCACCCAATGGCGGACTGCCTCTCCCAGCGAGCTCACGCGCAAAACGATGCACAAGTATTCACCACGGCAACGCCCGTGAAACAGTCCAACGGGTTCCACGGGGGCTGGTAAAAACGTCTGCACGCTGCCAGCTAAAAAGGAGCACCGATACAGAACAGTCACCAAGGGCAAACAGTATGCAGGTGCTACTGCTGGCTTATGAAGGGAGAAAGCTCACGTGCTGCACGTCCGTGTTTGCTGGTTTATGCACACACTACCTCAGGGGGATCCACAAGGAACTGTTAACATCGACGGGGGAGCCTGGCGGGAGGAGCCGGGCTGGGAGGGCTCCTCTCTGAGTTCTGAATCAGAGAACATACACCTCTGCAAAACACCAATCAATACATTTATTATTTATAGTAAACACCTCCTCATCTCAGACCCTGTCACTGGAGCAAAACATCCCCAAAGCAGGAGAGTTAGCTCCTTCGCCCCGGCCCGGCCTCCACACAGAACACGGTATGTGCAGCGTGTCTTGGGTGTTGTCCTCACTTACTCAGTGTGGCAACTGTGTTCACCAGAATAAATCTCCGTCCCTTGCACACGCTCAGGACGCACATTCCACCCTTCCCGTCCTGGCTCCCTCTGCCTCATCCCAGGTACACACAGTTCTGTCCGCCCGGCCCCTGCAGACCACCTGCGCCTTGTGCTCCCAGCACACGGCTCCATCCCAAGCCCTGCAGCGCTTGGGGGCCACACAACCGACTCAGGTGACAAGTCCACTTTCCAGAGTCCAGCCTCACAAGCCTGGGCTGCCTGTCCTTGGGGCCGGTGGTGCCCACGTTGCTGCAAACCTCTTACAGAATCCTGCAGCTGCTGGAGGCCTGGAGGGCGGCCCGGATCACAGAGATACAGACCTGCACACGGACACTGCTGCAGGTGTGCACCTGCACACACGCACAGCCTCACACACACCCACACCCACTCAGACAGAGCTGTCTTACACACACGCAGAGCCGTATCACACATACACACACACACACACACACACACAGCCCCAGCCAACGGTGGACATCCTGCAGCACCCTGCTCCAGGAGCCAGAGGCAGCCCGTGGGCCTCTGAGACGTCACCTCTGCTGACCTCCCAGCAGGGCAGCTCTGAAATCTAGCCCGTTATTCCTGCCCACAGTAGACCTCACACCTCAGCAGCCCCCAGCTCCATGGGCCGGCCACGGGCAGGCAGAGGGACCGGGAGCAGAGGCATTGTGTCCCCGGGGCTGGCAGGGGGGCCAGGGCCGTGGCTTCCCCTCCCCACTCTCTAACTAAGCCTCCAGGCGGGGAGGACGGCCCCCGCAGAGTCTCCTTTCATTTGTGGTGACGCTCACAAAGGAGCCCAGGTGTGTCCTCGCTGAGGACGGGGTCTCACCAGGGCAGAGCGGGGATCAGGGGCTCACGGAAAGTCGTGGTGACGTCTCAGCCCTCCACGTCGTCACTGGGCCCTATCAAAGTTAGGAAAGCAGCCCAAGGCAGGTTCTGCCGTCATTCATGACCCGCTAAAGAAAGGGAGTGGCGGCGGGTGGGGTGCGCCTGCCCGGCCCCTGCCCGCTGCCCGCCCAGCCCCGCTTCTGCAAGTCCCTCCACCCTTCAGGAAGGGTCCACCGAAATCTCTCCCTCGATCGCTTTGTTCCTAAATTCACTTTTTCAATGGATCCCCCTTCATCAGTAATAATCAGCGAAAACAGAAGACATGACACTTTACTGTTTCTGAATGGGCTTCCTTCTTTTCCTTCCAGCATACATGCACTCCCCTGGCGGAATCATCGTCTTTGGCCCTAAAAAAGAAAGGGAACATCCAATTGGTCACATTGAAGAGACCCCAGTGCCCACATGACTCCCCAAAACCACCAAAGGCCACAGTGTCAGCCGAAGTCCACTGTGCCCCTAATGGAGGTGTCCACTGGGGTCCCGTTCCCCCATCACAAGATGACCTGCGAACACGAGGCCTGCCCGTGTGAACCCCTCGCACTCATCTCTCCTGGCAGGAAGGTGCTGGAGAGCCCACGAGGACACGCACCCCACGCTGTGCTATCTCCCCGTCGATGGGCAGCATCACGGTCCCCCAGACTGGCCTGAGGACCCATGTCCCCCACTCCTACAGAGAAACAGCCCTGTGCTCTTGCACCTGGCTTGGAAAGCTTACGGCAGATAAATATCCCGACCCCGTCATCAGAAAGAAGCCATCTGCAGGACGTCCATGAGCAGGACACACAGCCAAAGGCATGAGGAACAGCCTGCCGCGTCAGGGTCTGAGAGGCACGTGGGGCTGTGCGAGTCCTCTCTCGGCGGTATTTGTGGCAGGTCTTCTTCCTCTTCCCATCCCTCCCCTTTACGGACCTGTACTTCTGGGCCAACAGGCTTCTTCTTTTCTACATAAAATCTCTCACTCATCCTACAACGCTGGGCTTCCATCTTGGCCACTAACTCACAGCCACTCTGAGCCCAGCTGACCACACCCACCGGCCTCCACCAGCAGTGCTGGACACAGGTGCCTGCATCCAAGTGGACAGAGGTCCCCAAGGAGCAGTCCGGTATCTGTGCCCTGAGGCTGGTCAGCTTGCCCATCACCTCAGGGAGGGCATCAGAATCTTGATTCTTCCATGCAGCAAGGATGTCTGAGCCCTCACAAACATCCTGCAGACCAGTGTGCAGTGACCACTCAGCGCCAGGCTCTGGGCCAACAGACGTGGAGAGGAGGTTAGAAGCTCTCCCCTGGCCTTACGCGTGCACAACCTGGAAGAGGCAGTGGACTCAAACACACGATCCCTGCCCTGTGTGGAAAGTGCTGTGAGACCACCGGGAATGTGTCATGGACCCGCTTTAAATATGAGAAACACACTCTGAATACAGAGACATAAGTAGGTAAAGTAAGTGGACGGAAAAGACACACCACGCAAATACTAATCAACAGAAGAAGCAGCTACATGAGTATCAGACAAAGTAGACTTTGGAAAAAGGAATATTACTAAGGACTAAGAGGGATGTCATGTAATGATAAAAGGGCCAAGAAGACCCAGCAATCCTAAATGTGTAAGCACCTAACCATAGAACTTCAAAATACGTGAAGCAAAAACTAATAAAACTGAAATGATAATTCATCGGAGACATCAACATTCCTCTCTCGGTGATCAACAGAACAAGTAAACAGAAAATCAGACAGGATACAGAATATCCAAACAACAACAGACTTGAACTAATTGAAATTTGTAGAACACTCCATCCAACCACAGCAGAGTACACATTCTTCGTACACGGAACACTCATCAAGATAGACCGTATTCTGGGACTTAAAACAATCCTTAACAAATTTAAAAGAACAGAAATCATACAAAGTATGTTCTCTGACAGTAATGGAATTAAAGTAGAAATGTATAGGGAAAATTCCCATATATTTGGAAAGCAAATCCACTTCTACATAATCATGGGTC
Source organism: Tapirus indicus (assembly GCA_031878705.1). Lineage (NCBI taxonomy): Eukaryota > Metazoa > Chordata > Mammalia > Perissodactyla > Tapiridae > Tapirus > Tapirus indicus. Next base: position 145,870,085 of record CM062921.1, read on the forward strand.
AAAGAGAAAGTCTCAAAGAAATTTAAAAGTACTTTGAACTGAGTGAAAATGAAAATACAGATCAAACTCTGTGGGATACAGCTGAGCAGTACTTTGATGGAAACACAGCATTAAATGTTTACAGTAGAAAAAAAATAAAAGGTCTCTCAAATAAGTAATCTAAGCTTCCACTTTTAAGCAACTAGAAGAAGAGAAAATAAATCAAAATCAAGCAGAAAGATGGAAATAATGAAGAGGAAAAATCAATGAAACTTAAAACAGAAAAATAGAGAAAAATCAATGAAACTGACAGTTGGTTCTTCGAAAAGATCAACAAAATTGATAAACCTCTAGCCAGACTGATCAAGAAATAGAGAAGACACAAATTACCAAGACTAGGAATGAAAGAGGGGGCATCATTACAGATCCCACAGACATCAGAAGGAAAATAAGAGAATACTACTGTGAACTTAGTTGCATCCCCCCAGATCCATATGTTGAAGCCCTAATCTCTCAATTGACTCTAGTGGAGACAGGGTCTTTGAGGAGGTGATTAAAGTTAAGGGAAGTCATGAAGGTAGGGCCTGATCCGAAAGAACTGTTGCCCTTATAAGAAGAGGAGGAGACACCACAGCTGTCCCTTCACGATGTGAAGGCCACCATTTGCAAGACAAGAAGAGAGCTCTCACCAGAAACCAAAACAGCAGGCCCTTGATCTCAGACTTCTCAGCCTCCAGAACCATGAGAAACAGATCTCTGTTGTTTAAGCCACTCAGTCTATGGTGTACTGTTACAGCAGCCCAGGGAGACTAAGAGATACTATCCTCACAAGTTCAACAATTTAGATGACGTGGACCAATTCCCTGAAAGACACAAACTACCAAAACTTACTCAAGAAAAAATAAACTGTTTAGTCTTATATCTATTTCAACAACAAAAACCCAGGCCCAGATGGTTTCACTGGTAAAGTCTACCAATTCTCTGCAACCTCTGGCAGAAAACTGAAAACTGCCAACTCATTTGTAAGTTCAGCATTACCCTGATACCAAAACCAAAGACATTTCAAGAAGAGAAAACTACAGACCAATATCCCTCACGAACATAGACAGAAAAATCCTCAATTAGATATTAGCTAATGGAATCCAGCAATATATAAAGAGGACAGTACATCAAAACAAGTCCGGTTTATCCAAGGAATTCAAGGCTGCTTCAACATCTTAAAATTGATCATTGTAATTCACTATATTAATAAGCTAAAGAAAAAATATGTATGATCATCTCAATACATGCAAAAAAGCATCTGACAAAATCCAAATCCATTCATAATAACAAAAGAACTCTCATCAAACTAGGAATAGAAGGAACTTAATTAACTTGAGAAAGGGCATCCACAACAAGACCTACCTCAACAGTCCCCTGAGGTCACACCCCATTAACCATCACCTTTGTAGACCAGTCAGGGCAAGAGGGTAAGGAAAGCCATGTCAGAGAGCTAGGAAAGAAGACATAGAACTCTCTCTGTTCACAGACAACATGACTGTACATATAGAAAATTTCAAAAATTTCACTAAGGCAAACCTCTTGTAACTAATAATTGAGTGCACAGGCTCAGAGCAAAAGGACAATATACAGAAGTTAGCTGTGTGTCCACAGGCTAGCAACAAAAAATTGGAATACAGAATTTTAAAAACCAGTACCACGTACAATAGTGCCAAAATAAAAATGAAATACTTAGGTATTTCAAGAAGCCTAATACGTGTGTAACTGGGGCCCTAAAGAATAGGAGGGTACAGGAGGCGACAGAAAAAAATTTAAGAAATAATAGCAGAAATTTGTCCAAACGTAATGAAAACTGTAAACCTACAGATTCAAGAAGGCCAATGAACCCCAAGCACAAGCACAAGCAACATGAAAAAAATTACACCAAGGCACATCGTAATCAAATTGCTCATAATCAGCAATAAATAGAATAATCTTGAAAGCAGCCGGAGAAAAGTCACTGGGTACAGAGAAACAAAGGAAAGAGGACAGCAGACGCCTCTTCAGAAACAAGCAGCGGACGACAGTGAAGCAGCATCTTAAAGAGCTGACAGGAAAAACCTGAAACTGAAAATTCCACACCCTGTGAAAATACCTTTCAAAAACGAAGGCAGCAAAAGACTTTTTCAGACATACCAAAGCTGAAAGAATTCATTGCCAGCTGACCCACACTGTAAGAAATGCGAAAGGGTGTCTTCAGGCCAAAGGAAAATGATACCAGATGGTAACATGGGCCTACAAAATGGACCACAAAGCACAGGAAATGGTGACTGAGTGGGTAAGATGGCAAGATCTGTTCCTACTACTGAAATATCTTTAAAAGATAACCGACTGTTTAAGAACAGTGACAACTATGTACTGTGGGTAGCTGACAAGGGTACGGCAGCTACAGCATGAAGGCCAGGAGGGAGAGATGGAAGCACATCCTATGATTCCCCAGTGGGATGGGGGACTGGGAAGTCGAGCCAGGCGTCCATCAGTTGCCTCCAGGCTCCACCTTCCCACGTCCCTGCCTGCTCTGCGCTGACCGGCCAGACCCTTCAAGCCTTTCTTCTTCACAGTCAGCACAAGACACTGGCCAGGAGAGGGCGCTGGAGGGACCTGCAGGAAGGAGTGAGCGGCTTCTGGTTCCCCGCTGGCACTTCTGTTTGTTCCGGGTCACCACCACCAGAGGCTGGGGGCCAGGGCACCTTCCCACCATCAGGGGTGGAGGGGTGGAAGCTCCTCCTCTGAGGCCTGAACCCCAGCTTGGGGGCTGACCCCACTTCCAAGTGTGCTCTTTCGGCCTGGAGTACCCTTCAGAGCCTTCAGAGCTACTCCACTGTGGTCCTTGATACTTTATATTAAAGAAGGTAAAAATATAAAAAGTCCACATATGTTAGAGAGACGTACTAAAACATATGAAAGAAATGACATGCCAGGGGTTTGCTTCTACATAATCTGGGGAGCAGAGTGGGTCTAAATGATCTAGGCGTGAGACAGTGGGGTTTAAATGAAACTGGATCAGCCAATATTGATAGTTGTCCATCTACACTGGTTGATGAATAAATTGGGCTCATCATAAAATTCTCTCCACTTTGTAAATGATCTGAAAATTTCGATAATAAAAAGTTAAAAAAAAACATTAAAAAGAAAATGTGGCATAAGAATAGATATGCTATGGTCAGTTGATTTTCGACAAGGGTGCCAAGGCCATTTAATGGAGAAAGAATAGTTTCTTCAACAAATGGTGCTGAGACAATTGGACATCCAGATGCCTAAGAGTGAAGTTGGACCCCTACCTCACACCATATGAAAAAATTAACCAAAGTTAGTTAAAGACCTAAATGTAAGAGCTAAAACTATAAAACTCCTGAAGATAACATAGGGCTAGATCTTCATGACCTTAAATTCGGTCATGGATTTTTAGATATGACACCAAAAACACAAGTAAAAAAAAGAAAAAAATAGATAAATTGGGTTTCATCAAATTAAAAAACGTGGGCTTCAAAGGACACTATCGAGAAAGTGAAAAGACAACCCACAGAATGGGATAAAATATTTGCAAATCATATATCTGATGAGGGTCTAGTATCCAGACTATAGAAAGACCTCTTACCACTCAACAACAAAAAGATAAACAATTCAACTATAAATGTGCAAAGGACTTGAATACACACTTCTCGGAAGAAAATACACAAACAGTTAACAAACACTTGAAAAGATGCTCAACATCACTAGTTCACGAGGGAAATGCAAATCAAACCCACAATGAGATACCACTTCACATCCACTAGGATGGCTGCAATCAAAAAATGGAAAACAACAAGTGTTGGTGAGGATGTGGGGAAATTGGGACCCTTGAGCACTGCCGGTGGGGATGCAAAATGGTGCAGCTGCAATGGAAAGCAGTTTGGCAATTCTTCACCAAGTTAAACACAGAATTACCATATGACCCAGCAATACCACTCCTATGTATATGCTCAAAAGAACTGACAACATATGTTCAAACAAAATCTGGCACACAAATGCTCACAGCATCATTCACAATAGCCAAAAAGTGTAACCAACCCAATGCCCATTGACTGATGAACGGATAAACAAAATGTGGTAAATCCATACAGTGGAACATTACTCGGCCATCAAAAGGAGTGAAGTTCGGACACACACTACAACATGGATGAACTTTGAAAACATTATGCTACATGAAAGAAGGCAGACTCAAAAGGGCTCATGTCGATTCCACTTCTATGAAATGTCAGAACAGGCAAATCCATAGAGACAGAAAGTGGATGAGGAGTTGCCAGGGGCTGGGAGAAGAAGAAATGGGGAGCAACTGCCATGGGTATAGAGTTTCCATTCTGAGTGAAGAACATGTTTTGGAATTAGACAGACGTGGCATTTGCAACACTTTGGCAATATACTAAATAAAAGCCACTGAACTGTACATGTTTAAATTGTTAATTTTATGTTATGTGAATTTTATCTCAATAAAAAACATATAGAACACAAATCTCTATATAAATAAAACTTCGACTAGAAACGCCTGTGGGGAGCTCTGCACAGAGGGAGCAAAGAATGGGGGTGGCTGCAGGGACTTGGGGTCAAAGGCAGGTTTTTGAGCCAACGGGGATGGTGTGGGAGAGAACAGGAGGCTCTGGAGTGACCGGGTGGGGTGGGCGAGCAGGGGTAGGGCCCGGTGGCCGCAGGCTGGAGCAGGAACAGGTGGATGGATGCTTCGGAAGGGTCCAGCCACAGCCACCTGCCTGCTCTTCTCCAGGAAGCTGGTCCTCGGGGGCTGGAGGCCAGTGTGCAAGGCCACCCCCTCTGAACTGCAAGGCCTTTCACCTTAAACAAGAGAGTTCTGAGCCGCACCAGGCCTGGCCTCGGCCTGGGGACATTCCCCGCACCCCGACAGGGCTGGCACTCAGCAGCCCACCTTGGCCACTCCTCAAGGTCAAAGGTGAAGGGGATGGCTGACCCGGCACCACCCCCAGGAGGCCCCTTCCCCAGCACCAAACAAGACCGGAGCCTCAGAGGAGGGATGGTCGGGGGGGACAGCAGGGATGATGAAGAAGGCACCAGGGGACACTGCTCCGGAGGGCAGTGCCGACCCCCTCACTCTCCTTCATCCCAAACCCCCTCCCCTCAGCAGGCACTGAGACAGGACCCCGGCTCGGCCATGCCCCTCCCAGCCTTGTGTGCTGCCCACCCACAGAGCCAAGTCCTCCCTTGGTGTCTCCAGCTCAGCGTTCAAAATGGCCCTGAAAATGCAGGTCACGGCAAAAAGCACCAAGAGTCGATCAACACTCTCCAGGTACCCCCTCTTGGGAGGTGTGGAAGAATCAGAGGAGCCACCCACTGTCCCCCAGCCACAGACCCTGCTCAATAACCACGGTCTGGGGGCCGATCTGTGCCGAGGTTTCTGCCCTAGGAATCCTAAATACAGGAGGTGGATACACTCACAGCTGGCTGCTCCATTTTACGAAACACTCCCGCACTCTCCTCAAAGGGATGAAGCCTCCGTCGTCAGAGTGGACCAAACTCCCCACAGGAATGCCCTCTGAGGCAGGACAAGGTCCGGCCCACAGAGACCTAGCTTCCTTCTCTGCCTCTGAGGCAGGTTGGGGGCGGGAGCCCTCCCCTCTGCGGTCCTTGTGGCCTGCGCTGGGCTGGGCCACGGTCCCTCCCAGCCGTGGACAGCGCTGGGGTGGGGGTAAGCAGGGGCCTGGGCGCCACCAGGGACACACAGTGTGAGCTGGGCCCGACAGGACAGTTTGTGGGCCTCACGCCTCCGTCAAGCTCTGAGCTGACTGTGAGTTTCTCAGAGAAATCTGTCCATTTTACACAATAGAGACAAGCAAAAAAGAAAACAAATCCCCCTGTGCAGCACCAGCCACTGTCCCCGTTGGGTGTGTGTCCCCAGCCCTTTCCACACGGTCTGCGTCCAAAGTCAGCCAGTTTCGGCCTGGAAGTGCTCCTCTATAAACAGGGGCACTGCCGGCCTCGGCTGCTGGAGGGAGGCCACGTCAGTGCCGCACGCCTGCCGGCCGCTCACCTGCCCACGAATGGGGACAGCCTGCACATCAGCACAGGGTCTCCTCCACCGTCACGGGGCTCTGACCCCAGAGCCTGCAGAAGCCCGCATGAGGCCCTAACGGTGGACGTCGGGTGGAGGCCGGCCAGTCTTAGGAGCCTGCCTCTGCCAGAGGCCGCCTGCAGAGTGCCCTCAGTGGGTCGGGCTGTTGAGCAGACCGGGAGAAGTCCAGTTACACAACTGTCAAGTCCTCAGAGCTTGGGGACAGATGGCCCAGGGCACGCATTCACGCACCCCTTCTGTGCAGAGCCCCTCGAGGACCAGAGCCTGAGGCTGGTCACACAGAGGCTGTGGGTGAGTCATGGGGCCATTCCCCATGACGACACTCAGGCAGCCATAGCTGGACACTTCCAAGGTGGGCAGCTGCCTCCAGCTCCAGCCCCTGGAACCAACCAGGAAACAGACAGGAGGAGGGGCCCAAGGGTGGAGCTGCCCAAGGCCTCTGACCTCTGACCCTGGCCAGTTACCTGCCCTCGTGGTCGCAATGGTGGTCGCAGTGGCAACATCAAGGTGGGCAGGTCCCTGAGGGTCTGTGCCCCTCACAAAGTATCCACAATCTGGGATTTTCGGCCACTCAGAAAAAGACTTTAGGGAAGAAATCTTTTTTGATGCCACTAACTGAAACTGAGCGAATTCCTGGAACACGGGCCTTTCCGCCTTCCCAAGTGTGAGAACCAAGCCTGGTGCTCCCTGCCCGGAAGGAGGGGCTGAGCTGAGCCGCCCCAGCCCTGGGCCTCCCCCACCAGCTGCCCTGGGGAGGGCTCAGGGCGCCGGTTCCAAGCCCCCCGCCAGCATCTGCCCCAAACACCCCTGAGAGGAACGGGGCCAAGAGCAAAGGGCAGTTAGCCCATCGCGCCCAGCGCGGGTGGGTCACAGACAGGAGTTTCAACTCACTGCTTGGGGGGGGGTGTCTGCCGCTCCCGGCGGGAAACTGAGGGACCAGGAGCAGTGGAGGTGGGCCGGCTCCCCTCAAAAGTCGAGTCCCGTTTTCATTTTTTGTGAGAAGCCGCGCGGGGGACCCCGGGGCCTGGCGACGTGAGGATGGGGCGGCAGGAGGGGTGGGGGTGGGGGAAGGACGCCGCACGAGGGTCTCCCTCGGACCCCAGGGCACTTACCCGGCCGGGGCGCGGCGGCCGGCGCTCGCATCTCGGGGACCAGGCGGCGGCGGCCGCGGAAGGACGGCCCCACCCCGGCACGCGAGCCCGCCCCGCCCGGAGCCGACGAGCGCGGGAGGCGGCAGGGGGCGCGCGCGCGCATCCCCGCCCGGCCGGGGTCCTCCCGGTCCGCGTGCGCCGGGGGCCGCGCCCCGCGGGCTCCCCAGGGTCTGTCGGCTCCGGGTGCCCTGCGCTGCTCGAGGCCCCCAGCTCCCGGCGGGAGCCCCAGACCCCCATTCCGCGCCCTCGCGCCTGCGCCGGCGGAGGCCGAGCGCGCACCTGCCCGCGGCGCAGACGCGCGGGGCCCGGCGGTCCTGATCCGAACAGGCAACGGGAGGACCGCGCGTCCCGCCCCGCCTGCTCCAGTGGGGTCGCGGCGACAATCAGGAGGACTAAAGGGTTTTACAAACTGTAAAATATTAATATAATACTTCTGGCCCTGAACTTCCCGGGAACGGCAGGCCCTTTGCGCGACGTCCCACCCGGGCGTGTCAGGGTCCCGCGGGCGGAGCGCGGCGGGCGCCCGGACCCGCGCTGCCCTCCCCTCCCCTCGCCGGGCTCCAGGGCCCTGCGCCCCCGCGGTTGCTCCCTCCCCTCCTCTTCCGCGCACCGCCCTCGGCCTCCTCCCCTCCTCCGTCCCGGCGGACACGTCCTGACTGGAACCCCCGGTACCGTGTCCGGCCCCCGAGACCCCGGGTCACCCCGTGAACCTGGCCTCACGTCCTGATGGCTCCACCCCACGTCTGAGGGCCCGGCAGACCCCGACCGGCCCCTCGGCACGCGCCGCCGTCCGCGCCCAAGCCCCCCGACCGCGCGCCCCGCAGCCAGGCCTTGCGGGCTCCGGCGCTCGCTCCCGCCCATAGGCGCAGCCGAGGGGTCACTCCGGCCCCCCACCGAGCTCTGCGCAAAGTCCCTTCTCCGGGAAGCCCCCACCTCCTTCCCGGCCTCGCCGATGCTGACCGAGCCCGCGCGCCTCAGCGCCTCGGGAAGTGCCCGTCTGCAGGTGCTCCCCGCAGCCCGCTTTCCCGTGTCGCAGCGAGGGCGGCCTCCCCAAACGCCTTGCGTTTGGGGAGGCCGCCGCTGTCGTCTCCTCTCACTACTGTCTTTACGGTGCGTGTGCCCCCTGAAATTACAGCAGCGGCTTCTTGACTCCTGTGTCCGGCAAGTGAATTCACCAGGTCCGTTCTGATCTCTTCTATCCACGGAGGCGCGGGTGCCCACTGCAGAGCAGCGCTCGAAAACGTGGGCCAAGTAAATGGCTTTTATTTTTTGACGTGGAACAAGGTGCCGCTATATTGCTGTATTTCTTAGTCAAAATCAGTAGTTGCGTCTTGATCCGGTTGCGCATTATGCACAGAAAAAGTTTGGATGAATAACTGAGGTTACGGGTGAACTTTGATTTCTTCTTTTTACTTTTTAACATTTTTGCAAGAAGCATGTAGTACTTTTGTCCCTTTTTTGTCGGTTTTTTTTGTTGTTGTTAAAGAAAATCAGCACATGTATGATGCTGGAGAGCACATCTTGGAGTGGCAGAGGTAGGGTGTCTGCCTTTTGAAGTCCAGGCCTGTGGGGGGGACCCTCGGACTCAGGAACGTGAGCGGGGACACCTGGGTGGGCGCCCCAGATTTGGAGCTTTGTAGTAAGAGCTGGCACTTCCCCTGCTTTTGAAGACAGCACCCCCACATCTTAGGGAACCCACTTCCAGCCTCGCTGTCCAGGCACCAGTCACATCCACCCACCTCGTCCCACCAGGTAACTGACTGGAGCAGGAGGTGTAGTGCTGCTACTTCCTGGGACAAGGGCAGGTGAGGTTGTGCAGCCCGAGGTACAGAAGAAATCCAGTGTCCACCTTCCCCCCCTCCCCTCAGACTGTCCTTGATGGGCACAGGCCACCCACCTCAGCCATCCCCTATGCTTGTCCCCGAAGCTCGCGGTCTCTGCAGACCCTCGGGCAGCCAGGGGGACTGAACAGAAATAGGATGAGCCTTCCCAGGAAGGCACCACTTATGAAGTCCTAGGGATCGGGTGAGCCCCTGTGTGGGAGCCTCTGGGCATCCCACCAGAACAAGGGTGGCTCCAGGCTCCCAGGAGCTCACTGAGACACGTCTTCCCTCTGGCAACTTCCCATTCACACAGGTCATTCAAGCACACAAGAGTTTGCAGCGGACACTGAGCGTCCCTTCTGTCTTCACCATCATGACCACCCTGCCCCCACTCCCGCCACATGGGTCCCAATGCAGCTGGACACCCCCCAATAGCAGTTTCCTTTCTGTCCTGCAGCACAGGGGACCCTGATCCAGGAGGCCTTCTCCCCAGAACCTTCTAGTAGATGGCTCCACTCTCCGCCCTCCATTCAGGACCCCCAACTACAAACAGGTTCTGTGTGGCTGAGTCCTCCCACTCCCACCTGAACTTCCGACCAGCTGGAGACAAATTCCTCTTTCCTGGGTCATTTGTCCTCCCAGGCTGGGAGGGTGGCCAGCACCCAACAGGGATGAGAGCTGGGGAAAGAGAAAGTCCCCGAGGTGCAACCCGGTCCTCAAGCCCATGTCTGTGTCTGAGATGTGGCTGCCCCCAAGAGCTCAGTGATGTGACCGCTATAGGAGCCGTGACTATAGTCAAAGGACAGCCCTGCAGGAGGGGCTTAAGGCCAGTTTCAGCTCCACCCCCCTCCCACAGCGGCCCCAAGGATTGGCAGGGAGATCCCTCCTCACGGCTGGCCTCCCTCCTGGTCCCCCTTGCCCTCCCCCTCCTCTTCTCCCCCATCTGGTCCAGCATCCTCCTCCACACCCTCCCTCCCCTAGACACAGGCTGGCTGGGAGCAGCCAGGGCCATCCTCAGAAGCAGACAGGGGTGTGCTGTCCCCCCTGGGGCCAGGCAGTGCCCAGTGCAAGGGCCAGGCCACTTGGTCCCAGTGGAAGACAGTTGTGATGCTGAGTCAGCATCTCACCTGCGTTTCTCTCTTTGGCAGCCCTGTCCATGTCTGTTTTCTCTCTCCCACATCACTTCTCCTGAAGGCCAAGAGCTGCTGGGCAGCTCCCTGCTGTGGTCACTGAGCTGTTCCTCGAGTCCCCCCTCCTGTCCGGCCTCCATTGCATCAGGAGGCTTCTTGCCACCTCGTGCAGGGTGTGGACAGCCAGGTGGGGCTTCCTGCTCCTGGAACACACTTCCATCGGTTGCTGGAGGTGCATCAGTTCAGCTAGGGGTGCTGGCAGCACCTGGCCTGTGGCAGGGTGGGAGCACGGAGGTGCAGGCCAGGGACTTGGGTGGGATGCAACCTCACGTCTGCACAAGCGTCCGTGAGGGGCCCAGGGTCCCTGCCAGTGGATCTAGAGGGCCCAGCAGCTGGGGCCTCTGGGGGCCGCCCTAGATTCTCACCCCCAGGACAGAGGCCCCAGGAACAGGCAGGGGCCTCCCAGTAGACAGATGCCCATCCTGGGAGGCCCTGGTGAGGCCAGGGGTCTAGGATTGCATTAAAGCCACAAGGTGTCTGGGAGGGGGCAAAGCAGAATTGTGAACCAGGAGCTCTGCTCGCCCAGGGACATTTTAATCAATAAAATGCAATTCAATGATTGTTCCTGAAAAGACATGGATTGTGGCCCAGACTGGCAAATGGGTGTAGAGGGTGAGGCGGTGAAATACCCTCAGGGAGTGGCAGAGCCAGGCTCCACCCCACTGGTCTGACCCGGCCCCTTGCCTCGCCTCCCAGCCCCCCCACCCCAGTGCCAACAGCCCCGCCTCTGCCTCTGGTGGCCCCCAGGCCCGTGCAGACCCTGACCTCTGCCAGCCGGTGTGTCTCAGAGGCACGTCATGGGACCGGCCAAGTGGCCGCCCTCGGCAGGCCCGCCCTGCTCCTGGCTTTGCCTCTGTAAGGCTCCTGGTTAGCAGGGTGACCCTGGGGTCTCACTCAACATGGGGGACCAGGGGTAAACCATGCACCTGGGTGTGCGCTGCTCCTGGGGTACAGAGCAGCGGTGGGAGAGTGCCCTCCTTCCAGGGAAGTGGTTGGCCCTGGGGGCTGTGTCCCAGAGGAGGGGGAGCCCAGCTGGCCCTGGGGGCTGTGCACTTCCTGGGGGAGGCCTGTGGGTAACAATGAAGCCAGGAGACCTTCAGGGTCAGGACTCACAGAGAGCGCACGCTGGTGAAGAGGGCTCTGCCATCACCCCCATCTGCCTGGCCTCCCCAGGGCTCTTCAGGTGCTGTTCCCTCTGACTGGAATGCTCTTCCCCACATATCCTGGCCTGTCCTCACTCCCTTCAGCTTAAACATCCCTTCCTAGCAGAGGCCACCCCTACGCCCCTCACCCCGACATTTGGGTTTACTGGGGGGCAATGCAGGAACTTTCATCCTCTATGTACTGTTACCGCCCCATAGGCCCCATAGGTGAGAACTGCCCATTGTGGGGGCAGAAGGAGAGGATGGAGGGAGGGAGAGGGAAAGGAGGGGAGAGGGGGGAAAAGGAGGAGGGGCAATTTACTACAGTTATTTCCTGACTTATTTACCATAATTTATTTCCTTTCTTGTACACCCCCAGCCTCGACTGAACAATGACTCATTTGCTTGGTTTTCTTTGAAGCTACTGTTGTCCTCCACACCCTTTGGCAGCTCTGTAAAATGAGCCTTCCGCAGGGTCCCCCCACACCCCACAGGGACAGCTCCCTCCAGGCACTGCCCACTCACCCCGCTTCCCTGGCCTGTGCCTGTTGCTTCCGCATTTCCTGAATCCCAGACCTTCCTCTTGGCTTACTCACTCAGCTTTGCTGGAGCACATCCTCCAGGAGCCTCCGAGCTAGAGGAATGCTGGAGGAAAATTTCTTGAAAACTTTGTCTACCTGTACAGCTGACAGAAGTCAAGGTGGAAACAGCTTTCCCTCCATACCCGAGGTCCGCGCTGCATCCTGCCTGGGTCTCACATGGGCCTGAGCTCCTCTTGGGAGGGTCAGGGTCTCCTCCTCGTCCCTGGGCCTGATAGTCTCGGTGTGGCCTTGTCCATCCCTGGAGCTGGGCACCAGTTTGCCCTTCCAAACTAGCCTCACCTCTGTTAGTTCTGAAAAATGCCCTTTTAGTTTTGAAATTTTCTCCCCCCTCCCTGTTTTCTGTTCTTTAACTTTTTCCCTTCCAGATGTTGTATTTTTAATTTCTAAGAGTTATTTCTCATTCTGTATTATTTCTTCCTTAAACAACGGTTATTTTTTAATGGACACAATATCTTTGGCTATCTCTGAGATCCGGGCTATAGATTGTGAGGGTTCTACGATGGTTCTTCTGGCCCTGAATTGCCTCTTTTAGAAAAGTCAGGTGCATTGGCTGTGCTTCACACAGGAGTGAGGCATTGCCCTGAGCGGGCATCTGAGCGGTGGGCTTGTTGGGTGGTGGGTATCTCTCTGACCTCCTACCTGGGGGTGGGGGCCTCCCCCTGCAGAAAGCCCTCAGCCCCCTCCCGCTTTGCTGCCATGCCCTCCTGAGCCTTCCTGGTTCTGTGGGGACTGGCAGCTTCTCCCTGGAACTTGTCCTCCCCAGGGCTTGGGGGCAGGTGTCTCCCGTGTCATCAGAGGCTGAAGCTTTGTTTCCCTCTCTGGTTCTTTGCCTTGTTTCAAGAGGCACTTTGCCATCTTAAAACCTCCCTGAATTGTTGGCAGCTAGTATGAACCTATTTAAAACAAGGTGAGGCCAGCCCAGTTGGCATGGAGTGTCATCTGGTGGGAAGAGTGGACAGGTCAGATGTGCCCTCTGCACTCCCCCACCTCCCGGCATGAACAGGAGAGGGTAAGGGTGCCCTCCGTCCACACCCCAGCCTAACCACTGCTTATCACGTGACCTTGGCCAAATTATGGGTCCTCTCTGGGTCTCCATTTTGTTATCAATAAGACAGCTAAGTATACACCAATGGAACAGAATAGAGAGCCCAGAAATAAACCCTTACGTACATGGTCAATGATTTTTGACAAGGGTGCCAAGACCATTCAATGGGGAAAGAACATTTCTTTCCAACAAATGGTGCTGGGAAAAATGGATATCCACATGCCAAAGAATGGAGTTGGACCCTCACCCAACAGCATGTACAAAAATTACCTCAAAATGGATCAAAGATCTAAAATAAGAGGTAAAACTCTTAGAGGAAAACATAGGAGAAAAGCCTCATGACCTTGGATTTGGCAATGATTTCTTACATATGACACCAAAAGCACAGGCAACAAAAGAAAAAACTAGATAAATTAGACTACATCAAAATTTAAAACTTTTGTGCATCAAAGGACAGTATCAATAGAGTGAAAAGGCAACCTGTCATAGAATGGGAGAAAACATTGCAAATCATATATCTGATAAGGGATTAATTCCAGAATATGTAAAGATCGCCTACACCTCAATAAAAAGACAAACAACCAATTGAAAATTGGGCAAAGGACTTGAATAGACATGTCTCCAAAGACATACTAATGGCCAATAAGCACATGAAAAGATGCTCAGCATCAGAAATCATTAGGGAAATGAAAATCAAAACCACCATGAGATACCACCTCACATCCATTAGGATGGCTATTATCAAAAAACAAGAAGTGTTGGCGAGAATGTGGAAAAATTGGAACCCTCGTGCACTGCTGGCAGGGATGTGAAATGGTGCAGCTGCGGTTGAAAATAATATGGATGTTCCTCAAAAAATTAAACATAGAATTACCACATGACCCACCACTTCTGAGTAAATAACCAAAAGAACTGAAAGCAGGGACTTGAAGAGATAGTCGTACACCAATGTTCATAGCAGCATTATTCACAATATCCAAAAGGTGGAAAAGAACCTAATGTCCATGGACAGAAGAGGGGATGAGCAAAACGAGGTCCATCTTAAGTGGAATATTATTCAGCCTTAAAAAGGAAGGAAATTCTGACACATGCCACAACATGGCTAGACCCTGAGGACACTGTGCTGAGTGAAATAAGCTGGTCACAAAAAGACAAATCCTGTGTGATTCCACTCACGAGGTCCCTAGAGAAGTCAAATTCATAGAGACAGAAAATAGAATGGTTGGTGACAGGGGCTGGGAGAGGTGGATGGGGAGTTATTCATAGAGACAGTTTGGGAAGATGAAAAAGTTCTGCAGATGGATGATGGTGACAGTTGCACAACGACGTGAATGTGCTTAATGCCACTCAACTGTACACTTAAAACTGGTTAAAATAAATTTTATGTTACATATATTTTAACACACACAAACAGATAAGAATCCCCACCTTTACCCGTTTATTCACCAGGTATGTATCACGCAGACATGGGCCAGCTTCCTGGAGCCTCTAGCCTAGTGGGGGTCGGACACTGATCAAATAATCATATACACAAGCTCACATGCACACTCACACTCACTCACATGTGCACCAGGAGTACAGTCTGCACTTAAACGCTATGGAGAAGTACAGCGAACTCCAAGCTGACCCCAGGCCCGTGTCGGTTGGGCGGTATGAGGGTGAGGGACTGTGTGTGAGGAAGGCACACACTGCCCAGCCCCTTCGGTCACCACCTCCTAGGGCAGCAGGGCGGCCTCTGCACGTGGAGGGCCTTGGTCAGAGGGATTCAGGTGACAGGAGGACCCAGCGGGGACTCCGCAGCAGCAGGGAAAGCACATCTCTGCCTGCAGCCCCCACCCTCCCCACAGAGGAGGAACAGCCCCATCTCCCCACGCCCAGTGGTGTCCACTCCCCACCTCTCTGTCCCCAGACCCCACCTGCTTTCCTCCTTGACCAGGCTCATCTAGACCAGAACAGCGATTCTCTCAGCTGGGTAAGTTGACTTGAGCAGTGACCAGGGAGGTGGCCACAGGTCAAGTCGTCCTGACTATTCTGGGATTACCTTCCTCTTGCAAGAAGCTGGGCGAGGACTCTGGGTGCTCTCAGCAGGTTCTTAATTTTCTCCTAAGTCAAATCAGGAGCTGGGTCATCAACACTGTTCAAATGGCAAGTGAGGGACTACGTGAGAGCAGGTGACCAGGAGCAGAGTGACGGGGGACAAGGGATGGGGGATGAGGGACAGAGGACAGAGGATTGGGGAGAAGGAATGACTGACGGGAACGGGAAGATGGGAGATAGGGAGAAGGAATGAAGGATGAGGGGAGCAGGGACAGGGGATAAGGGATGGGGATGGGGCAAGGGAGGAATGAAGGATGGGGGACAAGGGACTGGGGACCCAGCACCATGGGTGCCTCCTCTGCCCCATCCCACAAACCTGACTCTAAGAGGCCCAGGGTGCAGCTTGAGCATGGAGCAATGTGATGAATGAAAAGCTGCCAAAGTGTGTTTCCCCAGAGACTTCCTAGGGCCCTGCACTGCCTCACAACTTGAAGCCCCACTCTCTCTGGTTTCTCTGTTGCTTCTGTCAATACCATGCTGACAGGTCCTTGGGGTCAGGGCTCCACTAAGGCTTGACCACACTGCCCCCATGTGGCCAAGTGACTGCTCTTGAGGCTGTGTTTGGCTCTCAGTGCAGGCGTCCATTTTCTGCTGAGACGGTGGGCAGCGAGCATCCAAGGGAAGGGGTCCTTACCTTCCTGCACACCCTGCATGGGCAGCTGGGCTGGGCTGGCGCTCAGGAAGGCTTGCTCCTGGTCCTTCAGGTAGCCCGACCTCCCCAGCAGGATCCCCAAGCTCCCTAAGTCCATCTGCCGCCTTCCAGAGAGTGCGGCCCATCCCCATCCCAAGAGCCCTGAGTGGCTGCCCAATCTCCTGCCCTCATCACCGTCTCCCAAACCAGCCACTCCTCAATGTGCCTCCACTGGCCAAAACCCTTGATTCCCACTGAGAGGGTCTATGCCACGTACTTGAAACCGAGAGTATCTGTATCACACGCCTGAGAGTGTACCACACACCTGTGTGTTCCTCCTTTTCCACACTCCCGTTAGGTGGTGAGAAGCCCACACTATTTTCATTCAAGAACAACCCTACCTGCTAATGAGGGAAGATCTCAACCCATCCAAACTCCGACCTTTTCTTTGTAAAATTCTGTTTCACGTTTTCTTCACTTCCCTCAATCAGGAAATGCAGAGCTAATCACACATTTACACAATTCCTCACTGTGGCTGATACAGTGTGAAAGAACAGGCCTCCCAGCATCCACTCTGTCAGGTACTGAATGATCCACGGAGATTAAACACCATCTCTGCACCTGGGGGCAGGTGCTCACTCACCAAGGCCATGAGTCACCATCACTCTGAGACCAGCTTGAGGGCTCCAGCTTCCAGGGTATCCAAGAAATCAGGGCCCAGGGGCCTGCAGGTGCAGAATGTGGGGGTGAGTGGGAAAGCCAGCGTGCGAAGGACGGAGCGTCCCTCGTACACGAGGGAAGGAGCACAGTGAGACTAGAGGAGTAGCCATGTCTCCTGCCCTCACTCTGAGCTTCAGGTCTGTGCAGGCCTGAGATCGAGGGAGAAATGAGAGCAGCGTCTTCCAGAGGCACTTCTAGTAGACAGATGCAGATGGGGAACAGGGAGGTAGCAGAGGTTACTGGGTGACTAGCGGGTGAGGGTGTGGGTTTATTAGCTTGAAGACGTTGAGTCCAAGGTGTTGTGATAACCCAGGGAGAAGTCACCGATGCGCCAGGACGTGCGGACCTGGGATCTGAGGCCTCACAGAGTCTGAAGCTTGGGGCCTGGGGCATAATGGCCTCTTGGGGTAGGGAATTTGGAGTTTGGGGTCAAGACTGACCTCACTGGGGTAAAATCTGGGGTCATGTGCGGGTACTGTGTCACGTGCGTGTCGACATCCAGAGAGGCACCCAACATGGAAAGGGGTGGAAATCCTCAGAGACACCCCCCCCAGGGGGGACCAGTCTCTGAGCCCCACAGATGTCTTACCCTAACCCCACACACTGTGATCAGTGACGTTCTAATCCCTCTAATCACAGACACCAGATAAGAAACCTACAGCCCTCCAGGCCCCCCTCCCCAACCAGCACAGGCCCCCAACAACAGACTTCCACAGACACCAACCCATTTATAAATCACCGACACCCATCCAGAACCCAAATGTCATCACAATCTCTGCCCCAAATTCTGGTTTAGGGAAGCACACTTAAAAGGGGGGAGCAGGCAAACAGCCTAAAGTGATTCTGTGAGGGGCAGGGCAAAGGGCCACCCTGGGACTGGCCGTGCGCTGACAGCAGGTGACGCTGGTGACCACATGGGCTGGCTGAACCACTTGCTCTACTTGCATGTTTAAAAACCATAATTAACAGACCATCACAAGGCACAGAGTTGAATCATTGGTACATGACAGAAACCCACATGCTTCTAAACCAAATTTGGATTTGTATGTCCAAAGAAATTTTACGAAATTTAAATTAACTCCTATAACAGAGGACAGATGGTATCTCTGGATTTCCATAAGCAGAACCGTGTGGACACCGCCAGAAGGTGTCCCGGGCCCCTTGGAGTTCCCACATTAGCGCATCTGAGACGGACTGGGACAAGGGGCACATGTGCTTTATTGCTTACGTTGCATATCCAAGTGAATACAATAGACCCCCTTTTAAAAAAGGCACGTGAAAAGCTTTCTGTGCAAGTTTCATATTATTTTAAGATTCCATTGGCTAATAAAAGTATTTGCACTATAGAACTGGAGCTATCTAGAAAAGCACATGATACATTTTCCGCATGCAGAATTCCTGAAACATTATTCTATCCGACCTCATGGCACAATTAAACAGTCACCAAATCAAATGTCTATATCTGAATAATGATATAACCATTATTACAATTGCAAAACGTTAATCAGCTTATCCACATATGTACAGTCGGGTCCCCAAATATTAAGTACGTAAAATCTAAAGGAAGAACAGTATCTAACTGCATCTGTGTTTCATTTTGTTAAAGGTTAACAGATTTGGCATTTGAAAATGTCTTTTTTTCCATAAGTCACGTTGCTACTTGCAAAAGGCCAGTGTTATACGATGCTGAAGACCATGGAAAGATACTGTTCATATGACACCTGTATCCAGCCATCCTGATCTGTATCGTAGCGTCTGAATATATCTGTCAACCTCTGGGGAAAAAAAACAACAGGCATTTAGATCTTGATAGTTATTAAACAGAAGTACCAACATGTATTTGGTAAAAAGACATTTAGGAACCCAATTTCAGAAACATTCATGTCTCCACATCCCCTGACTCTGACTGAGACCAGTGCAGGGAGGTGTGGGTGGGGTATCCCTGACCATCCCGGAGGACACTGGGGTCGGGTGGGGCAGGAGAGGGCAAGAGGCCAGGGCATGGGCTGCAGGCCCAGCTCAGCTACACACCATAGCCCTGGATCCCGTCCAAGCCCTCTGGCCCCAGGCCCTGGTTTCCTGAGTGGGCTGAGTGAGCCGGGGACCTCCCTTCCCACTCTAACACTGTCCTCACGGTAGGGGGTCCTCCCCCTGAAGGCTCACCTCCACTCTGGCCACGTGCTGCTCAGGACACAAGAGATACCAGCCCCCATTCAGGCTCCTCCCTTAGAACCTGCCCACCAGCAGGTGGGCCCAGCCACAGAGCATGGAAGGGCAGATCTCCCTGCGCCAGCTCAGGGTTCGTCCCTCCCACCCCACCTCCTCCTCTGTCTGCACCCCCACACCAGGGCTCCACCTTAGTCTGCTCACAAGCCTGACCATCCACGTCAGGTCAGGAGCAGAGGGAAGACTACCTGCACCTGACAGCAGGGGGGGTGAGGTAAGTGCTGCCTCAGAAGACAGGCACCAGGCAACCATAACAGGCTCTGAAGAATCTTAATAACAAGAGGAAACAGGCAGAACGCAATTCCCTGAGCTAGAAGACAAGGCCCCGGGTCATCACGACCTTGGGGGCTGGCCACCCACAGAGGGTGTAGAGCAAGGCTGGAGCCCGGCTTTGAGAGCTGTGCCCTCCTGGGCCAGGGCAGGTTAAACAGCGAACAATGAATGGGGCCTGACACGGGACCATCCACTCAGGTGCTAGCCAGGAGCATCCGAACATGTGCGAAGCAAACTAAAGCTGCCAGCAGCGGGTAACTCTGGCTTGAACAACAATGAGTAATTATTCTTCCTTTATCCTTTAATTGTGTTTTTCCAAGATTTCTACACGTTTCCATGGTATTTTTTAAAAAATGATTTTCTAAAAGCCTTTTTTTTTTTGGAAAAAAGCAGATGGAAGAAAACATCTTTGAGGATTTTTCACTTGCGGCCTGCAGCTTTTTTCTTTTCTATTCCCCACTTCTGTCCAGCATTTAGGGTCACTTTTTTTTTTTTGTGAGGAAGACCAGCTAACATCAGTTGCTAATCTTCCTCTTTTATTTTTTTGCTGAGGAAGACTGGCCCTGGGCTAACATCCGTGCCCATCTTCCTCCACTTCATATGGGACACCGCCACAGCACGGCTGACAGGCAGTGCGTCAGCAGGCGCCCAGGATCCGAACCAGCGAACCCCAGGCTGCCAAAGCGTGAACTACACTGCTGAGCCACTGGGCCAGCACCTAGGGTCACTCTTGAGAGGGGGTGAGACCAGGAACTGGCAGTGAGGCGATGGCAGGGATGGAGCCCAGCCTGGAGGCAGTGGCTGGCCTGTCCTCAGCCCATGGGGGTCAAAGGCACTGGGCAAGCTTCTCGTGGGACTCGGATCCCATCCCTAGCTGCTGAAAGCCTACACACAATGACCTCTGCTTAGGTAGAAATACAAGGAACAGATGTTTACTTAGGAGATGTAACCTCAAATGAGAATCCTAACCCTGGCGCAATTCAGATGCAGATCACAATGAGATTTTTCACTGCATTTTTTCTGAAGTATTCAGACAACACTGCAAAAATGTAATCCAGCCAGCCACACCAGACCCTGAGGAGCAGAGGCCTCCCCATTTCAGAGATTTCAAGCGTAAATGTTACCAAACCTGGCTCTCCAACAAGTCTATGAAGAACAGGGACTGACCCACCCAGATGCACTGGTAAAGGAATCATAAACTTTACTTTCACTGATCTATCCTTTTAAGGAAAATAAAAACCCTGAGAATGTTTGCTAAAATTCCAAATTACATTTAAAAACCACGCTGTTCACATCTCCCACTGGATTTTAAAGTTGACAAGATGGAAGCTCAACTTGGATTCAAACAGCAAAGACTTATCTTTTAGAGATAGGTTCTACTGAAATATTTATGGAAAAAATATTTGCTTTCCATAAATGAAATGTGCTTCAGAATAAGGGGGGAGGGGCCATGGAAGTAATTTAAGAGTTTATCAATTCACTGTATTTCTAAAGCTTAAATCTACAGAACTTGGATCCCCACCTAGAAACAGAAGTAGGGGCCTGCGTGGGGACAGCCAGGGCGGGTTCAATTACTCCTGCCTCCATCTTAAGTGAGCGTCTCTGGGCGGGTTCCTGAAGCTCTGCACTTAGTTCTCTCAGGGGTGACGCACTAAGCCCGTAGGGTGGACATCACAGAACCGTTCATGGCTTTGGAGCTTACCCCACACATGAAGGCAGGGCACAGGGAAGATCACAATGGAAAATTTACCCATCTCCTCAGAACAAAAATACAACGAAAATACCAGAGCACACATGTAAACAGCCCACTGGATACTGGAAAAAACAACCTCTTCCGAATGGCCTGCTCTTTCCAAGAGTAGAAAGAGCACTAGCGTTTACACCTCCACTCAACAGAACTTAGTCACTTCTCCAAAGACGAGACTAGCTTGTCTAAGCTCCAGAAACTAATCTTACATGTATCTGACTCCATTAAATCACAGATTCCAGAATGGTGCCTCCCTTTCCCTCTGCTTTCATGGCTATTCCCTCCTGCTCTGCAGCTCAGCTCGCTGAGAGGCCCCACGAAGACCCCGGTTACCTGCAAGACGATGCAGCCCTGGATGAAGTCATCAAACGCGATCTGCCCCCGTCCTTGTCTGTCAAACTTGCGAATGAGGATGTCGTGAAACTGGTCAGAGAGCCGGTACCCTTGAAAAGAGAAATCAGAATCAAGACAGGGTCAGGAGAGCCGACGTTGGATCAACACCCACGTTTTCCCTCTGAAAGACCCCACAGCCTTTTATAACAGCTGATAACAAATGACCTAGGACCAGGCAGGAAATACAGGTGCACATTCATGCAAATCATTCTGCAATAACTTCTCATCTCCAACACTGGGAAGTGACTGAAAGACCAGCAGCTTCTTCTTGGAAGGATGAGGAGAAACCTGGAGGCCATTGCTGCCCTAAGAGCTGAAGGTCATTTCCGTGAACTCAGTTTATGACAGCTGCACTCACTCTGTTAATGCTGCACCACCAGAAACCACCCCTCAGGGCAGCCAGCTCAGTTCCTTAAATGCAGCGGAATCATCATTTTAAAAAGCCCTTTATTGATGAGTTTTATCACATTTATTAACCTAGACATGAAAGTTCTGAATAATTCAGCTGCCCTGGATTATTCACGACTAGAGAACGCTTTGAAAGATAAATATCACTGAGGTTTCCAATTAAACAAAAAGTAAAGTTAAGGAAATAGGAGATGGACAGATACTCCCCCACGTAAATCGGCACAGACATTAGGAAATCAAAGACTACAAGGAGGAAGGCAGCCTCACAAAGTTCAAAACCACTGAAGGGTCATCAAATGTTACAGCAAAGAGTCACCAATTCCATTTTCGATTTACTGAATGTGTCTTGAAAAGGCCTCCAGCAGGGAAATGGCTCTGAAGATGTGGGGGCGCACGGCCACTGGTCTGCGGGACACCCCCGGCGCCGTACTACATGAGGATACCTACTTCCTTCCCCTTCCTTCCCTCGTAATCCCACTACCTGTGCGACCGTGGCATCCTCACTTATTCAGGAGACAAGATCCAGGTGCCAAAATATTTTTACAGGTTTTCAGTCTTGTTGCAATCTTTGCAAGGATATGCATGCCTACTGTCTGAGTGAATGTCACAGTTAATTACCTGTATGAGCACTTAATCACTTTACAGAAAAAGACTCAAACATGCAAACATGTGACAGTACCTTCCAGAGTGGTCAGCACGCTCTACGTGTCTCTATGACTTAAGTCCAGGGCCCCCCTTCCTTGCAAGCTGAGTAGAAGACAAGCCCCCCGATTTAGAAAAAAGAGACAGCAGGTCCTGGACGGGCACCACTCCTCTCGGCCCTTATTAAGTGTCCTCTCCTCACACCCAGCACCTGTGCCTGTGGGCAGGTAAGACACAGGTCCAGGCTGGTGAGAACTGAGCTTGGGACATGGCGACAGGGTAGCGCCCGTGCAGGGTGTAGACAAGGAGGTTATGGGGTGGTGGCCGTGCAGGCTGTAGACAAGGGGGTTACAGGTCGGTACCCATGCAGGGTATAGACAGGGCGGAGGACACAGAGCAGTGTCCACGCAGGGCGTAGACAAGGGGGATCCAGCCCAGCCAGGCCTCTAGCTCCTTCCTGCCTCAGCACCGCTCTCTGTGGAGGGCTGCCTTCCAAGTTCCACTCCAGGGAACCTGAGCTCAACGTCCTGCCCAAATCTTGACCCACACCTGGTGAGCTCAGAACACAAACTTCCTATGCAGCCCCAGAGCCTCTAGCTGATACTACATATGAGTTCACCAGGCGAGAAAGGAAAGAGGAAGGAGGAGGAGGGACAGCCATAAAGTACGTGCCCAGAGGAAAAATGGGGGGTGGGCAGAACCATGTTACTAACCACTAGAACTAAAATGTACTTTACATTATTAAAACTCGAAATACCTACAATATAATACGTTAATAATCTAACTTTTCTTATTTTTTTCTAGAGTGCATTTGTAAGCAGCCTTTTAAGCAAAACATAGAGGGGATTTTGTAACCCGGGCCAGTGTGAACGCAGGGCTGAGTGAAATCGTCCCAAATTAGAATCTTGGTGTAACTACTACAAGCACTGACAAGCCCCACAACCTTTCAGTGTTTCCTCTATCACTGAAAATCCCACCTTCCTCTCAAACCCACGCGCCAGCGTCAGGGGCCTGCTGCTCCACTCTGCAAGGCACCACGTGAACACTCCTCAAGGCACACACTCAGGGCTGGCAGGCATGTGGCGCGCACACACGTGCCGACACGCACTTGAGAATGGGAATGCTCTCCAACACTCTGCCTGAGGCATGGGATTTGCACTGCAGCTCACAGAATCATCTCTTATGGGTACTTGATCATCTTCCTGTGCACTATGATGTACCATGAAATAGAAGCTGCCCTGCACCCCTTCATTTTCACTTATTCACTTTGAACTGTTTCAAAAGCCACATTCTCAATGTGCTCGTGGTGTCACTCCAATCCACAAGAGATAAACGATTGCACAGCACTATCTCATTTTGGATGAAAAACTGCTCAAGTCTCCATGTCAAATATAAGCCTTCATGATATAAACAATATCAAAATATAAATCTATATGATATAAATAAAAATTTCACAAACTGGGTTTAAAAATCAGTAAGTTGAACAAGGTAAAAAATCACTTTAGGGGGCCAGCCCAGCGGCACGGTGGTTAAGTCCGTGCACTCAGCTTCGGCGGCACGGGGTTCACAGGTTTGGATCCTGGGCGTGGACCTACATGCTGCTTATCAAGCCATGCTGTGGCGGCGTCCCACATATAAAGTAGAGGAAGATGGGCACAGATGTTAGCCCAGGGCCAGTCTTCCTCAGCAAAAAGAGGAGGATTGGCAACAGATATAGCTCAGGGCTAATCTTCCTCACCAAAAAAAAAAGAAAGAAAGAAAAACAAACCCCAACACTTTAGTGGCACCTAGGTTCCAAAATGAAATACGCTACACAACCAAGATAAGTGAATTACCAAAACCTGAGAGCGCTTGCTTGAGCTCGTTCTTGTCAATCATCCCGGAATTGTCCCTGTCGTAGGTGCGGAAGACGTTCTGCCAGTCTGTGATGTACTTCCAGACGCCAGTGAACTCACTGAAGTTCACGCCAGCCTTGTTCTCCCGGTCAAACATGGCTGAGACAAGAAGGAACGTGAGTGGTACGTGGCCAATGGAATCTTGACATCAATCACAGCAGAGTCACCTCTCACCTCCCCAGCAGACCCTGGTTCCCCGGGGACCCAGCTGGGTGCTCAGCCAGCGAACCCGTAGGGGTAGCTAATAAATGCTCATTCACTGAATGGGGGGCTGGATGGCTCTGCCGGTGTGGGGTGGAGGACTGTCACCCAGCCACAGCTGGAGTCACATTAGACAGACGTGAGGCAGACTGTGAAAGGAAAGTGCAAGCAATACCCACTGGGAGAGCCACAATAAGAACACTACTTTACGCTGACTGAGGTTCTACAAAAGCACAACCACTGGTGGAGCCAGAGAAACCGAGGGGAAGAGGGTAAGCGGCCTGTCCAATGCTCCCAGCTCCTGGTTCTGGGCCTAGATCATGGGTCTAATTCCTAGAGCCGCCCTTCCCATTCTCAAGAGGACTGACATCCACCAGTGGAGGCCCAGAGTCCTCTGTCAAGGGAGACCACGCCAACGAGAAAAAGGCTCTACTGGTTTTAGATTAAGACTTACTTCTCATTTGAAAAATCAGCCTAACTCCAGCTCCAAATACAAAAGGACCCGTAACTACATTTACATATAATTGCAAAATGGCTAAAAAAAATATAAAAATTCAGTCTGAATTACTGCTATAGAGGAAGTGATAAATCATTTGGTCTCTTTCAGGTAAAGAGATTGATATAAGGTTGTAATATGAGTGCTCTTGGTTTGGTCAGAAGTACATTACAACTCACTGACATGTGACATAATGAAAAATTGGGTGAGAAACTGAACATCGATGTTAACAATAACACAGGACATGGACTGTGTATGGAACGAGCTGGTCCTACGGGCATCTGAGGTTTTTAGAATTGGGAACCGAAAGGATGGGTCAGACAGTAAACTAAAAGTGAAGAATCAGTAAAGGGAGAGGGAGGGCAGAAACAGAAGGCCCCACACCCTAATGGAGAGAACAGAGTAGGAAGACAACCCCAAGCAGGACAGAAAAGCAGCCCACACCTGCCTGCCTGCACAGGCAGGACGATGGCGCCTTTACTCACATATGATGGACCTGACAGTCACGGGATTAAATGGAGTCCATGTGCCTGAAAACAACAGAAATTAAAGTAAGAGAAAATCGTTTCAATAGGAAACTCTAAATTCCTAATCTCTAACACTAGAAACCAATGAAAGTAAGTAATCTGCTTTTAACATGAAGACCCTAGAGCCATGGTTCTCAGCAGGGGACATAGCCCCCAGGGGACACTGGTTTTTTGGTTGCCGTGACTACTGGGAGGGGCTGCAAGCATCTCACAGTTGGGGTCCATTCTTGCCTTGTGCAGGAGTCCCTCAGGTACGCCAGACACTCAAAACTGTTTATAATCTGAGCCTGGAAGCTCACTCTTGTTTACTACACAACCAAGAAATGGTTTTATATTACTTTATTTTTTTGTGAGGCAGACTAGCCCTAAGCTAACATCCCCTTGTCAATCCTCCTCTTTCTGCAGAGGAACACTGGCCCTGGGCTAACATCTGTGCCCATCTTCCTCTACTTTATACGTGGGTCGCCCACCACAGCATGGCTTGACAAGCTGCGCATCGGTCCGCACTGGGGATCTGAACCCGCGAACCCCAGGCCGCCAAAGCAGAGTGCATGAACTTAACTGCTACACCACTGGGCCAAGCCCCATATTATTGTAAAATACACTGAATTTTCCAGGAATGCAGCCACCTGGTAAGTTGAGAAGATAGCACCTAGTTTTGTTAGGAACATCACCAATTTCCATTTCAGGAAATCCAGGATCACCCCTGCTCCCAGCGCTGGAGCCCCGAGACAGCCAGCGTGCACCTGTGTAGCTGCTGGGTTGTCACTCTCCAAACAGGTGCGCGCATCACATCACCTCGTCCTCCCTCAGCAGTCGTGCCAGAGCACACGGAACACATGCCGTGGAACTTGCTCCTAAAATTAATCTGGGCATTATACTATTTTCCTTGAAATTGTGAAAAGGTGGGTTATATTATTCTACGATTCACTTCAGAATAGTAATGGGGATGTTACCATGTATTTGTTATAACAGGGCTTGTTGAACCTGATAGACTTGAGAACTGGGTACCACTTCTCTGTGATGTTCACCAGATACCTTTTCACCCAAGAATCTGTTTTCAGAGCAATTTCTAACTTTTTCACTTTTACACTCACTAAAAACAAAGTACAAATTTTTTTAACGTGGAGGGAAAGCAGCGTCTCTGCTCATCCCCTACTTGTATGAAAACACCCCGTTTTTCTTCTACATACCAAACTGTTTTGGTTCTGGGTGGCACCCAGAAACCATCCCCTGACCTCAAAGAAGGTAACAACTTCTATGCTTACGTGTGAGGCTCAGCACCTGGGGCCGTGGGCAGGTCTGAAGGGCACCACTCCTCACACCCACACCACTGGGCTTCCTGAAGCAACTCCCAAGTGCCACGCCCACACACTTCTCTCAACCTCAAGTGTGGGCCCTCCTAACACATGCACACTCCTCACCTCAACTCCTACCTCTCCTTTAAGCCTCAAGTGAACTGCTTCCTCTGGGGGCTCCATAATCCCCGGCCCCCAAGTTAAATAAATCTGCTCTACCAGTGCGCCTTCTAATTTCCCCTTTGCGCCTTCTGCAACCATAATGACTCAGTGAAGCCTGCCTTTCCTGCAAAGGCAGGCGCACACCGATCCCCGAGCAGGGCACACATCAGTGCTAGACAAGCATCTTCGTGCAGGATTTAAAGACGTTTGTGGGGAGGGTGGCCAGAAGTATGTATATAGAGATACTCGGAAAAGTCAGTATTATTGAAAACCAGTATATAAAGAAAACTATGTTAGAGAACCCCAGAGAAGGAGGAAAATTCTCAACACAGGAGAGCATCACTTCATCCACTTGTTCTTCCCTCCCCAGTCTCCGATGCTGCATGCACTGAAGTGAAGTTTCCACAGAAGAGAAGCCACCACTGACAGGCAGCCCGAGGAACCAAAGACACCTGCAGGAGTCTTCCCTCCACCTCTAGTGCAGGCTAAGTGACCACACGGATGAGAGTCCATGAAAGTTTGCTCAACTGAGCTGACCGTGCAGAGCTGGAGCGATTTCAGCAATGAGACCTCAACCTCTGTAAGCACCCACAGTCCATCCCCACTAAGCAGAAGAGCACTGGCCTGTCTCAGCAAAGGACTTGGCTGAACAAGTTTTAAACAAAAGCAATACAAGTAAAAGAGTTAATGCTGCAAACACAGGCATTCCTCGTGGTGAGGGCCAGGTGCCACCTGGACAGGCACACGTGGGTGCACAGAGATGGTGCATCCCCAAGAAGGGTGGCCCAGAGGGAACCGGTGGCCGTGCTGGAGAGTCTGAGGATTGCAGGGGTCCCAGGCTCAGAAGAACAAGAGGTCGCCCTGGGATGAGTCAAGGACCGAGAGAAGCTGCTGCTCTAGCAGGAGACCACAGGCTTCCTGCAGGCTGTCGAGCAGCGGGAAGGTGGAGGCAGCTTCTGAGACCTCCACTCGTCCTTCCTGTCACCCAAATGAGGCGAGTCTCCACAGAAACCAAGGGAAAATAACAACAGCGAGCAGTTAACTATTTATCGTGTGCCAAGTCCTGTGGCCTGGTTCCCAGACTAAACACCAAAGTCTACCAACCCACAATGAAGCCGAAACACTGCAGGGGCAGACATTTAATATCTTGGTTACACGTATTAAGAGTTAAATGCACCTGAGTCAGCCTGGAAATCTAAATAGTTTATAGAACAGTTTTCTGCAAGAAAACACACTGCAGTGCAAATAAGAGGTATTTACTAAAGCTGACTGAAAGCAGGGACACCCTGTACAGGCAGGTTTCCCATGAGCCCCATACTTCCAGTGGCCCTCTGCCCCAGACCCAATTTCAAACCTCCCCACCTGCTCCCCAGTAACCAACAGGTCCAGGAATCCCAGAACCACCCAGGTGGCAAAAGATTTCCTGTCACACTTTTATTAAAAATATATGGTTACTGTATCTGTAAGTCTTGCCTCAATTTCATTTCAAAGAACCAAAGAAAAGAGAAACACACACACTATTTTCCATGTAAGATGAGTATACATAACTTTTTTCACCCGTAATTTGGGAACAGTGCTGAGGCCTGAAGAAACCATGATGAATGAGTGGCACTGGCTGAAGGGACAACTGCAGTCCTGCAGAGCAGGTGGTCACCAGCAGGAGGCAGTGGCCCTGTCCCACTGAACCCTCAAGCACACACGACTTTAGGACTTATACCTGCCTCCTTTCTCAAAGGGGAAAACCTCACTCTGCTCTGCAGTAATACAGGCTGTCTTTCTGCTCTCCACAGAGTTTTCTTTCTTGAAATGATGTCCTGTTAACCACAAACCTAAATTTTCGTAGACAGAGACTTTAGTGAGTGGTCAAGGGTTAAGACTTCACAACACCTAGCACAGGAACAACTGAAATACCTATGTGGAATCTTCTGGGGAAAAAAAAAAAATCAGACGTTTTTACATCGTCACTGACAATCCCTCTCCACTTCACTGCATCAGACCTGGGACTCCTGGCCTGCCGGGCTCTTCTGCTGGAGAGGAGCTACGCAAGAAGAGGTGCAAGAAGTCGAGCAGGGCTCGGGACACGGCACTGGTGTTCAAGGCA
Organism: Tapirus indicus; assembly: GCA_031878705.1. Lineage (NCBI taxonomy): Eukaryota > Metazoa > Chordata > Mammalia > Perissodactyla > Tapiridae > Tapirus > Tapirus indicus. Next base: position 145,898,952 of record CM062921.1, read on the forward strand.
ATCTGCCAGGACCTGGGTGCCGCTTCAGGTTCAGCAAAATTCCGCACTTCACCAGTGACCTTCAATGACGGCTTCAAAGGGCCACGACTAAAACACGGCCTTTCTGAGTACTATCAGCAGCACGAACAACGCCGATACCCTCTGATCTGATAAATGCCACTTCTAGAGACTTGTCCCATAAAATTTGGACTCAAATCACTACAGTATTGACATTAATGAAATTAGAAACAACCTAAACTTCCAGTAGTGAGACACTGTGAACTCGATCCTGACGGGTACAGGCAGAGCGGGGTCTGGTGGAGAGAGGCATGGCCTGAGGGGAAAGGGCTCTAAACCTCTAGCTGCCCTACTTTCACATCGAAGAAACTGAGGCCAGGACAGTGGGATCTGCCCAAGGTCGTGGAGTGACTTGTCAGCAAAGCCAGGTCCACCAAATCCCAACCTTCCTTTGTTTCCATCTGAAACTCTGGCTGGGCAAGTTTCTGGGAAGAGCAGACGTGACAGGCTGGACTAGGTCCCTAAGACCACTCTCAGGCTGGATGACCCGCTGGGACTCACAATAGTCACAATCATAGCTTGTTACAGCAAAAGGACACAGTCGAGGCAGCAGAGGGAGAAGTCTGGGACACCAGGCGCAGCTCCCAGAATCCCCTCCTGTGGAGCCACACAGAACGCACTTAATCCTCCCGGGGTAACTAGTGTCGACACACTGGAAGTGCTGTCAACCAACGATGCGCCCCTGAGCCTGGGAGTCCAGGGTTTTTCTTGGTGGTCAGTCACAGAAGCTCCATATGCCCAGAGGGAAAGCAGGTGTTTGCCATAATCACACTGAGGATGAACAATCCAGACAAATGTGTACAGCGTGCCTTGAGGCCCTCAGTGGGCAAAACACCCTTATCTGCCAGAACATTCCAGGAGGAAGCCAGTCATCAAACAGGCCCTTCTGGGGAACATGCAGGCTCTGAGCAGCCCAGCCCTGCTGGGTCGGCCCTTTCCCGCACACGGGTAGATGGAAGCTGAAAGCAAATCTCATACTCCCTCTGCTCCATCACCAGGGGCAACACACACAGGGCTGTGGTGGGGGGATAGCAATGTGACTAGATGAACAGTCTGCAGGGAACTCTCTGCTCACATGGTCTGAGTTCTCTCATTTCTTCTTAATATGGGAACTCTCTTTTGATAAAAATACCTTACAAAGAATATATGAATTATTATTTCTTAAAGTACATCTGAAAAATGCCTCCTCAAAAATACATCAATATGTTAAGGCAAACCTGCAGAAGCACAAAAAAGAGGCTTGAGCAAAATTAAGTTCCCACAATTTCAAAAAATAACATGAAAGTAAAAAAAAATAATCTCACTGAAGATAGTTTTTGACATGTTATTTCAAAAGAAGGGAAGAGAACAGTCCTCTTCTGTCTTTCCAATACCTGGGAACCACAGACCTCCCTGAGAGCAGCCACTTTTAGAAGTTTTCCTACAGAAACAAGTCTTATAAAGGACTCAGTGTATGGGACCCACAAGTACTTTTTCAGGATAGTTTAAAACTAGATTTTAACAGAGAGCACTCAGACGCACAGATTTAACTGAAGTGAGAAACCATGCTATTCTGTAACTTCAATTTTCCCATCAGTAATAAACTAATTTCCTAAAATAGTCTAATATTCTAGTTCTAATATGAAAACAGAAGCCCATTCCTGGGAGAAAAATCAGAAGTCAAAATAACTTCAATCATATGAGCTACAGGAATTCAAGGAGGAGAGTGAAGACAACTGACACGTGTCCATCCAGTGACCAACACCTGGACACACAACACAACTCTGAACAAGAGACCAGCTCGGCCTTCCTTCATGAAGCTGACAGTCTCATAGCCAGAGACAGCTACAAAAATGATCACAACAGAACCAGGAGAAAGGAGAGCACCAAAGAAAAAGGAAAATGCTGCGGAGGTTCAAAGGCAGGAGCAGAGCACGTCCCTCTAGGAGGAAAGGGATGTGAAATGCATGGCAGGACGGGTAGAGCGAGGAAAGGCAGGCTTTCTAGGCAGAAGGAACAGAGAAGCCACAGGCACCTGAAGCATTCAGTGGATGCCAACATGAAGACACAGGTGGGAAAACACCAGGGCTCAGGACTGCCCACCTGCGAGGAGCAGATCCGATGCAGAACATGAGCAGGGGCGCTGTGGTGTACCAACAACACACATCTGGATTCAAATCCTGGCCTGCAACTTGAGAGCTGTGACAGTAACTCATCAAGCAAAGCGTTGGTAATACCATGACCTACTCTGTGAGGTTGTGGAGAAGACTGGAAATCTGTACTCGTTAATAACCTGCCTTACTGTAGAAAAAATGTAAAGAAGTTTATGAAGATATTCATCGTATAGCAAAATAAAGTTTTAATTATGTTGGATGGGAGGAGAAAAGTAGGCGGATAAGAGGAAAGAAAGGCAAGGAGCCTAAGACTAGGTCAGTAAAACTCACTTTGTAAAATTCTAAATTCCTACCACTGATGGGCAGGAATTACACACTTATGTGTTTATATGTTTCAGCAGCCAATTTGAAGAGGGAAATAGAATTAGTTAAAAGATTTAGGGTACAAACACAGTAATACACAACAGCCACCACAGGTGCTTAGAACACAAGAAGTCTCCCAGGGAGAAGTGAGATGGCCATTCCCTGGGGCTGCCCCAGAGGGCATGGTGGCCGCAATGCCCACCTCTCTCAGGTTAATAATGATGACCTGCTCATGCAGCCAGTTCTTACATGCCCCCAACAAAGCTGAGGGAATCCCGCTGGGCAATTAAGAAAAGTGACTCTACAGGGGCCACTGTGAGATGGTCCCAACACATACTTACTAGTTGAGTTACACCAAGTATTGATCTCGGAGTATCTTAGGAACGGGGGACTGAACATCCTTTAGGCAATTCTGTTACAATTCTCTCTCAAGCAGGATCCTGGCAGATATTTAACAGTGGCTGAGTTCAAGATTATGTTCTGACAGAGTGAAGAGCCATGTGCTTTAACGACCAGCTGAACCAGGGGAAGCACCGACAACCTCTGGTGAAAATACAGGAGCCTAAACCCAGAGGTCAGAATAGAAGGTCCCCAACCCACACCCCCAGGGCTCAAACAGCAACACTGATGGTGAGATAAGGTTTGTTAAGTGCCCAGGAGAGTGCCCACATGGACTGGATGCTCTGTAAGTGGCCACCACCATCATCACTATCATCAAGTAAAGAAAAGCCATCAAAGACTTGAGCCAGCTCCTTGGCCGATAACAATGGTAGTAACACTACTACTACTTACTACTCACCTCAGCTAACAACATCGAGCCCTTGCTATGTGCCAGGTGCCCCGCCAAGCACTCTGCACGTATTTCCTCCATTTACCCTCCCAGTAACCATGGGGACACAAGAAAGATCACGTCCTTGCCCAAGGTCTCATTCCTAGAACTGGTAGGGCCAGGATTTGAAGCCAGGCAGGCGGACCCAGCGCCCCCTGGAGCCTCCCAGGGTGGACAGACTGTCATGTTATTTGACCATCACTCCCAGGTGAGCAGGTTTCACACAAACCCTGAACCTGGGCAACACTCTCAAAACTTCAACCCAGGACAAAAAGGAGACGTCCAAATGGATCATGAATCGGGCCTCACTCACTGGAAAGGAACACAAAGAAAAGCCTCTGCAGCACTACCCTGAAGGGCACTCTCATTGAAGGGCCAACCACTCCTACAGCTGAAACACACAACATGTGATCTGAAGAAACATCCATTTTGGTTAACACTTAGAAAGTTCTAGACCAGGATTTGCCAGATTGTAGCCTACTGGATTCCAGGTGCTCCTGAAATCTTCCTAGTAACCCTGTCTTCTACTTCTCCCGAGTGTAATTCAAGCACTGGAGACGCAAACAAGAAACGAAAAGGGGTTAATAATGATCAGAAAAGAATCAAGAAGGCATAATCATCAAGGCAGAAGTAATGGAATTCCTGAAAACAATCTACATAAATACATGTGACGTCATATATCAATATCTGTGGCCCACAAATGTTAAACACTGGAAAATAAAGTCAGGGGTCTACACTGTCCTATAAAGTAAACGTATTAATCTGCAAACACAAATCCTCAGCTTCATGCAGATCATTAGGCAATAAATAAACTAACGCTGGATGCCTGGTACGTGCCGACAGTGAGGAGACACGCGAGCTCTCCCCTCACCCCATACCTGGCTCTGTGAGACAGTGTCGGAACCCTTGGTCTTTCTCACTCCCTAGTCCAGTCTTTCTACGACATCACGTTGCTTCCACTAATAAAGACAAACCTTTCAACATCTTCGTAACATCTTAAGATCAATCCCTTTTCTAGCTTAAATAGCACACCTCTTGAAAGGTAAGCTACAAATATAAGAATCAAGAAAAACAGTGGCACAAGGGGTGAAGGGATGCATCCACATGGTGACAGACAAACAATAATGTACAACTAACTAAAACCCCGCAATATTATAAACTATTAAGGCATCGATTAAAAAAAATAATTAAAACAAACAAAAACAGTGGCTTCTGACGGATTAAAAAGAGAGCAACAGAGTCAGGCATTTAATGAAGTAAGACGTCTCTAAGAGTACGTCCATGGACTAATCACGCCCAAACTGGCAAGAACATAACTCCATGGAGAGCCCCCAACACACCACCAGGCAAGAGCTGTAATCCTCTCTTTCCCATCCGAATGCCTGGGATCCCCCACTGATAAGGCCACCTCCCCACAATCAGGCTGCCAGCACCTCCAAGACCCCCAATCATTCCCCATCGGTGCCTCTGGGACTCGATGACCCTCTCCAGGGGGGTCACAAGGATGCAGTTACCTGGGAAACCCAATAATCTTCAATATACCTGGACAGCGTCTGCTGTACAAAGCTAAACTTTCTATCCCTCCCTAAACCTACCCCCCAACCCCCACTTCTCAAGAAGCCTTCCCTGTGCTGGTCCATGCAGCTGTTCCACTAGCTCAGCCAGGCACTCAGACCAGTACTAAGAGCCACAACCAGGAAACCACTTGGCAAAATAAAGCAGAAGCACATCCACACATGCTAGTAACACTAATTAGGTCTTCATGACTCCTCCGTACTTGGAAAACAAACTCGAGAAAAAAATTATTTACTACAGGTGGGTCAGGCTTGCAGTTCAGACGTCCTGACGGCCAGGCCAGGTCCCACTCACCGTTGGATAGTGCTTGCTGAAGCTCGTTGTCCGAGATCACGCCGCTCCTGTCTTTATCAACCCTACAAAATCAAGACCAAGTGAGCCGGTGGTTAAAAGTGCAGGAAAAATAAAACACGGCAAGCACAACCGTCCAACCCTTGTCAATCCTGCGTTGCTTGTGGGATGACCCTTCCGGGGACCCTCTCCTTTGTTCTGCTACAATGTCTCGCCCACGTTCGCTGGGAATAAATGCCTGAACTCCTTGACTCATCCTCAGCACTCCAACCGCCAAAGCCCAAGTTGGTTCTCCCCAGAGAGACGGCTCTGCCCCCTTCTCAATCCTCTCTAAATTCCACCCGCACCAGCTTCTCTTCTCCACAAACAGGAAGGAACCCTCTCAGACACTTAAGTCACTCCCTGACCATGAGTCACCCAAGTTTCGGTCATTCCTTCACTCGAAGGATGACCAGGGACAGCAGGCGCTGTGGAACGGTCACCTGCCCCAGCGGCCGCCTCGCCCTCCCCGCAGCTTCTTTCCTGCTGCTGGCATTTCGACGGCGCTGGAGCAGAGTCTGCGTCTGTTTACCCAAAACAGGCGCCCCGGACCCTCCCGGGCAGCAAGAAGTCGCCCCTCGACTCCGGGCGCCCGGCTGCTAGGACCCCCGGGCGTCTGCCCCTCGGCACGAGTGGCCGGAGCGGGGGGCCAGGGAGAGGACGCCCGCGGGGAGGCGGAGCGGAGGCCGGGGGAGCGGCTGGGGGCGGAGGCCGGGAGGAGACGCGGAGCGGAAGCCGCGAGAGAAGCCGGCGGGCACGGGGCGAGAGGTCGGGGGGGCGGGGGACACCGAGGGGCAGGAGGCCGGAGCAGGGAGGAGGCCCGGGGACAGGCCGCGAGAGAAGCCGGGGGGAGCGCGCAGCGCCGGGCCGCACCTCTGGAAGACGTTCCACAGGAAGCTCTGGTCCGGCAGCGCCGCGCCCGCCGCAGGGCCGGCCCCGGGGCCCGGGCGGTAGGGGTAGGCGGCCATGGGCCGGGGCGCGGCGAGGCTGAGGCGCCGGCGGCTCGGAGACGGCTCGGGCGGCTCCGCTTCCGCCTCCGCGCGCGGGCCTGGCGCGCACGCCACTTCCGGGGACGCAGGACGTGCGTCTCTCCCGCGGCGTCGCCCGGCGCCTCAGGGCCCGGTGCCAGGCCACGCCCGGGCCCGGGAGTTCGGGATCGGAGTCGAGGTCGCGGCCCGTGCGTGCGCCTGCCGCCTGCAGACTCGCGGACGCGCGGGCGGCGTGGACGTGCTGGGCGGGCTCGCTCGGGCGTGTTTGATCCCTGCGCCGAGAGTCGCGGGGGTCCGGTGCTGCTCTGGACTCGACACGCACACACCCTGGACTCGGCGTCCTTTACACGCGCGCGCACACACACACACACACACGGGTGGTCGGGGCGGGGGCGCCGTGGGGAGCCGGTGCTGCTCTGGACTCGACGTCCCCCCACTCCCCCGACCTTCCTGGGGACGGCCCCGCAGGCCCCTTCCTCCCGGTGACAGGCGACCCCGCCTCCGCGGCGCGGCCCGAGCGTCGTCGCGGAACCGGCCGCGGGCGCCCGTCACCCCGTCTCACTGCGGACGGTTCACGCGCCGTTCCACCTCTCAGGGTGAAATCCCCGATTCCCGGAACGCCGACTCTTCTTCCCCCGGGCGGAGAGCGTTTCTTGAGGTCAGAAACCCCTCTGCTGCTGACCCGAGACGTCCTTCCCGCGGACACTAGTCCGTCGTGCGGGCTGCGGGCGCAGCTGCGCATCTGACCAGCCGTCCCCTCTCTCTCTTAATCACGACGCGACATGCTCGAGGGTCCTTTGAAATTCTTCAAGGGAGTTAAGACATTCTGCAGCTTTCTATCAATCCACAAACCTCTTCAACAATGTGGGTTTTCTTTCATGACTTAGCAGACTGGAGCGTTTTCTTCTCACAAAGTATTCACCTCACTTCTTGAACAATCCTTTCTAGAATTTTCTATAGCTCTTTGATCTGTAGTTTCTGAAACCCATCTTATTCTGTCTCCCGTCTCTGGCTCCTTTTTTGTCCTCTAGAACTTGACAAAATTAGTAACTATGATTTGTAAGTTTTCCGGTCCAGCGCATATAGGGAAACTTCAGCAGGAAACGTCTCAGCGACTGCAGCCCACCCCAGCCTCCCTCTCCCAACAGTGTCACTGCCTCCGCCAAACCTTGACCGAGTCTCTAGCCTAGACGGCCACAGCTACCACCACCATAGGGCCCAAAAGTGCTCCATTCTGCTTTCTGTTTAGTTCCAGTGGTGGGAAGCGATTCATCCAAGGGAAGAAGCACTCACTGAATGCTTACAAGGAGCTAGAATCTACCCTGGTATTTAAATGTTACTTTATGTAATCCTTATACCAACGCCTCGTGGCAAGGTACCCAAGTCCACATTTTACTGATGAGAAGACCATGAGTGCCTAAGGTCAAACAAGCAGGAACAGGAGATTCTAGCCCAGGTCTGCCTGTGCTTTTCCTGCATCATCTCAGCAGTGGCAAGGCTGACTCTTAACAGGGAGATTAATTACTAGGAAATGAAGGCTTAAAGAAAAAATCATCCCCCCCCAATGCATACCCATATAAATGTACAAATGGGTGAATCTAGAAAGATTCATCAGAGAGATTGGCCTGGTGCATTCACAAACCAGGCAGCTAGTCCCTCCCTTCACTTCAGCCCTGATGTCTAAGGAACCTGTGGCTCTGAGAGGCCAAGTTGAGCCCTGCACATGGGTTGCAGCACCTGTGCTGTGCTGCTAGGGGAGGACCAAGCCTTCGAGTCCACACCAGGGCCTGTTGCCACTGCCTGGGGGCATTGCCTGGAGTCCTGTCCCCAGGGTACGAAGATGTACAGCAACAGTGGAGACCACCTTCTGCCAATGGAAAGAGGCAGATCATCTCCTGCCCCTTGTTCTGCTGACTCCATCATTTAAAGTATTGATGTGCTTTGCCACTATCTCCTCGCCTATCTTGGGATTCAGTTCCCTCCTAACCAGGTCTGTTCTAAGCTTTCCATTTACATGGTGCTCCTGGATGGAGGAGCAGAGAATAAACCGAAAGACAACACTGCTTTCTTCCCTATGTTAACGTTATCACATCATGTATCAATTATTGGGCCAGTCTTTCCTTTGCTCTAATTTCTCTGAGCTAATTGGAAAATGCCTCTTTTATTATCCTTACAATTTCTCTAAACATTGGCTCTCTCTGGGTGCTAGCATTCTTAACACTTCACAGTCCAGCCTCTTATTTTTCTTATGTCTTTGGCATATAGTAAGCCCTCAATAAATTTGTTCAACAAACGGATGACTAAGTTACGTACCCATTCTTCTGTCCTATGTGTGTGAATGTGCACGCACACACACACACACACGTTTTGTATGTATCTACCTTAACAGCTTTCCTTCTGAAGCCACTTTGATATATTGCTTGTGTCTTATTTTCTCATCAGGACTGCTGTTGGCTGACATCTGCACACTGGAGACCTTCCCTTTTTCAGTCCCTTTCCCTCTTATGGCCTCTGATATAGAAGTCTAGGGGACAGAGCCAACTGCTGAGCCCTATCTTTCCTTTCCAACCAACACTTTTGTCAGAATTCAGTATGAAAGGGAATGACCTACCTTTTAATTTAACTCATGCTTCTTACTGAGTAGTGGTTAATTTATCACATATATGCTGTTTAGAATAAGATTCTAGCAAATGTCTACATTAGCATTGGCTGGTAGAACTTTCTGCGATGATGGAATTGTTCTGTATGTGCTGTCTAATGTGGTAGCCACTTGCCACATGGCTACTGAGCACTTGAAATGAATCTAGGTGACTGGGGAATGGAATTTTAAATTTCATGTAATTTTAATGAACTGAAATGTAAATAGCCATGTGGCTGTGGCTATTGCTATAGACAGTGCAAATCTGAGTATTTTACTGTGTACCCTACTTTTTTTGCTCCTTTTGACCAATATTAGAAATTATCCACATCTCTCTGCGCAGTATTCTCTTTTTATCTTGACCCATATTTTTTTACTTTTCTGGTTTGTTAGTTCTCCTAACACATGTGGGTTCATTTAGAAACCCTGAACACACATTTTACCAAACATTCCCAGTATGAACTGTTCTGTCCCATGGCTCATTAACTAGCAGAGTCCTGTAGAAACTTACATTTCCAGACTACCCACCCTCCACTGGTTTTCTTGGTCTCAAGAATATTCATGAAAATAGTTTTGAAGATTTGTTTTTGGTTCAGAAGTAGCAGACAGACGTAAGGAAACCACCCCTATCAGTTCTTTCTTTAAACCAAATCGGCCCTTCTGTTGTCATCCTATCAGGCTTCAGGGGCACCTGTGCTAGCTTTTAATCCATTGTCCTGACTTAAATGTTGCCTGAAGGCCCAAAATGCTTTCGCGTATACTTTCTCATTACACCTACTGGTTGGGATGAAGCTGTCGGAGGTTGTCAGTCGTCTTTCCACCTGTTAACTTTCTCCTGACCATTACCTCCTTCATGTTTGCTGGACTACATCATTCCACAGGTGGTTTTCAAAGTGTAGTCCCTGGAAATGTTAGAAATGCAAATTCTTGAGCCCAACCCCAGGACTTCCTGAGTCAGAAGTTCTGGGGTGGGGTTGGGAATTCTCTGACAATCCCTCCAGGTGATTCTGATGCACACTCAAGTTCAAGAACCACTGCATTAGGGATTGCAAATGGTGATCTCTAAATTCTATCATTCCTTACTCATTTACTTGCAGGAATTCCTCTGTAAAGGACTTTCCCTAATCAACTAGGTTATCCTGAATTGCAATTTGTAGAGAAAAGCCAGGATAATTGTTTCCTTATTCTCCTTTAATTGTCCATTTTCAGTGTTAGGAGTTAGTGCCATAGTGACTTCCAAGTGTGACCTATTATATGCTTTTTTTTTTTTTTTAACTATCATGAATTCACAGTTTTTAATATATTCAACCTGTTTCAATCAGATGCAGCCATTATTGTTTGCTGGCTCCCATACACCTTATGACATGGTTCCAGCAGTCTTTGATGGTTTCCTTGCTTTCTGGCTGAGAAAACCATTTTAGGCTCATCTTGCACATTTCCTCCCCCAGCCCAGAAATCAGCAATTCTTCAAGGAGCCCTGGTTTCTTTCAGTGGGTTATGGTATGCAGAGACCACAGTCCAGCTGCTTGGGTGTCCACTGTGACTGGGGCAGAGCTAGGAAATGTGTATTTATTTTTTGGTGAAGATCAGCCCCAAGCCAATATCTGTTGCTAATCCTCCTCTTTTTGCTGAGGAAGCTTGGCCCTGAGCCAACATTTGTGCCCACTTCCTCTACTTGATATGTGGGACGCCTGCCACAGCATGTCTTGATAAGCAGTGCGTGTCCATGCCCAGGATCCACACCTGCGAACCCAGGGCTGCTGAAGCAGAGTGCATGAACCCAACCACTATGCCACTGGGCCAGCCCCCAGAAATGTGTATTTTTTAAAAGAACAAGTTTACACTTATATTTCTATTCCAAATTTAGTATTACAGGGTTTTACCTAACTGATTTTGAGTCTTTTTTTATCAGAAAAATCTTGTTTTAATATTAACATAGTTATTAGCTTTAACTCACACCACAGCATTTCAAAACAGATGACTACCAATATTACTACTAATAATGAGATTAGTGATTGAAATTTAGGATTTCTTAGTGGCTCTGTCTTTAGTTCACTAAGTTGTAGACTCAAAGTACTATGTTTTATTGTTTATTTTTTGTGAGGAAGATTAGTCCTGAGTTAACATCTGTTGCCAATCCTCCTCTTTTTGCTGAGGAAGATTGGCCCTGGGCTGACATCTGTGCCCATCTTCCTCTATTTTGTATGTGGGACACTGCCACAGCATGGCTTGATGAGTGGTGCGTAGGTCCGTGCCTGGGATCCAAACCCACAAACCCCAGGCTGCTCGCACAGCAGAGTGTGCGAACTTAACCACTACACCACCAGGCCGGCCCCTCAAAGTATTATGTTTTAATGCCACTTGAAATAACACTTTCCCACGTGACTGTCACAGCTGGATTCACAGCTGGATTTGCAGTTGGGTTGCAGACACTTGATGCTGCATGGCCAGGCACAATCCCTCAGCACTCACCAGACCTGTACCACCCTGTAGCGGTAGTTCTTGCCCCAAGCACTGTGACTCTGCCTGAGGGCTTTCTCTGGTATAGAAGTGTGGCAAGGGGCAGGGAGAAGTGCACAGGACAGGTAAAAGTGTGGCACGGAGCAGGCCAGGAGGTGACACCTTGGAATAGAGCCCCTCAACCCGTGAGACACACCAGTCCCCTTGCTCCTGAACTACCAGTTCAGCAGCATGGACGAATCTCGGAATCATCATGCTGAGTAAAAGAAGCCAAACAAAAACAAAGTACATGCTGTATAATTCCACTTTTATGAAGTGTAGAGAATACAAAATAATCTATAATGGTGGAAAGCAGATCAGTGGTTCCCTGCAGACTGGTGGGGAGAAAGTTAAAGGAAGAAACTTGGCAAAGGTGAATATGTTCATCTTCTTTTGATTATACTTCAAAAAAAGCTGTTAAAAGTGCCAACAACAAAAAAAGAAAAGCTATACTAAGATAAAACTTCTCAGTATCTGACTGGTGAAATCCAAAAGCTTGCCATCATTATTTTCTTTGCAAAGCTGTGGGAAATAGGGACTCTTGTACACTGTTGGTGGGAATGCAGAATGTCACAGCCCTGTGGAGCAGAATTTGACAACATCTAACAAAATGACATGGGTATTTACCCTTTGACCCAGCAATTCTACTTCTAGGATTCCACCTCAAAGAAACTGGTAAAGAAAATGACTTCACACACAAAGCTGTTCATTGTGGCATCTGTAATACTGGAAACAACACAAACGTCTATCACTAGGCGATAAGGTACATTCATGCAGCGGAGTTCTATGCACCCGTGAGAAGGAATGAGGAAGACTCTTGATGATAAGGAGTGACTTGCAGGATATATAGGCAAGGTGTAGAACACTCTATATAATATAATGCAAATATATATTTGCTTTCTTTTTTCTTAAAACACTCAGTAGAAAGATAAACTAAAGTGTTTTCTATGGAGCAGAGAGAGGAGAGGAAGCAGGGACAATTAAGGAGGTGAGCTCTGAATACAATGGACTTTGAAATCATGTGAATGTTTTACATATTTACAAACTTTAAATTTTTAAAGACAATCCCTAAAATTGAAAAATACAATCTGAAATGAATGACCTTGGATTGGATTCTACAGAAGCCGACCCTGAGTCATGAACTTGGAAGGTGACCCCGAGCAGCGTCTGAAAGGAAGTGGCGGGGGGAGAAATCCATATACATCCACATCAGCTTCATTTAGTATTTAGTTATTTACATACTTCAAGACACGTGTTCACATATTAAACCATTTGCTTACTAAGAACAAAGAGGAACTGTTTGTTTTCTTCATTTGCTGTCAGCCTCCAAAATTCATTTTTACTTAAATATCTACTATAACAAAATTTCTGGATTTCAATGTAATGGAATAAAAAGATAATCACATTTTATATTTCAGGTCAACAAATATGCCTAAAGTCAAACAGTGTAAGATTTTAAATGGACTTAGAAATGAAAGCAAGTTAGCAATTTATGTTTTATTTACGAATTGTGCCCAGTTTTATTATTTCCAAGAATGAAGTAAAGGATAAAGGTAAGCTTAACACTTCCTGGCTGCTGATTACTGGCAAGCTGCTGGCCACTGGGTAGACCATCTCTGTTCAAATGGCAATCCTTGTTCACTAGAGTACAGAATTTTAAGAAGACAGTCACGATATGAGCACGTGCGTGAGCTATGATACATAATTACACAGCTGGTCAAGTCTGGGCTCATCAGTAGGAGCGAATGGCTGGGGGGACTGTGGCACAGTCAGCCTCGTTTAAAGTTCTGTCGATGACGGGTCTGTATTCCAGTGAGACCTTAAAAAGAAGGGCCAGTGGTAAGTTAGAGCATAGAAATGTACAAATAGCACTCTCTTGTGCTCTTTTGAAAAATTAACTATAAAATTAGATTTTCAGACAAATAGGAACTTAAAAACAAAGGTATTCACCAAGGTATTTTTCAATAACAAACTTGAAAATGATCTAAATGCACAACAGGGGACTAGTGTGTAAGTTATGGTAAATCCATGTATTAGAACATAGAAATCAAAATAACACTGTACAGGGGCTGGCCTGGTGGCATAGTGGTTAAGTTTGCACTCCGCTTCAGCAGCCCGGGGTTTGCAGGTTCGGATCCCGGGCGCATACAGACACACTGCTTCTCAAGCCATGCTGTGGCGGCGTCCCATATAAAGTAGAAGAAGATGGGCATGGATGTTAGCCCAGGGCCAGTCTTCCTCAGCAAAAAGAAGAGGATTGGCAATGGATGTTAGCTCAGGGCTAGTCTTCCTCACAAAAACAAAAACAAAAATGGACGTCAGCATCATGGCAGAGTGAGATTCTCTTTGAATCTCTGCCTCCTAAGACACAACAAAAACATCATTTGCATACCAACAGAGGTAAATCAAACACTACAAAGGACTTCTAAGAAACCCTTGCTGTGGTTCTGATGGTGGAGGTATGGGAAGCCCCAAAGGACGTGAGAAGAGGTAAGGAGTTTTACTCCCCCTCCCCAGTTGATCTGCAAAGACAGCGAGGCTGGCAGACAGAGAGTGGGGAGGGGCGGCCCTCTGCGGGGAAAACTATCGCTCTCCAGGTGCTCTCACAGACTGTCGAGAGATCCCCACTAGGAAGCAACGATGGACTGTTTCGGGGGTGTGGTAAATGCCCCAAGAGAGCCAGAAAGGAAGCCCCCAGGTCGAACAGGAGAAAGAGAGAACCCCTCCCCCCACACACCCTGTGCTTCAGCACAATCCCTCTGGGGTCTGCAGCAGGCTCAGAGCACACTGCTCATGACCTCCATCCAGTAGCAGTGAGTGGAAACTGCAGGACCATATTCAAGATGAAGAAAGGCAAAGGTAAATCAGCAGGATCTATGTAAAGGTATCTTAAGTCTACAGACCAAGAGGAAAATGACCAACACCCAGAAACAAACCATGAAGGCACAGAAATCTATAACCTGAATGACAGAGAATTCAAAATAGCTATCAGAAACAAACTCAACGAAATACAAGAGAACGCTGAGAAACAAATCAACGAATTCAGGGATTTCTTCACAAAAGAGATTGGAACCATAAAGAAAAACCAATCAGAAATATTGGAGATGAAAAACACAATGGACTAGATAATGGAAAACCTGGAGTCTTTAAAGAGCAGAACTGACAGTATGGAGGAAAAGAATTAGCATTATCGAGGATAGCCACGCAGAAATGCTCCAGATAGAGGAGGCGAGAGAGCTAAGACTAAAAAGAAATGAAGAAATTCTTCAAGAAATATTAGACTCAATTAGGAAAAGTAACGTAAGGATAATAGGTATTCCAGAAGAAGAAAGAGAAAAAGGAGCAGAGAGTTTGTTCAAAGAAATAATAGCTGAGAACTTCCCAAACCTAGGGAAAGAGATGGAAATAAGAGTGACTGAAATCAATAGATCACCTAAATATATAAACAGGAATAGACAAACGTCACGCCACATAATAGCTAAGTTAACAAGACTCAGGGACAAGGAAACAATATTAAGGGCAGCTAAACAAAAAAGCAAAATAACATACAAAGGAAACCCCATCAGGCTCTCAGCAGATTTCTCGACAGAAATTCTACAGGCTAGGAGAGACTGGAATGACATATTCAAAATCATGAAAGACAGAAACCTTCAGCCAAGGATACTTTATCCAGCAAAAATATCCTTCAAATATGAAGGAGAAATAATAACTCTCCCCAATAAACAAAAGCTAAGGGAGTTCATCACCACAAGACCCCCACTACAGGAAATGCTCAAGAAGGCCCTTATGCCTGAAAAAAAAAAAAAAAAAAACAAGAGAAAGGGGATACAAAGGTTTCAGCAAGGAGAAAAGCAAGGAGACTAGACCAGAAAAAACTACAGTTGGAAAACATCAAAAATAAATTCAAGCTCATCACTGTAAACACACACTCACAACAAAAGATGGAATAAGTAGTGACAACCACAAATAAGGAGGGGAAGAGGAAAGGGATCAAATCGACTCAGTCTAAGGAAACAAGAGGCATCAGAAAATGTACTATCTTATCCAGGAGATCTTTTGTATAAACTTCACGGTAACCACTAAACAAATAACCAGAAGAGAACCACATATGACAAATAAAGAGAAAACTAAGAGAATCATCATGCAGAAATACCAAACTGAACTGGCAGTCCGAAACACATGGGACAAGAAACAAAGGAAATGCAAAAGAGTCAGAAAATGAACAATAAAATAGCAACATTAAACACTCATATATCAATAATCATTCTAAATGTAACCAGACTGAATTCTCCAATCAAAAGACACAGTGGCGGGATGGATTAAAAACCAAGATCCAACAATTTGCTGCCTCCAGGAAACACATCTCAGCTCTAAAGACAAACACAGACTCAAAATAAAAGGATGGAAAACAATACTCCAAGCTAACAGCAAACAAAAGAAAGCAGGAGTTGCCATACCTATATCAGACAAAGTAGACTTCAAGATAAAAAAGGTAATGAGAGACAAAGAAGGGTAATATATAATGATAAAAGGGATACTTCACCAAGAAGACATAACACTTATAAATATCTATGCACCCAACACAGGAGCAACAAAGTACATAAAACAACTGCCAAAAAACCTAAAAGGAGATATTAACAATAACACAATAATAGTAGGGGATCTTAACACCCCCCCTTACATCAATAGATAGATCATCCAGACAAAAGTCAATAAGGAAATAATGGACTTAAACGAAAAACTAGATGTGATGGACTTAACAGATATATACAGAGCACTCCACCCAAAAACAGCAGAGTACACATTCTTCTCAAGTGCACATGGAACATTCTCAAGGATAGACCATATATTAGGAAACAAGGCAAACCTCTATAAATTTAAGAAGATTGAAATCATTACAAGCATCTTTTCTGATCATAATGCTGTGAAACTAGAAATCAACTGCAAGGAAAAAACTGGGAAAGGGACAAAGATGTGGAGACTAAACAACATGCTACTGAACAACCAATGGATCACTGATGAAATTAAAGGGGAAATCAAAAGCTATCTGGAGACAAATGAAAAGGAAAATACACCATACCAACTCATATGGGATGCAGCAAAAGCGGTCCTGAGAGGGAAATTCATAGCAGTACAAACCCAGCTGAACAAACAAGAAAAATCCCAAATAAATAACTTTAAACTGCACCTAACAGAATTAGAAAAAGAACAGACAAAGCCCGAATCAGCAGTAGGAGGGAAATAATAAAAATCAGAGCAGAAATAAATGAAATTGACACCAAAAAAACCAGAAAGGATCAATGAAACAAAGAGCTGGTTCTTTGAGAAGATAAACAAAATTGACAAACTCTTAGCCAGACTCACTAAGAAAAAAAGGGAGAAGACTCAAATAAATAAAATTAGAAATGAAAGAGGAGAAATTACAATGGACACCACAGAAATACAAGGGATTATTAGGGAATACTATGAAAAACTTTATGCCAACATATTGGACAACCTAGAGGAAATGGACAAATTCTCTCATGCATACAACCTCCCAAAACTGAATCAAGAAGAAATAGAGAATCTGAATAGACCAATCACAAGTAAAGAGATTGAAACAGTAATCAAAAATCTCCCCAAAAATAAAAGCCCAGGACCAGATGGCTTTCCTGGAGAATTTTACCAAACATTCAAAGAAGATTTAACACCTATCCTCAAACTATTCCAAAAAATAGAGGAAGATGGAATACTTCCTAACACATTCTACGAGGCCAACATCATCCCGATACCAAAGCCAGACAAGGACAATACAAAGAAGGAAAACTACAGGCCAACATCACTGATGAACATAGATGCAAAATTCCTCAACAAAATATTGGCAAACCGAATACAGCAATACATCAAACAGATCATACACCATGATCAAGTGGGATTTATACCAGGGACACAGGGATGGTTCAACATCCGCAAATCAATCAACGTGATACACCACATTAACAAAATGAAGAATAAAAACCACATGATCATCTCAATTGATGCAGAGAAGGCATTAGACAACATCCAACATCCATTTATGATAAAAACTCTCAACAAAATGGATATAGGAGGAAAGTACCTCAACATAATAAGGGCCATATATGACAAACCTACAGCTAACATCCTACTCAATGGGAAAAAACTGAAAGTCATTCCTTTGAGGAACAAGACAAGGGTGCCTACTCGCAACTCTTATTCAACATAGTACTGGAAGTTTTGGCCAGAGCAATTAGGCAAGAAAAAGGGATAAAAGGACTCCAAATAGGCAGCGAAGAAGTGAAACTCTCACTATTTGCAGACGACATGTTCTTATACATAGAAAACCCCCAAAAATCCATTGGAAAACTACCAGAAATAATCAACAACTACAGCAAAGTGGCAGGGTATAAAATCAACTTATAAAAATCAGTTGCATTTCTATATGCTAATGATGAACTAACAGAAAGAGAACTCAAAAAGACAATCCCATTTACAAGTGCCACAAAAAGAATAAAATACCTAGGAATAATTTAACCAAGGAGGTGCAAGACCTATACAATGAAAACTATAAGACACTATTGAAGGAAATCGATGAAGACATAAAGAAATGGAAGAATATTCCATCCACATGGATTGGAAGAATAAACATAGTTAAAATGTCCATACTACCTAAAGCAATTGACAGATTCACTGCAATCCCAATCAGAATCCCAATGTCATTCTTCATGGAAATAGAACAAAAAATACTGAAATTCTTATGGGGCAACAAAAGACCCCGAATAGCTAAAGCAATCCTGAAAAAAAAAAGAACAAAGCTAGAGGCATCACAATTCCTGATTTCAAAATATACTATAGAGCTATAGTAATCAAACCAGCATGGTACTGGTATAAAAATAGACACAGATCAATGGAACAGAATTGAAAGCCCAGAAATAAAACCACACACCTGTGGACAGCTAATCTTTGACAAAGGAGCAAAGAACATACAATGGAGCAAGGGAAGTCTCTTCAATAAATGGTCCTGGGAAATTGGACAGCAACATGCAAAAGAATCAAAGTAGATCATCTTCTATCACCATACACAAAAATCAACTCAAAATGGATTATGGACCTGAAACAGACCCGAAACTATAAAACACCTGGGAGAAAATATAGGCAGTACACTAACTTACATCGGTCATAAAGGGATCCTTTCAGATTCCATGTCTACTTGGACAAGGGAAACAAAAGAAAAAATAAACAAGAGGCACTTGATCAGACTACAGAGCTTCTACAAGGCAAATGAAACCAGGATCAAAATGAATAGACAACCCACCAGCTGGGAGAAAATATTCGCAAATCGTTTATCCAACAAGGGATTAATCTCGTAATATATAAAGAACTCACACAACTGAGCAACAAAAAAACAACCCGATCAAAAAATGGGCAGAGGATATGAACAGACATTTTTCCAAGGAAGAGATACAGATGGCCAATAGACACATGAAAAGATGTTCAACATCACTAATCATCAGGGAAATGCAAATCAAAACTACACTAAGATGTCACCTTACACCCGTTAGAATGGCTATAATCACCAAGACAAAAAACAACATGTTGGAGAGGTTGTGAGAAAAGGGAACCCTCATTCACTGCTGGTGGGAATGCAAACTGGTGCAGCCTCTATGGAAAACAGTATGGAGATGCCTCAAAAAATTAAAAATAGAAATACCTTATGATCCGGCAATCCCACTCTTGGGCATCTACCCAATGGACATGAAATCAACCATCACAAGAGGCGTATGCACCCCTATGTTCATTGCAGCATTATTCACTATAGCCAAGAAGTGGAAGCAACCCAAGTGCCCCTCAACTGATGACTGGATAAAGAAGATGTGGCATATATATACAATGGAATACTACTCAGCCCTAAGAAAAGACAGAATTGTCCTATTTGCAACAACACAGATGGACCTAGAGGGTATTATGTTAAGTGAAATAAGCCAGAGAGAGGAGGACAGATGCCGCATGATTTCACTCACATGTGGAATATAAATGAACACACAGACAGAGAGAACTGATTGGTGGTTACCAAGGGGAAGGGGGCTGGGGGGTGGGCACAGGTGTGAAGGGATGCATCCACATGGTAACGGACAAAAAATAGTGTACAGCTAAAACCCCACAATGTTATAAACTATTGAGACATCAATAAAAATGAAAATTGGAAAAAACCACAAAAACACTGTACAAAATTCTCGATGCTTTACAAAAATGCTCAAAAGGATGAAACCTGTCATACTTTATGTTGAAGCTATGTATCCATTCTTTTCTACTTGTGAGTATTTATATACATACACATAAGGAAATGTACACATACACACAAAACTTGAAGGAAATATTGCAAAATGATATTAAAGGATTTCTCTGATTGGTGAGCTTATAAATGTTAATTTTCTTTATTCTCTTTGTACTTCCTATACTTTGTATTTCTTTTATAATCATAAAAAAACCCCAAACATTACTAAAAACAGGCTTGTACTAAGAGAGGGAGGTTTATCTTCTTTCTCTACACTTTCAGAAAACAGCCTTCATGAAAAATTATGAAAACTTCTGCCTACCCGCATTAAATGGACACACTAGGCATTCTATATTAAGTCACAACAACAGAGCACAACTGAATTTCTGTAGACCTGGATAAATGATTAAGACTATCTCTTACAAGCTATGAAAAGCTTAAGGTAAATACTTTATATCTTAATTATTTCTGAATCTTAATGCCTGGGAGAAATGCCAAATGGGTGAATTATGCCTGGGTGGGGAAGCAACGATGAGCCTCTACTGCAGTCTCAGCTGGCTATTCCTGGGATCCTGCCCACCTCACCCTCTCCTCTGCTTGCTCCGTGCCCAGGGCATGCTAAGGGTCACACAGCACCCCCGGGCTCCTGAGGATGCTTCCAGATGGTCCAGCCAATGGAAAGGGAGGGGTGCCTTCCTATCCCACCTCATACCCCCTGACCTTGGCTCTTAATGGCCTCCAGAATCACCATCTCCTTCCCTGCCACCAGGGCCTGGGTGCTCACCCTGTGGACAGTAACCCACCCATGCTGGATTCTGTTTCTGGCAGAAGCCTGACAGTGCCTTTTTCAGTGGTGTCTCAAACCTGTTAACAGCCGATTTAAACCCATGCTGCTCCTCCCAGTTCGTCACATACTGAACTGCAGAATGCATGGGACAGCACATGTGTCAATGCATACATGAGGAGAATATGCTCCCACATACCTTCCCGGTCTTGACATCGACATAGGAAAGAGTGTGCTTCCTCCAGTGCTCCTCAAACGGCTTCTTCTGCTGTCCCTGGATGGGCCTGGAGTAATCATACTCGTCAATCCGCAACTGAGGCCAGAGAAAGTAAGTTCATTTTAGAACATGCCATCAGCAATTACATCCCAAATTTCTCACTACTCTAACAGAGCAATATAACCAGAAAACACGGCACACTCATGAAAATGATACATGAGACCAGTCTGATGTGAATCCCCCAGATCCCACTCAACTTTGTGGGATCATCCCAAGCAGACTTGGTTCAGAGAGAGCCGGGACCGTCCTAGTCCCTTTTTCAACCCATGGCCCTCCCCTCTACAACTCCTAAAGAAAAACCGTTAGTGTGTATCTGATCTAAAAGAACACACAGTATGAAACAGGTGCAACCAAGTACCACACGCAGGAGAACGTGATCCATTTGGCCAGCTGTGTTCTCTAATTGTTGACCAGCCCTCACTCTGTGCCGGCCCATCCTAGGGCCTCCCATGCCTTTCCTCATCCCACTTCCACCACAGCACAAGTTCCAACAAGGCCAGGACCCACTGAGGCCACACGGCTGGGCAGTGGGTTTGCAGCAGCAGTGAGAGTCCAGCTCCATTTCTG
This sequence comes from Tapirus indicus, assembly GCA_031878705.1. Classification (NCBI taxonomy): domain Eukaryota; kingdom Metazoa; phylum Chordata; class Mammalia; order Perissodactyla; family Tapiridae; genus Tapirus; species Tapirus indicus. The sequence goes on from CM062921.1 coordinate 145,920,225, forward strand.
TATTTCTCTTTCTACAACTCCTAAGGGATGGATGCTGGAATTAGACTGAACATTTTTGTAGTTAAAAGTTTATCAAATACTTTGTCTTTTTGCTCTGTCCTCTGGGAGATTTCACATTCTTCTTTCAGCCTTTTTTATTTAAATGTTTTAATTTTAGTAATCATACTAAAATTTTCAAAAACAAAAGAGCAGCTGAATGCGATTAAGGACCATCTTGCACGTGGTAACAGATAAGAAACACAAGAGCCTCTTCAAATAAAACCCAAAAGATCTGAACACTCAGCTGTCACTCCTGAGTGAGGCAAGTGTGGGGGCAGGCAGAGGACGGACCTCTTACCCGAGGCAAGTGGGGCCACAGCACGTTCTCTTATTTCTGAACATGCAACTATGGGGTGAGCTCTCCTAGGGTGAGCGGTTCCAACTGCATATCTGCTGTGATTACATGAAATGAAGACATGTTCATCCCAGCCACACAAACTGCCAACCCTTCCCGGCCTTCAGTACACATGACAAATGTGCTCACCAATCATCAAACCAAGGACAAGGCAAATCCAATCCAGCCCCAACGGGTGGAAGACACATCAATAAAATTTCACAGTAAATTAAAATCTAATTCCTCTTGCTTAGCCAATCTCCCCATTCATCCGTGTTCAGGTGACTGGTAAAGCTGTTATCAGCAACCCCAACACTGTTCTGGACCAAAGCCTGTGTCTGTCCTTCATAACTTGCATTTGCCCCAAGCTCCCCTTTCCACGATTTTTTGCTATCACATGCTGAGAGCTCTTTCCTGACAGAATCTGATAAGTGTGCTCTGCCTAAAAATCAGTTCATTTAAAAAAACAGTGACCCAAGACGAGCATCTATGATCCCTCTCCAAACCAGAGGGCAGGTCTGAAACAATGATTGACTCATTTTAAGTCAGTAAGTTAGCATTTTCTGGCAGTAGTACTCAGGCTACACATGACCCTTTGCCCTAGTAAAGGCAAGCACATTCTGCTTAGAGTTGCCACAGTAGATGCTGATGCAAAGCAAGGTGGTGGTCATGCTGGTTCTGAGCATGGTAAGAACAAAGGTATGAAAGTTATCAGAAGAAGAAAACCCATTTTTCTCGATTTACATTTGGGAAAATGGAGGGAATGCAGAACAAGTGCGGGTTAGGGACTGAGCAATGCCAGTGGGGAAAAGACAGCAGGTGCACATGGGGTGTATTGCCAAGGCGCACCTTGTAATCTTCCCTGGCGTGAGCACCACGCGACTCCTTCCGGGCCTCTGCTCCATAAATGGTCTGAAGTGCACAAAGCATCAGGTTCTGCAGCTCCAGGGTCTCTACTAGGTCGGTGTTCCAGACCATTCCTGGGGATACACAAGGCACCCATGAGAGACAGACGGGATCCAGTCAGATGGGTGCTCTGGGCTGCAGCTGTGGGCTCTCCAGGGTCCACTCAGACAGCAAGGACAGGGTGAAGTCAGTGCTGAAGTGGACAGACAGGGCCCTGAAGCAGCCCACCCTGCAGACATCGGCACCCCAATTGTGTACAGGGGCCTGCAAAAACTGCTCACCTCTGTCAAATGTCTTCAGATGCTTTAGGTCTCCATAGAGCTGGCTAATTTTCTCACAGCCTTCCTGCAACACGCTTCCCACACGGAACACTGCAGCATGACTTTGCATCGACTGTAATATAAAATATCATTTGTAAACTTTTAACCCATATGAAGAAGCCACACCAAGGACCATTAAACCTTTAGGTTTTTTTCTTACTGCATTTCATTTTTTTGCAAAATATCTATGTAAATTAAATAGAAAAACTAGGAAATTCAGACTGTGAGTTTATCACTCTGAATTTTAAAATGAAGTGTTTTCGATTATGAGAACTTTTAAGATCTACTCTCTTAGTGACTTTCAAATATACAATACAGTATTATTAACTCTAGTCACCATGCTGTACATTATACCCCCAGGACCTATTTATTTTATAACTGACAGTTTGCAGTTTTTGACCACTTTCACCCATTTTGTCCACCTCCCACCCCCTTCCTCTGGCAACCACCAACCTGTTCTCTGTATTCTCTGTATCTATGAGCTTTTTTTTTTTTTTTAAGATTCCACATATAAGTGAGATCATATGGTATTTGTCTTTCTCCCTCTGACTTATTTCACTTAGCATAATGCCCTCAAAGTCCATCCATGTTGTCATAAATGGCAGGATTTCATTCTTTTCTACGGCTGAATAACATTCTATTGTATGCATATACACCACATCTTCTTTATCCATTCATCCATCAATGGACACTTAGGTTGTTTCCATGTCTTGGCTATTGCAAATAATGCTGCAGTGAACATGGAGAGAATATATCTTTCCGAGTTAGTGTTTTCCTTTTCTTTGGATATATACCTAGAAGTGGAATTGCTGGATCATATGGTAGTTCCATTTTTAATTTTTTGAGGAGCTTCCATACTGTTTTCCATAGTAGCTGTACCAATTTACATTCTCATCAACAGTACAGAAGGGTTCCCTTTTCTTCACATCCTCACCAACACTTGTTATTTCTTGTCTTTTTGATAATAGCCATCCTAACAGGTGTGAGGTGATAACTCACTGTGGTTTTGATTTGCATTTCCCTGATGATTAGTGATGTTGAGCATCTCTTCATGTACCTGTTGGCCATCAGTATGTCTTCTTTGGAAAAAGGTCTATTCAGGTCCTCTGTCCATTTTTCAATTGATTGTCTGGTTTTTTTCTACTGAGTTGCATGAATCCTTTATTATTTTGAATATTAGCTCCTTATCAGATATATGGTTTGCAAATATTTCTTCCCATTAGATAGGCTGTCTTTTCATTTTGTTGATGGTTTCCTTTGCTGTGCAGAAGCCTTTTAGTGTGATGTAGTCCCACTTGTTTAGTTTTGCTTTTGGTGTCAGATTAAAAAAATCACCAAGACCCAATGTCAAAGAGCTTACTGCCTATGTTTTCTTCTAGGAGTTTTATTGTTTCAGGTCTCATGTTCAAGTCTTTAATCCATTTTGAGTTAATTTTTGTGTATCGTGTAAGATAGGGGCCCAATTTCATTCTTTTGCATGTAGCTGTCCAGTTTTCCCAACATCATTTATTGGAGACTGTCTTTTGCCCATTGTATATTCTTGGCTCCTTTGCTGTAAATTAACTGACCATATGCATGTTTATTTCTGGGCTCTTTATTCTGTTCCACTGACCTATAGTCTGTCTGTATGCCAATACCATACTGTTTTGATTACTACAGCTTTATAATATAGTTTGAAATCAGGAAGCATGATGCCTCCAGCTTTGTTCTTCTTTCTCAAGATTGCTTTGGCTATTTGGGGTCTTCTGTGGTTCCATTCAAATTTTAGGCTTGTTTGTTCTATTTTTGTGAAAAATGCCAGTGGAATTTTGATAAGGATTGCATTGAATCCTATAGATTGCTTTGGGTAGTATGGACATTTTAACAATATTAATTCTTCCAATCCATGAGCATGGAATATTTCTATTTATTTGTGTCTTCTTCAGTTTCTGCATTAATGTTTTATAGTTTTCAGTGAACAGGGTCTTTCACCTCCCTGGTTCAATTTATTCCTAGGTATTTTATCCTTTTTGATGCAATTGTAAATGGGATTGTTTTCTTAATTTCTCTTTCTGATAGTTCATTATTAGTGTACAGAAATGCAATAGGTTTTTGTATGTTGATTTTGTACCCTGCAACTTTACTGAATTCATTTATGTATTAGTTTTAACAGTCTTTTGGTGGAGTCTTTAGGGTTTTCTATATGTAATATCATGTCATCTGTAAATAGTGAGTTTTGTTTCTTCCTTTCCAATTTTGATCCTCTTCTTTTCTTTTTCCTGCCTAACTACTCTGGCTGGGCCTTCCAATACTATGTTGAATAGGAATGGAGAGAGTGGGCACTCTTGTCTTGTTCCTGATCTCAGAGGAAAAGCTTTTAGCTTTTCACTGCTGAGTATGGTGTTAACTGTGGGTCTGCCATATATGACCTTTATTATGTTCGGGTACATTCCCTCTATACCCACTTTATTGAGAATTTTTATCATAAATGGATATTAAAATGAAATTTTGATTAAAGCTTTTAAAAAATGTTTCCCTGCTTCCATTAAGTATACGTCTTAAACCAAATCCACACACATCATTTAAAGTGGCACACTTTGCATCTGAGGCAGGCGGAGCTTGTGGAGCACAGCTAGGCTCAATGATTCCAAGCAGACTTTTGAGGCATGGTGTACTGAACGGTGGCAGAAAGGGCACAAGCACTTCACCCTTGAATTCCCCTGAGGAGACAGCAGCTCATGCTGGCCACAGGACGCCTTCTAGCCCAACTAACAAGGTCTGGTGGTAAATGGAGGAGCCAGCAGACACGGCCGTGGTGATGCAAACTGGGAAGTGCTGATTATGAGGTGGTCGGCAATAGTGCTGAGGTAGAGGGTGGAGAGGGAAAAGGCACAGGAACCCTCACTGCTTGCTCTTCTGGTTGTTCTGTAAAAGCTCCTCATACACGAAGTACTTTAGTTTTATTGTTCATGCTCATAAGAAGTGGGACATAAAATAAATCTGAAACTTACTGTAGGTACGCTAAGAAATGGGATCTACCTCTGTTTCCTACCATCGACTGATTTCCTCTTATCACTCTTGGAAAACCCCTTCATCATATGCTAAATCACAGCATGGACCTAGGCCCATTTCTGGACTCCATTTCATCCACTAATTGAGATGTCTCCCCCTCTATCAATATCAGACTAATGTGGCTTTATAACTTAATTCCACTTAACAGACATTTCATCTATTTCTTTAGAACGATACATGATTGTAAGATTGTAATGCACATCATCAATGTCACAGTTTTTCAGGAAGAACAAATGGAAAAAAATTATCTTAGAATCTAGCAAATATTAGTTAAAACATTCTTTTATGCCCTTTAGTAGTCATATTTTTTCATATTTCTGGTTAGGTTTTTACATATTTACATTTCTGGTTATTTCTTTCTATGTATTTCTGGTTAGGTTTATTCAAGGCATTTTAAACTTTTTTGGCTGCAGTGTGAATGAGATATTAACCTTTGAATGGATTACTGCTGGCATACTGGAAAGCTACTGGTTTTGGTATATACATTTCTTTTTTTCTTTTTGGGAGGAAGACCAACCCTGAGCTAACATCCGTTGCTAATCCTCCTCTTTTTGCTGAGGAAGACTGGCCCTGGGCTAACATCCATGCTCATCTTCCTCTACTTTATATGGGACTCCACCACAGCATGGCTGACAAGCAGTGCGTCGGCGGGTGCCCGAGATCCGAACCCGTGAACCCCAGGCTGCCAAGCGCGAACTAAACCGCTGCGCCACCGGGCCAGCCCCTGTATATACGTCTTTTATCCAAACACCTTACTTCTTTCTTATATTGTTTTTATTAGTGTTTCAATTTATTCTCCTGGAATTTTTTGGTAATCATATCTGTAAGTAATAATAATTTTACCTATTCCTTTTTAATATATTCCTCATTTCTTTTTTGTTTCTTACTGATTAGCTGGAATCAACAGAAAAATCGCTTCCCCTCCACTAGAATGTAAACCCATGAGGACAGGAATTTTTGTGCTTTGTTCAGTGCTGACTCTGGCACTGAGACCACTGCCTGGCACAGAGCAGATACCAACACATGCCATTTGTGGGAATGCCTTTAGCACTTCCTATTTCAAAGTCTCTCATGGATTCGCCGTTTCCATATCCGAATGTAGGCTCCTGTAGCCTAATGCAATGACGACACCGGTCCTAACTGGCCTCCAACCCTGATTCAGCACGCTTCAAAAGTCCCGCACAGCACAACTTGACAGTTTTCCTTAAACACACTGTTCCTTTACTCTGCTATTTTCCCTGCATTCCATGATGCCTCCCTCAAGCCACCTCACCTGAAGACAGAATCACAGTTCCATGAGAATGGCATTTGGTGGCGTTTGTGTGTATGTCCCACTGGATCCCCTTCATGATATGACTAAAGCAAAGGGCTTTTTCTCAGAAAATGCCCCCAACCAGAAATTCTTTTTTAAACTATTTTTATTTTTTTTATGATGTCTTAATAGTTTATAACATTGTGGGGTTTTAGTTGTACATTATTATTTGTCCATCACCATGTGGATGCATCCCTTCACCCCTTATGCCCACCTCCCAGCCCCCTTCCCCTTGGTATCCACCAATCAGTTCTCTCTGTCCATGTGTTCACTTATATTCCATATATGAGTGAATTCATGCAGTGTCTGTCCTTCTCTCTCTGGCTTATTTCACTTAACATAATACCCTCTAGGTCCATCCATGTTGTTGCAAATGGGACAATTCTATGTTTTCTTATGGCTGAGTAGTATTCCAATGTATATATATATACACCACATCTTCTTTATCCAGTCATCCGTCGAGGGACACTTGGGTTGCTTCCACTTCTTGGCTATAGTGAATAATGCTGCAATGAACATAGGGGTGCATAAGCCTCTTGTGATGGTTGATTTCATGTCCATTGGGTAGATGCCCAAGAGTGGGATTGCCGGATCATAAGGTATTTCTATTTTTAATTTTTTGAGGCATCTCCATACTGTTTTCCATAGAGGCTGCACCAGTTTGCATTCCCTCCAGCAGCGAATGAGGGTTCCCGTTTCTTCACAACCTCTCCAGCATCTGTTGTTTTTTGTCTTGGTGATTATAGCCATTCTAACGGGTGTAAGGTGACATCTTAGTGTAGTTTTGATTTGCATTTCCCTGATGATTAGTGATGTTGAACATCTTTTCATGTGTCTATTGGCCATCTGTATCTCTTCCTTGGAAAAATGTCTGTTCATATCCTCTGCCCATTTTTTGATCGGGTTGTTTGTTTTTTTGTTGCTCAGTTGTATGAGTTCTTTATATATTACAGAGATTAATCCCTTGTTGGATAAACGATTTGTGGATATTTTCTCCCAGCTGGTGGGTTGTCTATTCATTTTGATCCTGGTTTCATTTGCCTTGTAGAAGTCCCAACCAGAAATTCTTGCAAATAATTTCAAGTGGACAGAGATCTAATTCATGGACCAAGAATCCTTGTATTAGAAGAATTTGATTGATTCCTAGCTTTTTTATATTTTATTTTTATCAATCTAAACATGTATTATCCAATGCAGTAACTGCCAACCACACGTAGCTATTTATATTAAAATTCAGTTCCTTAGTCAGACTGGCCACATTTCATGTGCTCCACAGTCACATGTGGTCAAAGACATGGAACATCTCCACCCTCAAAGAACGTTCCATGGGACATGCTAATCTGGAAGGCGAGTTCTCTGACAGTAACCAATGCACAGATTACGGTACCATCCACTATCCATGCTCCCCTCCCTGATTTTATTTAGGGGCAGCAAGGGACCCAATTTAAAGACATTTTCCAGAGTTGCCGGAAGCTAGGTGTGATGATGGGATTAATTTCTCAGCAAGGAGATGTGCCGGGCTTTCAGGAACCCTGTTAAAAGGAAGCTCTCAGCTGGGAACTGAGCTTCTTGGACCCTTCTCTGCCCGTCCTCCTTCAGGGTGTGACATACATGGTGGCCAGAGATGATCTGAGGGAAGCCACACAGAGGTGCCCTGGAGCACAGGAGAGAAGACTGAGTCCTTGATGTGCAGAGTCGGCATTCCTGCCCTGGGCTGCTCCCTCCAGCCTTCTATGTGGAAAGACATGCACTTTTACCTTATTGAGGCCCCATCTCTTTATACTTTATACTTGATACAGCCAGGAACATGTCCTTTCACTGTTTACCCCAAACCCTACTGCGGGGTTATTGATGCAGACGGTCTGCTCACTCCAGAGCGTGTCCAGGTTCTTACCTTCTGCATGCTGAGTCGTAGTTCCGATGTTCTAATGCTTCCGTCAGCAAATCTCAATTTGTCAAGATTCATGACAGATTCTTCCCCAGCATTTGGTTTAATTGGGGGAACTTTATCTCCTAAAAAAAGAAAGCTAGAATTTAACTTCTGAAACACATTTAGAAAAACAAGATGGACTTTTGAATGACACAAAATGTGTATTATAACCTTTCTGGGAGTTTGGAAAATGCACACATAACTGAGCTAATACTCTGCTGAGACCACCCTACGGCTGAGGAACCACCTATTGACTTGGCCAAAGAGTAAATATAAAGAAAAAATCTCTGGCAGAGTAGGTGTCCAATAAGTAATCTCTGAATGAACAAAACAGAAACCATCCATTAAGTTTAAAAATTAGATTTACGCAAACATATTACTTGCACTATTACTCTATTAAGGAAAAAAATGGCACCCTCCAGAATAGCAGTTCTCAGCAATTCTGACACATACGCCCACAGTTCTAAGACCTTCAGGGGTGAGGGAGGGCATGGTGGGCATGTTTAAAGTCTCTTGCTGATCCTGATCCTAGTATCCTCTTACCTAAACCTCAAGATTTGCTGTTCTCACCTTTCTAAAAAGATAAATGTTTTGAGGATTTTTAAGGTTTTTTTTTTTTTTTGGATAACATGTTTTTTTAAAAGTATTTCCCTCAACAGGTAATACATGCAGGAGGTACAAAATGCAGGAGACAAAGGTCTGCAGGAAAAGCAGGGCTGCTCACAGCCCCTGGTGGGATCTGCCGGAGCTCTTCTAGGCAAGATGCTGTTTCTCTGACTTTGCTTTTTAATGTTTTAAAAAATGATCATTCAGAAAAATTGACTTTTTCTCTTTAGGTGCACAGTTCTACAAATTTTAACACACATATAGATTCCTAGAACCATCATAATCAGTAAACAGATTAGGGTTTAAACATTTTAATGTTTAAAATATTCACATTTGGGAGGAAGTAGTGCTGCAAATGTTTTTTCCATTTTTAAAAATTAAAGTATAATTAGGGTACAATACCATTTTCAGTGTAGAGTTTTCCAAGTTTTGAGAGAATTGCGTGAGCCCCACCACAAGCAGGATATAGTCCCTGGCAACCACCAATCCATCTTACTCCCTAGTTTTGCCTTTTACAGAATGTCATATAAACAGAATCATACATATGGAGCCTTTTGAGTCTGGATCATGTAGCTTAATACATTTGAGAGTCATTCAAGTTGTTTCACGTATGGGTAGTTTGTTCCCTTTTATTGCTTAGTTTAAAAGAATTTTTAAAAGTATGCATTGATCCTTCAGATATAAAAGTATACGATATTCTTATAAAACTTCCTTTTTCTCATTTTCAAAGAAAGGGAACCTCAAATTTTTCTGTTTCCTCTGAGAGATTTGATACCAGGCTCACTGCTACAGTGAAATGAGCACTAGATTGGGTATCAGACTAAGTGGGTTTCACTACTGCCTTTGCAGCAAGGACTGGGGACAAGGCCCCGCCTCTGTGCGTGTCAGACTGGAGCTGTGGTCAAAGCAAGGGGGAGGGTGCGTCTGAAAACGTAACTGGTCCTTTTTATTATGTGCATCCTGACAGCTGCAGATATAAAAAGGGGTACAGCATCTTGCTACGCTCAGGGCTATGTTTAATTAGTGGGTAAGACTGTACTGTTTCTACAGCATAACTCTCACCAATTTAAAATCCATACAAAAAGTTTTTGTTCAATAAAAACAGCAGAACTGATACTGAACAGTTAACACTAGTGAAATGTAATGGGAAGAGTGGGGGCCCAGGGATTCCCCGTCCTTGCCTTGGGAACAGTGTCTCCACCTGGATGTTGTTGAGGAAAATGGTCAAGATAACTGCCATGAAGACCCTCTGGAAGGTCAGAGCAACAGTGTCCTGTTCTTGATGGGGCTCACTGAGTGTGGACGCACACTTCCAGCACAAGGTTCTCTCTTCCTTGGCAAATTATTTTCAGTCACCACAGAAAGAAAATCAGTGACTGAGGTCCATTCTGTCACTGAAGGGGGAGCATAACCAACCCTTTATTCTGTTTGCCTTAAGTCATCCCCAACCCCTTTAACAGACTAGTTATATTTCGTTTCTAGAATGGCCTCAATTATTTTTCTGTAAGTTCCAAGAAGTTACGTATTCATTTATACCTACTATTTAAAATATTTCATAGCAAGTGAGTAGTTTATATCAGGCAAGTAATATGTGATAAACTCCCCCTCAAAATAACAATTTCCTAATAGTGACTTTTCTAAGCAGACTATAATGACTGCAAAAAATATTTTACCAAAAAAAAGTTACCCTCTTAACTCTTAAGTTAAAAAAACTCTCACTAAATGATGACCAAGCAAATTTCCAATTACAAATCAAGACTTTGTAACCTCTTGCCTCCTGAAACAGCCTGGCTCCTTGAAGAAAACACATACCAGGTCTGCAGGACTCTGCAATACTCAGGGCACACGCCCGGCCAAAGACGACCAGGTCCAAGAGCGAGTTTGCCCCGAGACGGTTGGCGCCATGCACCGAGGCGCAGGCAGCCTCCCCACAGGCGTACAGGCCAGACACGATCTGATCCCGGCCGTTCACATGCTTCAGAACCTGTAGGAAAGACGACAGAAGATTGAAGGAGCACAGTCTGCACAGGCCTGCCTCCCTCCAGTGGGGTGTCTGTGCTTTAGATCAGAGAAAGGAGAGGAAGTCAAGACTGATCCACTCTCGTCTACAGGGAACCCTCTTAACAGTCTCCTCCCTCCGCCCCATACTCGATTACCCTGTGCCGAGGAGGTCAAAGGACCCCAAAGGCAGCACCTGTGACTTAACCCCAGGTCTAATGCTCATTAGAAACCTCGTCCCCATCTCTGACGTGATCCCCTTTATTCCCACACTCCGGTTCTGGACTCAGACGAAGGGAAAGCATGGCGGGGGGGGGGGGGGAGAATCATAATTCAGACTCTCCAACTTTGATATCTATAAAGTGAGGGAACAGTTCCTGCCCACCTTGCCTGGTGAGGATTAAAATAAAGTAACTGGAAAGCTCTTTGTGAACTGCAAACCACCACAGCTATTAATGGTAAATTTACAAGGTCACTGTAAAAATAACAAATCATGTAGAAAAGTAATTATAAACTGGAAAAAATTGCCAACAGTATTATATCTATGGCTATATCTATCTAAGGAGGGATTCATAAACTATTAATAATTGTTATTAAAGAGTAAATGCAGAAACCAGAATAGAACTAAGGCCTCCCTCTGCCCTCCGGTAGCAGCAATTCAAAGTAAGGGCAGCCCATCAAATGAGAGTACTTTTTTGAGGAAAACATCTGTCTTTTCCTCTAATTAAGACCTAAAGGGACAACTGTGAGGTGGACCACTGCTCTGCCCCCTTTCCGGCTGTGAAGGGGTCTTGGCGGCGTCACCTGCCCCTTGTAGTTGGTGGGAATGCCACCCATGTTATAATGCACAGTGGGAAGGACGGGAATCGGCTCCTTGGTGACGTCCACGCCCGCGAAGATCATGGCCGTCTCTGAAATGCCAGGTAGGCGCATGGCCAGCTGGTGCGGGGGGAGGTGGTGCAACTGCAGGTAGACATGATCCTTCTCAGGGCCACAGCCTCTGGTGAAAAAGGACATCACAACATGAGGCAAAGAACAGTACTTACAGAAAACGTGAGATTACAAAATCACTGAAGCATACCAGGCTCCGCATGTTTTGATGCTGAAGACAATTGCCCCTTCACTACGGTGGTCTATAAGCACACTACTACATGCCAGGGTGGACGCCAGGTGTTGGGACACAGCCGCGAATAATACGGACAGATATCCTGACCTCCCCGAGCTCATACTCCAGTCTTGGGAGGGCACAATTTGCTACGTTTTTCTTGGTAAACGCATGAGAAAGTTCTTTTATGCCAAATACCCCAAAGAACCATGTGACTTCTCATTTTTTATGTAAAACTGTAAAACCTCTAAAGGCTATACTAGCAGATATTTGACAAGTGTCACCACAGTAAGGCACAGCGTCAGGCACTGAAGAGACCAACGCTGATTTACTGAAGACAAACAGCCCACACACCTTGAAGATCACAAAACATCTGTGGGTTAGAACACAAGGTGACATCTAAGGCTCACATGCTAACTTCAGGTTGGGGGCGTGTGTGTGTCTGCCTCTATCACACACACACACACACACACACACGATGTTCCATAGATTTGAGATTTACATCAAACTGGATAAACTTCTCAAAATGCAGGTCTTTAGAGAGATATAAACTGACAGACAACAGAGGCAGCAGAGGTACTGCACGTGTGCCTACACAGACATGGGGTGGGTGGGGTGATGAAACTCAGCAGAAGCCACACCCACCGACGTTAAAATGCAGACACCAAAGGGAAAGGAGGTGTGTGCATGCACGTGTGCTCAGACACCTTTGGAGATAATCACACAGACCTTCCTTCACGGATTTCCAGAGTCATGGACCGAGATACAACGTCTCTGGATGCCAGGTCCTTCGCGACAGGGGCATACCGCTCCATGAACCTTTCACCCTGGCTGTTGATGAGAATGCCGCCCTCTCCACGGCACCCTTCCGTAATGAGACAGCCAGCACCATATATGCCTGCAAAGAACCCAATCAGCCACACATTTATCATCTAACAACTGCTAGGTCTGTTTTCAAATGCAAATATTTTTTTCAAGACTTTTTTTGGGGGGAAGAGAAGAAAAGGGTACGCAAAGAGCATTATGCTCCCAACAGAAAAATACGAAAAGGAACAGCAGGAAGTTTGATAATTGACAAAGGGAAGCTGCAGTGAGGAGAAAGGCAGCCACTACGGAGGACAACGCCACCTGTGAATACTCCGATAACTGCTGTACTTTAAACTCTCAACACAACCAAGTACACATTAAATACCTCAGGTTTTGTTTTAATTTGTGATAATGTCCCTTTGCACCATGAAACTGTGGTGACTAGGTAAGAAAAACCAGCTTGGAAAGCTCGTATCTAACTTAACCAAATAACAACTAGGGCAATAATTATCATAGTTGGTACTTATACTGTACCTGCTACGTACAATTCTAAGTTTTGCAACAACCCCAGGTAATATTATCCCTATTTTCAGAGACGAGCAATTAAAGCTTGGTGACTTGTCCACGTTTCGCAGCTGGGAGGGCAGAGCTCAAATTCAAACGTGGCAACACACAGGGTCTGCCTTGAATTTGACTCTGTCCCTCAGTGAACTGAAAATAAGGAATACCAGCACTTGATTTAACAAAGGAGACAAACACATCAACAATGTAATCTGAAAGCTAACACTTTCATTAGTACACCAAAAGGGTCATCTTGCTTTTAGAACCAGAATGCAAATTCCTACATTTCAACTGCCTTTCAGTTTTCCTAGTTTCTTTCTTTCTTTTTTTTTTTAAGGAAGATTGGCCCTGCGCTAACATCTGCTGCCAGTCTTCCTATTTTTTCTTTTTTCTCCCCAAAGCCCCAGTACATAGTTGTGTATCATAGTTATAGAGTTGTAGCTCTTCTATATGGGATGCTGCCTCAGCATGGCTTGAGGAGCGGTGCATAGGTCTGCACCCAGGATCCGAACCGGCAAACCCCAGGCCACTGAAGTGCAATGTGCAAACTTGACCGCTACACCACAGGTTGGCCCCTCAGTTTTCCTAGTTTCACTGGCATTTTTTCCAGTGGTTCATTTCTCATACATTGAAAAGGAAGCATAAGAAATGGAGCTCTAAATAAATTACAGAGGGAATTCAGAAGTCTCAGACATTTTATTGGTTAAAAACAGTAATTAAAAACCACCTAAAACATTTTCTGTTTTTCATCCCTGCCAGGGATCAGAAAGAATAAGAGCAAGCAGGTCTAGTTCTTTAGCACAGTGGCCACTGCCACCATGTATGGAGTGTCCTCAGTTGACAGGCCAGAAAAGCAACCCAGAAACAAAGTCTGGGATGAGACTCATCTCTCCCAAGAGGCAGATCTCTCTGATTCATTTCTGGATAACATCCCCTAAACTCTCTCAAACCTGCCCCCCCAGCCTAGACCCCACTTCTGAATCCCCACATTTGTGCACTCAATTGTCTGACGACCCAAGACGAGCTCATCTCCACCCATGACTGGCACCCTCACTCAACATCTCATGGAGCCATCTGTCCAGCTGCATCCCGACCTCACACGCTACGACCACAGCAGCCTGATGTTATCCCTACAAAACTGAAATCTGCCCAAGCCACTTCTCTATTCAAATGTACTGCCCCTAGTCTCAGCATATTCACTCAGGAAATACTGCCTGAGGCCCTAAGATGTGCCAGGCAGTGAGGACACAGCAGTAAATGAGACAGAACTGCCCCTGCCTCCTCGAGCTAACAACCTACTTAGGGAAAGGGACACTGAAAATCATTGCTTTATGACTTGAACAAGTACTGCCAAGGCAAAGTGTAGAGTAGAGATGGTGACCTAAATTGCCTTGGGGGAAACAGGGAAAAATCTTGAGGAAATGACAAGTTAGGATCTGAGACATGAAAAAGTAGATAATTAGAAAACTGTTAGTACCTGGAACTGTAGAGGGGCATTTATTAGTATCAAGGGCCTAAAAGACGTAAAGAGCCCTGATTCCATGAAAGCAGCCCCATCCTACCTGTGGGGTGGAACTGAACGAACTCCAAGTCCTGGCAGGGAAGGCCTGCCCTGGTGATCATGGCCGTGCCGTCGCCGGTGCTGGTGTGGGCAGATGTGCAGCTGAAGTAGGTGCGCCCATACCCTCTGGAAAACAGACGGACCACACAGAGAGAGTGGTGACTGCAAAGAGCGCCCCTGTCCCCCCAAGACCTCCTCTCTAACGGCACCAGAGTGCACTGAGTAGCCTGTGCAGCACCATTACATGCGCTGTCTGCACACACTACTCTGGGCAACAGGGACGGGAGCCTGGGGGACAGAAGGCACTCGCACTTGTACTTTAGGACATTGTGTGCTGTTGAAGGATTTCCCTGGTAAGCATATATTACTTTTATAATGAAATTTCTAAATGTTTATATATTTACTTTTTAAAGGGTTAAAATAACAGACTGACCATGTATAAAATGGAATTTACTTATTTTCATCATGTGAACAAACAGCACTTATCTATGCCAGAAATCGGTATAAACACAGTATCCATTAAAGCAAAAGAAGTGTTATTCCAGAAAACGTCATGTGACTCTCCAGCCTCAGTCTCCTAAACAGTCCTCCCAGCTGCACTTGACGGCAGACACCTTCCCGCCCACCTCCAAGACTGATGCTACTGTTGTCCCCTTGAGAGATGAGGACCGAGGCTGGCAAAGGGCAGTACCCTCAGTGGGTTAAGTCACGGCCTGCATCTGAACCATTATTCCCTAATGCCTTTATTTTTATTAGAATAAAGAAACTCTGCAATTCAACTTCCCTAAAGACAAATTAAATACAGTAAGAATTAGATTCCTACCCAGTAGCTACAACAGTGTTCTTTGCTCTTATGCGATGGATGGACCCGTCTTCTATGCACAGGGCAATAACACCATGGCACTCCCCATTTTCCATCAGGAGATCTAAGGCAAAGTACTCTACAAAATAGCTGGTATCATATCGCAGAGACTAAAAAAAAAAAGAAAGAAAAAATGGATCCCACATTTTCAATTGCATTTAGGGCGTTAAACCCACATTTAAGGCGGTATCGTTCGTGTGAACAGGTTAGAGACTTTGATCTGGTGTGTAACAAATGGATTAGGTAAACCCTAGGAGAATACCAGGTTGGAAAACGAGGCACAAACTTCAACTCACATCAAGGACAGTGCTGATACTACTGTGTGACAGCACAGAAGGCATTCTACTCTTAGCTGTATAAACAAAACATAAATAGGATGCACACCCATGTCAGTGCACTCGAGAAGAGCATGCAGTAATGTGGTAACACATCTCTAATTTCTACACAATCCTAAGAGGCATTCCAGGCTCTCTGGCACCACACGCAGCATTGAACTCCCCTCAGAGTTTGACACCAGAGCCGGGGCCCACAGACCAGAGGGTCTTGACTTAGACTGGGCTGTACTACAAGGAAGCAGCTGGCCACAGGTGTCCACTTAATCTAAATAAAACAAAACTTTCAGCCCCTCAGCACACTGGGCACATTTCTAATTGCCACATGTGGCTGACGACTGCTGGACTGGACAGAGAAGACAAGCACACTTTCACCACAGTGGAAGCTCCAATACTGGACAGCAGTGGCCCAGGCCCCAGATCTGATGGTCCCCTTGGCTAATGAAAAGGGCTCTCATGAAACTGCCAGCTCCTCACATGACACACAACTCCAGAGGATGGGCAAGTCCTGTCACATATTTGTCAACCCACTAGGCCAGAGAAGCCACTGGTGTCCTAATACTTCAAATCAATGATCTGTCCCCATTTGAAAACACGAGTTCAGAATATCTACTATTCTGAATCAGTATTATTCAGAATATTGATTATTTGGCATGACAAAGTTGGCCCTGATTATCCAATGAGTACTGTCCCTCAAGTCTGAGTCCAGTTTTAACAATTAAGTATTAAATCAATCGGTTCAGGAATTCAGAGGTGGTGAAACAGTCTTAAATACTTGCTCCATTCTTACACTTTCAGTGTGAAAGATCACAGGTCCAAACCTGGAATGTAGTCATTATCAATTTAATCTTCTAAAATAGGTAGTTTCATGGTAACAATTACTATTCACGTCCTACCAAGTTATTCTGTTGCTTTTAAAGTGACCCCTAGGCTGACACTCTGACCCGCCCCCAGGGTGGCCTGTTTCTGGCTCGTCACCACATGCCTGGCCTGACCAACCCGTGTCCCGTCACCCCACGCACCCAGGGTGGCCTCACCCTTCCATACAACGTGTGCAGCAGCGAGTGGCCGGTGCGGTCCGCCACGCAGCAGCACCGATGGGCCTGCCCGCCTTTCCCAAACTTGAGGCTCTGTCCGCCAAATGCACGCTGGTAGATCCTCCCATCTTCGGTTCTGCTAAAGGGCATGCCGTAATTCTCTAGCTGTGAAACAAAACCAAACACCTAGGACCTTAAAGGAATCAAGATGTTCATGGCTAATCTACACTAAACAACTTCAAGAGAAATCTGTAAACTCAAAACTAGTATGTTCTAGGAAAATGTCGACACCTCAGGAAACACAAATATGTCCTGGTTAAATTAACTGAATGGTTAATGACAAAAGATTTCCCTTGTTACATCAGCTCGTTACTATTCTTTTGGCTGACCACATCTGCCTCAATCCCTCTTTTGCACTAGAAACAGACTGTGCAAAGATGTTACCTCCACCACCGAGGCGGGGGCCTGCTCTGTCATGTAGTGGATGGCGTCCTGGTCCCCCAGCCAGTCGGAGCCCTTCACGGTGTCATAGAAGTGCCACCTCCAGTTGTCCTCTTCCATGTTCCCCAGAGCAGCATTGATTCCTCCCTGGAAATACGGAGTGACCTTATAAGCTACAAATGGGAGTCCCAATGTTATCTTCCAGGCTCATCTCCCCATTGCCCCCTCCAGGGGAACTGGATTCAGAGAAAACCAACTACATGTGAAGGAACTATCTGTGAGGGATTTGACTGCAGACCAGTTACACGACCTTCCCGAGCAGAGAGATGCAGCACTGTCTGACAGAGTCCACATCACTCCTCCCCTGACAAGGTTGAATCCCTTACCCTCAGTCTCCTTATCCGTGAAAGGGACATGAAGCTAAACTCCTTGAAGAGTTGTCTGGAGTATTAAGTGAGTGATCACATGCACAACGCTTATTACTTACCAAACCTGGCACATACTAGGTACTCAAGAAATCGACCTAGACAACTTGATGACAAAAGTTCCCAATGGTATTTATGGGCATGTGTTAAAGATGAGAAGTGCTTACTGCCAAGTAATAAACCCCACAGCATCACACTCCCCACACCCCTACTTCCTTTTGCTGTGCACAGCCACCCCCACCCGTCTTACTGCTGCTGCCTCCATCCCTCAGTCACAGAAAACACAGTACAGGGACAAATGGAACGCTTGCCCTTTTCCTCCACCACTTAAAATTGGATTACTGCTCTTCACACAATCTCTTTTTCACAAGTAAAGGCACATTTTATAACTTCCCCTCTTTTCCAATTGTTATTCAATCACAACTTTTGAGTCAAGCAGACCCATGCTGGGATTCCTTCCCCACTTAGTGCTGCTGTGCCTCAGTGTCCCACGTTATGTTTTAGTTACCACAAGATGAGTCACTAGCACAGAGCAAGGAACTTTGTAGCAGACACGCAACAAAAGTGACCATGTACCTCCTCCCTTCTCCAACCCCTCCAATTATAAACCCAAACACAATCATGATAAGAAATTCTAAGTATCAGAGCAGTGCAAGAATGTAGAAAGCTGGTTTAAAATAACACAAACGCTGAGCCCGGGGCATGCGTAAATGCACATTTCATTGCTACTACCAGGGCCATTGGCACTACCAGTACCATTTCATTGCTACTAATTAGAGCCACGAGGGTAGTCTTCGGAGAGGTCCCGTAAGTACTCTTCAGACTCTCCCCAAGCCCCATCTGTCTTATCCTTCCCCCAACTAAACCTTTACTCAGGAACCAGCATTCAAGTTAAGCTATCCTTTTCTTCTTCTTCTTATTTTAATACTGTACTATCTGAACACTGTATTATTTTATAATATTACTTAGAATTATCTGTTTATATCTATTTTTCCTTTTGGACAATGAATTTTCCAAAGGTATAAATTATTTATTCCTCAGTTTACAAAGCACAGCTTTAGAACCAAGTATCTGGCAGCTAAGTGCCTGAAGGATGTTACTGGACACTGAAGACAGGCTATTCCAGCTACAGCGGTCATCAGGGTGGCTTTTATCAGTTCCTGGAAAGTCACCAAACACTCCGTTGTCTCTATGAGAAAGTTTGTTCCAAAAACTAGAAAAGATAGTCAAATATGATTTTGAAATACTACCTGTACACAAGCTGCGTACTATCTAGTGTGCCTAGAATAAAAGAAGTATAAAAATGCAAAATTATAAAATCACTGTGTAACTTTTCACCTTATTTTTATCCTCCTCTACATTCAGAGCATTTAAAGGCCACCATTTCTCTGTCCTCCACATTCACGCCATCATCAAAGCTCACTGCCATCGTACTTAATGAGGCCTGCCCTGCGGATGCAGCAGTAAACACGAGATTCGGGGCAGATGCAAAACAAGTCTATAGACAAGCTCACTTCAGATCAGGTAAGTGTAGCGAAGAAAACTAAACCAAGGGGCAGCACTGGGTGGGGTGGTCAGAGAAGCCCCAAGTGTGACGGCAGCAGAAATAAGAGTGACAGCAAGGCTCCAGGCAGTGGCTCTGGCAGCAGGGGTGGGAGCAGAGACCCCAAGGTGAGTGAGCCAAGTGCGTGCAAGGAGCAGAAAGAGGCAAACGTGGTGGACCCAGCAGGAAGGCATCCCGAGGCAGAAGGTTGCTCAGGCAGAGTGCCAGATCGTGCAGTGCCTTGCAGGCACCTAAAGTACTGAGAGCCCCTTTCTCTTACCTGGGCTGCGACAGTGTGTGACCTGGTGGGAAAGAGCTTTGTCACACAGGCTGTGTTAAACCCCGCCTCAGAAAGGCCAAACGCAGCTCGCAGGCCTGCCCCTCCAGCGCCTACCACCACTGCATCAAATTCATGATCC
The DNA here is from genome assembly GCA_031878705.1 of Tapirus indicus. Lineage (NCBI taxonomy): Eukaryota > Metazoa > Chordata > Mammalia > Perissodactyla > Tapiridae > Tapirus > Tapirus indicus. The sequence goes on from CM062921.1 coordinate 145,939,814, forward strand.
ACTACTGGGTACTGCGTAGAAATCTGGAAAAGAGAAATCCACCCATTAATTCCCCGTTCAACCACGCCACACACTGAGACTGTGGTTACAGTGACAGAGCTTGAAGAAAACGGAGAAGTGACACAAAAGGGCAACTGCCATGCCCAGAGGCCCCCACCCCGGGCTGGGATTGGACACTAATGACACAGCAGTCCTGAGACGTGGTGGGCACACCCTCAGACCTCATGACCAGCAGAGCACCAATCCTACGGAGCTAGGAAACCCTGTTAGTTGAAATGCTTAAAACTTAAACGTACCTCCTCAGAGGGAACTGTAGAAGCAAAGGAAAGCAAGGACATGGATCAAAATGCCGGTTCTAAATATGGTTTTTCTTTTCAATTATCATTTTTATTTATCTTCTCTTTTTATGTTTATACCCGTATACATATGCTTATATGAATCTAAGCTTATAATGTGGTGTAGATCATGATTCTCCACCTGTGACCTGCAAGTTTCTCATGAAAATGTTAAAATGTTGATTTCATTTAGATAGGCATATTCCAATCCATCTGGGTGACCACCTAAGAACTGGGACCATAACTCTAGTTCAGGCCTATGTTTGTGCTCACGACTGAGAAGGTGCCAACTAGTATGCAGTAACTATTGTGAGCTTATGAGAAAAGAACTCGTCAGCAAATTTCAGTTTCTTCAATAAAGAGCAGAAAGGGCCCACTAAACACAAAAGCCTACACCCTAGTGGCTGCACAGTCCTATGTTGAGCAGGGATGTCACTGCCCATCACAGAAAATACTGGTCATTTGTCATCTGTATTTTACTATTTTATTGCTTTACTTGATTTAAATTTTAATCTGGTTTATAGATACGTAAGCGCTACAAGCAAAAAATGTTACTACCTACGTTTATATATGTACTATAATTAAATAATTTGAGCACGTACTGGAATGAAAATTTTTTTCTTTAAGACAGACCTGTGTATTACTCAAATATATTAAGAACTGGTATAGATCATTACCACTCTAAGCCAGGAAAATAATTTATAATGAACAAAAAACCACGAACTTACTGAATCTGAAACTTTAGCAGATGCCCTCTTATTCCCATCAACAGTGAAGTGAAAACCGCATGTTCCCGTCTGCAACGCTGCTGGCCACTGCTGAGACACAGATGGAGAGCACTAAGTGTCTTGAAGGAAAGGGGGACTTGAATTAGAATTTCCCCTTCTAAGTCCACTAACCTTTTTATGTGCCCAGCTACTCCCCTTCACCTAGACACCTCACCTGAGGCCCTCCACTTAACCCTGAAGGGCAGGGCAAGGAAGAAGGACCCAGCGCACTCTAGGAGAAGCCTTTCTAGATAAGCCTGTTTCCAAACAGGATACTCACTGACTCAGAAAAGGAAACGAAAAAGGCATGTTTCCATGTTAATTTCAAGTGGTAGTTTTGCAAATAATGAAGCACTTTTACTGGATCCATTAGAGCCCTCTTCACACTGGAGCTCCACCCATCTGTGAGGTTTTGAGGCTCACTGGGCAAGTCACTGGACAGGGTAGGGGAGATGGATGTTCTAGAACAGGCTCTGTGACTTGTTGTGACACTTATGCACCAGTGGCCCCATCCCTTCACTGTGAACGTGAATTCCAGGCCCAGAGATGGTCCTGCTTCACCACTCTCCACACCTGCACTAGGCTTCAGCCACACACCCCCATCTGTCATAACCCAAGTGCTGTGCCCTCCGCCTGGACACTTGGCCTTTTCCTGGCTAACCTCTACAACTCTCCAAGTCTTAGCTTAAATGTCCCATCCTATAAACATTTACCCAAGAAAACGGGTATTAATGAAATGACAGCCCAGCATGAGAGGCAACATTCTTGATATGCTAAGAATGGCCAGCAACTTAGAGGAGATATTCTTCCATGCTGCTGACTGCATTTTAGAAGACTACAGATAAAATGAAGAGTCTTAAAAATGTCATAAAGGACAATTTTAGGAAACCAGCACATTCAACAATGACAAAAGGGGATTTGAGAAATGCCTTCAAGTATTCTGCAATTTGGAAGACACGTTATTTACTCTGTGGGGTAAAAAAAAATTTACTCTGTAGGACAAACAAGTGAGGATTACAAGGAGAATTTGGCAAAACAAAAGATGAACTCTGAGCTGTTTTAAACTGAACAGACTTTCCCATGAGACAAAAGGCCTCAGGCAAGGGCTGGATGGCTTGACCACCTGCAAAGAAAGTCAGAGGTGGCTCCTACTCTAAGGCTCCCTTTAGCTCTGAGAAGGGATGATGGTTGGCACAAATATTTGAGTTTATCTTAATAGCTCCAATTACAGAGTAGTTTCTTGGGTTTTTAAGTAGATCTGAACTGATAAGAGCAATATTCTTGAATTCTCCAATTTCAAGTACATTTGTTTTTATTGACATAAGCCAATTTAGTTTTTACTTTCAGAAAATGAACTTAAAAGAACTAAAAAGAGCAAATAGTCTTCTGCATTAGTATAGTTTTTCAAATGATAAAACCTTATTTTAACGAAGAACTAAGTCACTGAAAGAACTTTAATACAAATGTTCTTGAAAATTTTATAAAGTACAATATAAATAAAGGTAATAATACCAATAATAGGGGCTGGCCCAGTGGCATAGTGGTTAAATTTGCACACTCCACTTCGGCGGCCTGGGGTTTGCAAATTCAGATTCCCTGCTGCGGACCTATGCACCGCTTATCAAGCCATGCTGTGGCAGGCGTCCCACATATAAAGTAGAGGAAGATGGGCATAGCTGTTAGCCCAGAGCCAATCTTCCTCAGCAAAAAGAGGAAGATTGGCAACAGATTTTAGTTCACGGCTAATCTTCCTCACACACACATACACAAAAACCCAAAAACAAACAACAAGAACAGTACATTTTGTAATATCAAATTAAAATAGAAACAGTGAGATTCCCTAAGTATTTATTTCTTCTTTCTAGGATATTCATGTTGAATAAAGACAGACAGACAGATACACACACACAGAGGGCTAGCTTAAAACGTCACAGCAACTATAAAAAAATCTTTAACAAATTATCACACTATCTCCCTGTGGAAAATAGTATAGCACTAACCGTTGCATCTAAATCTGATTTGGGGAGTGATTTTAGAATTTGGAGAGTCCAATTTTAATCCAATTTGTATCTTCAGATAAAACTCATTTTGTGTCACTTATTAATCTAATGTTTCTTGAAAAGGAACTATCAAACATTTTCTAAGAGGGCAACATGAGGAAGAACCGGGGAAATCTACCTAGGGCAGAACTAAAAGGAACACTTAGACCGTTTTAACAGCATAAAGTACAGGTGACTGAATTAGGGGGTAAAGGGAGAAAAAGGACAAGGACAGAGATACTGATATCCTCAATCTAGCAAAGTTGGGGAGTCCTCATCTAATACAAAACACCTATGAATCATGAATGAGAAATTAATTTGTAAGTACAATCTACACAATTACAAGAGTAGCCGATAAAGGATCTAAAAGTAGTTGCATAACTATATTGGGAGGACTGAAGACCGAAGAAACGGGATGTTTTAAGTGAACTAAATCCTCGTTTACCAGCAAAAGTCAATGTCTAAAATGAATAAAAATGCACCCGCATATTAACTAGAGAAATGGAGGTAAATACCAAGGGCCAATAACAGGAACAATTCAGAATTGATTCCACTGGGGAACAGGGCTGGGGAAGGAGATCCTATTCCTTTTCATTTATAAGGACTTCTGTACTCATTGACTTTTTTTTTTTTAGAAATATGTTTAATTTTTTTCATTAAAAATTAAAAGGTTTTTAAACAGGGATGCTTAAAATACAGTTCACAAGGTAGAAACTGAGTCTATCCAGGGTAAGCGGGGTCTGGACTCAGGTCTGCCTGGCTGGCTCAGATCCTGTACCTTCTCCACCATCTAAGGACCCTTGTGAAAAATCTCAGGGACTCCAAACCAAGATGAATATCCAGGTTATGTATCAAAACCAAGCCACAATTTTTCAAGTGGCTTGAAAACCAGGAAAAACATCACCCAGAATACAGAACTGAATACCACTGGCACAATAATCACCCCAAGAAGCAAAACAAACAGTTAATACAACGGCCCAAATAATGTAATTCTAGATATATCATTAAAACATATTCAACCAATACCTGGAGTATTCATGTTATAGGATTTGAAAAATCTCATCGGAAGCGAGCAATTAACCAATAACTACTTAAGGTCCTTGGTTTTACTTTTCCTTTTGATTAAACTACTTTGGAACAGTTTGCAAATTGTGTCAGTGTGTTGGGGCAATTGAAAAGGAAACAAAGGCAAAATACATATGATAATTTTGTAACTTGAAAGCGGCTGTAAATATAAAATGACTTGGAAACACCATAGAATTGAACAAAATGAGATACAGAAAAATTCTCTGTGGGCTTTATTCAAATTATCCTCATCATCTACTCTCCACGGACATCTCTCAGTTGGCAATCATAAATTTCTTTTTTTTGTTCTGCTGATTTGATTCTTTTGTTCTTGCCAATCTTAAACTCCAATAAATATACTGCTGGGGGCAGAATTCATTTCCATAGGAAAAACTATCTTCATTAAGATAAAAAGACTTTTTAAAAACCCAAGACCATCTTTTTGGTAGGCCTAACTTGTGGTTCTATTTTGCTATCTTTATCTTGCCATCACGTTTGCAAGTGCTGGACCTAAACTCAGGACAGAGGCGAAGGTTCAAGGAGATAACCAAGGTAAAGCACTGAAGGCTAAGAGCCGATCAACCAAGATTACCAGGAAACCAGCCAATATGCAAGGAGAGGTTCACACACTCCGACCTGTTGTGTTTAGGACTTTACTCTCCCTTTCAGCTAAAAGCTCAGAGCTAAAATTCTTCTGGTCTAGTCTGGATAAAGGACAACAACTTTTTAATAAACTGACAAAGGGTGGGGGTGGGTCAAGGGAGTTCCACAGGCTGGAGGGATCTTAGTCTGCAAGCGCAGCGCTTGGCACCAGTCTGGGTTGAGGACAGACATCAGCTCTTCTCCAATCAGCACCAATTATAAATCTGTCATTTCACCTAGCAGGCAGGAAGCACTTAGAAGTCTGCTAATGCTTGCATGACTAAAAATACTCCAGTGACCATGGACTTCACTTCCTGCTTGTGGACTCCCTTTTACCACTGTGTCTTTAAGAGCCCAAGATTTGGGGACGGGGGAACCTCTGCTCACTAAGGACCAACCACAGCAACACGTGGTGTCGGTGTTGGCGGGATGGCTGTCTGACTAAACTTTCACATTTAACGTAATTTTTACTATCTACATTCCCAAAAAGAGAAAACTGCTGGTGTAATGACAGGCGTAAGTTCTGTCAATACTTACTTGGTTCCTACTGGGACGTTTACTTTGTAATTAAATTACTAAGTAGGTGGGTGGGCGAGATCATTCAAAACAACCAAATAACTAAACCTCCTAAATTTAGGGTGCTGAAATAAAACCCTAAACGATCGATTCTGAAAATGTAATTGTGAAGGGTACATTTGACGTAATCCAGTAGCAAAGGCTCAGGAAAGCATAACCCTGACCGCCATCCTCCACTGACCCGCGTCCGGCACGGCCTCTACAGGACGCACAGGAAAACAAACGTCCCGGCGTCCTCACCCCAACGTAGCTTTGCAGTCAGTGTGCTGAAATCCTCCGGATGATATTTAGGAGCGTGCACAAAGGAAACCCCACGCGAAGGCCCCACACTGCGAGGTCTCGGAGCGGACACACAGCCCCACGCCTTCTCCCGCGGGCTCGGATCCCCCCTGCACCGGCCCCCGGCCTGAGGCACCCGCGGCCGCGCCTCGGCCGCCCACCGCGGGGCTGCGGGGACCCGGCGGGACGTGGGGGCCGGCCGGTCGTGGTCCCGCCTCCGCCCGCGGTCTTAGGCTCAGGCCACTACCTGCGTGACCTTGACGCACCGCGTCCTGCCCGCTCACGTCCAGGTCCCGGCGCGGCCCGCGGGGTCGTGACCTTCACCGGGGGCGACCGGCTTCAGCCAGAGTCCGCGGCCCGCGGCGGCCCCACGACCCTTCGGGCGGCCCGCGGCAGCTCCTCTCCCCCTTCCCGAGCGGGGCCGGGGTCGCGGGGACCCGGCGTCCACTGCGCTCCGCCCCGAGGGCCCGCCTGCCCCGCCTCGCCCCGCAGCGCCGACTCACCGCCCTGGTCAGCGCCAGGCGCCGGTCGCGCAGCAGCCGCGACACCACACGGACCCCCGACATCTTCACCCTGCGCAGGCCGTCCCACCAACCCCCGCGCCAGACGGCGCCTGCGCACTTCGCCGCGCCAGGGGTCGAGGTCGGGGGTGGGGACACGCGCCTGCGCACCACGCCGCGCCCGGGGCGGGACGAGGGCACATTGCGCTTGCGCACCACGCCGCGACCCTGGCGGGGGTTGTGGGTGGGCACCGCGCCTGCGCAGGGAAGACCCACGGATTGTGGCGCCCGGGGGACGCGGGGGCTCGGCTCTCACGGCCCGGGGGTAGGTTGGGCGCCCGCGGGGTCAGGGTATCAGGCGTGAGTCGGGGGCCCGGCGGTCGGGGGGTCGAGGGTAGGTCGGGGGTTCACGGTGTCGGGAGCACATCGGGGCCGGGGTCGCGAGGGGTTGGGGCGCCGGCGGCCTGGCGGGTTCGGCTCGGCCCCGGACTCCGCGCCTGGCGGACTGGCCGGGTCGCCCTCTTTCGCGTCTGATTCTCGGGATCCGACGTCTCGCGGGGCGGAGCGACGTGGGGAGTAAACGGCCGTCGCGAGGACTGTGCTCCGCACCCTGCTCCTCACTGAACTTCGATTATCGAGACCTTTCTCGTGCGCAGTTGTGTGCAACGTAATTTTGAATGTTTTACTGAGTCAGTTTACAATGGGCCGTTCCCATTTTATTGACAGGGTGTTTCCAATTTTCTGCAGTTAGTAAGTAAGGCCATAAAGAATATGTTTGTGCGTAACAGTTTGTATAGGATTATGTTGCTTTTTTTCGGAGTATATATTTCCCCGGAACTGGGCTTTATTGGCCGAGGGAATGAAATGAATCTTCCCAGACGTTCTTGGAAAGTTATGCAGCTTAGTTCCTTCGGATAACTACTATTTTTATTCTGTGGTTACCACAGACTCCTTAACGTTAAGTCCTGAGCCGTATTTGTTTTGGCATTTCTTTATGGCCAATTAGAATTTTATATTTTTAGGTAATTAAGCAAGTGTTTATTGAAAAACCCATTACAATTTTTCAAAATTTAATTGAATTCCTGTTTTCTTATGTGTCCCTTGATTATTTCGTTTGTAATCAGTGTGTATTTGTGGCAGTCCCATAGAAACAAGCTGAAGGTCCTCATGACTCTGTATTGTGAAAATGCCCGGCCTAGTGTATGTACTCAGTAAATTGGTAAATTCATGTTTACGTGAAACCCAGCCTAGATATTGAGATACAGCATGAGCTTTGAGCAGAAACATTTGTAAGCGTGGTGTTCATTACCACTAAAGTGGGGAGGGATGAAAGCCTTCTCCAGCGTTGTCCCCATCTCCCCACACACACTCTGCCACAGCCCTTCAATGCTGTTCACCATTTCATGAAGAAGCCAGTGTTGTCACACCTTCCTATTTTTATATCTTTATACGAAAACATAATTTTAAAGATTTATACTAGAGAATGCATCTCATTCTACTTCTATTTCAGTTATTTGAGACATATGTCTTTCCCGCACTATATGGTGAGTTGCTGTTGTCTAAGGTCTCATTTTTTTCTCCATTTTATCCCATAAGGTTCAGTGCTGTGCAGCACGTAAGTAGAACTGAACAAAATTTTTTGGAAGAAAAAAAGGATTCATATGAGCCATGTAGATAGTACAGTTGTGACAGATGTATTTTATTTGTTTTGCATGGTTAATGGTTTTATTCTTTACTTTAAGGTATATCTCCATGAATAACTTAAATGACCCCCCAAATTGGAATATCCGGCCTAATTCCAGGGCTGATGGGGGTGATGGAAGCCGATGGAATTATGCCCTGTTGGTTCCAATGCTGGGATTGGCTGCTTTCCGTAAGTCATGGTTTTCCTAACATTTGCATTTTCTGGGCTGAAAGTGTGGAGCCCAAAGATCTCTGGCTTTGGAACCTGTCAGATGCAGGTATGCATCCTAGTTTTATCCCATATTGTGCATCTTGGGCATGTTGCTTAACCCTCTGAGCCTCAGTTTCCCTGGCCACGGGAGGGGCTAATCATAATTATCCGGATGCATTGTGAGAGTTCAATACAAGAGGTTTAGAAGCATTTTGTGTAGAGTGGGTTTTAACTGGTAGCTCCTTTTCAAGGCTTCATTGCTCTTCAGTTGCTCTCATGGGACTGATGGGGAAAAATAAAATGGGCTTAAAAGAAAACTAATTTTGGATGTCTGTTCAGTAGGAAGTCAGTCTTTGGGAGACTTCAACCATGAAACCTCTGCCAGAAGTTCTGTCTAGTGTGAATTGACTTTATACCACTTTGGGGAAATTACTACTCACCAGTCAATTGTAATTATTCCAGCCCTTAGCTTATATCCCCTACTACTGATAAATTTCCTGATGTTCAGGAGTTAGTTTAATATTTTATCTTGTCCCATGGTTCCTGGCTGGCTCTTAAGAATATGAAAAACTGAATAATTAAATGGAAGGACAGCAAAAGCTGCCCTCTGTGTGCAGTGCCACATTTTATGGAGTGGCTTTTTACGTGCCTGGATTTCTCAGGTCCACAGGTTTACGTAGAGGAAGTAGAGGCTGGTGAGAGTAGTGTTTATCAACTTCATTTATCTGCCTCTGCTCTTAGACTATGCTCGGGGGGCTACTTAACACCCGTAGGTTGCAATATAATTTCTCAAGCATGTAAAAACACATTTTTGGAGAATCCTTATAAGAATGCAAAGTTAAAAGTTTTGTCTGATCACATTACTTAAGCAAGATAACCAAGAAGAAGAAATGAAATATTCCTCAGCCCTTCTCAGGGACAGAAAGCATCATTTCAAAAATCCAAGAAGGTAAGAACTTCAAAAGTAAAGGTTATTATGAAAGACTACAAAGGCTAGAGATGAGTCTGAAAAACAAACAGAAAATGAAAGCCACTTAAGGGCCTCTCCCAGCCTCAAAACTAATTAATTATTACATTAGTAAGTGTAATTTTAAGCCTTCTAATTCACTCACCAAGTTCATCACCCTAGCCACAGGCAACAGGTAGCTTTTCCGGGTGTTAAGTAGTATTTTGCAAGATGACAGGCTAGTGAGCTTCTAACCCTTAGGGCTGGGGTTGGGTCTTCCCAGTCTTTCACCAAGAAGCAGGCACTCTGCAGATTACTGAATCATAAAAACCGCCTACTCTTGTCAGCCTCCATGGGAGTCGATGCAGTTTTTTAAGAAAGTGCCAAATGTTTTCTAGAGTGGCTGTACCCTTTTACATTCTCACCAGCAGTGTGTGAAGGATCCAGTTTCTTGGCATCCTCCCTGGCATTTGGTGAGGGCTCTATTGTTTTTATTTTACCTGTCCTGGTGGGTGTGTGGCGAGACCCACTGTAGTTTTAACATGCATTTTCCTAACGGCTGAGGATGTGGGGCATCTCTGCCTCGCACACTCTCTCCGTGAAATACCGACTCCTGTCTTCCAGCCATTTTGTAATTGGATTGTTTTCTAACGTTGAGTTTTGAGAGTTTTTACTGTATTCTAGAGTCTAGTACTTTGCTGGATCTCTGGCTTGCAGATATCTTCTTCCTATCTGTTGCTTGTCTTTTCATTCTCTTAATGGAGTCTTTCATAGAGCAAAAGTTTTAATTTTGATGAAGTCCAGTTTGTCAGTTTTTCCTATATAGGTCATGCTTTTCATGCCAAGTCTGAGAACTGCACAGCCTTAGATCCTGAAGATTCTCTCCTATGTCTTTTACTTAAGTTTTAGTTTTACGTTTTTACATATAAATGCATGATCCCTTTTGAGTTAATTGTTGTATAAGGTATGAGACTTAGATTTTATTTCTTCTTTTCCAGTCTGTTTGCCTTTTATTTCCTTTTCTGCTTTCTTGCACTGGCTGGAACTGCCAGGACTCTGTTGAGGTTCCTGATCCTAGAGGAAAAGCATTCAGGTTTTCACATTAAGTGCAATAATAGCTGAAGGTCTTTCACAGATGCTCTTTATCAAGGCAAGGACGTTCTCTATTCCTGTTCTTCTGAGTTTTTATCATGAAAGGATATTGAGTTTTGTTGGATGTTTTTGTGTATCAGTTGACATGATCATGTGGTTTTTCTTCTTTAGCCTACAAATGTCTTAGGACATATGTTGATTTTTGAATATTGACCCAGTCTTACAATTTTGGAGTAATCGCCACTTGGTCATGCCATGTAATTCTTTATATATATCATAGAATTGTATTTGCTCATATTTTGTTCAGGATTTTCTTGTCTGTGTTCATAAGGGGTATATTGAATATGTCAGCCTTTTGGCAGGGTTTTCACTCTTCTCCACACCTATTTCATCATCCTGGTTTTTTTATTTCAGTTATTGTATTTTTCAGTTCTGAAATTTCCATTTGCTTTTTTATATCTTCTGTTTCTCTGCTTAGACTTTCTATTATGATGGCTGCTTTAAACTCTGTCAGATACTGCTGACATCTCTGTCATGTCAGTATTGGTAGCGACTGATTATCTTTTTTTTGTTTTTTTTTGGTGAGGAAGAGTGGCCCTGAGCTAACATCTGTGCCCATCTTCCTCTATTTTGTATGTGGGACGCCTCCACAGCATGACCTGATAAGCGGTGTAGGTCTGTGCCCAGGATCCACACCTGCAAACGCCGGGCCGCCAAAGTGGAGCGCACCGAACTTAACCGCTGTGCTACTGGGCTGGCCCCTAATCTTCAATTCTATGTGGTGTTCTTTGTCAGTCCCACTAGTTTTGTGTATCAGTTGGAGTACTTTAACTAGACTGCACCCAGATTATGGCAGGAGTGGCTCCCTGCTTCTAGTGTCCCTCCTTTACCCTCTGTCCCAAATCTTCCACCTTGCCACCGGGGTGATGTCACATCAGATTACTCCTTATCAGAGTCGAAAAGGACTTCTGTTATGTAGCACCTGCTGACTTCTCCAGAGTCTGCTCCAGCTGCTCCTTGGTAGAAGCCTGTACCCCAGGCATGTCTGTTCCTGAAAGCTGTCTGCTCTCAGCACATGTGACGCCCTCTCCTGTACCTGTTCATTCCACCTAGAGGGACCTTTCCCACCAAATTCCAGACTTTGTTCACATTTCCCCTCTTTTGTGAAGCCTTCCCCGACTCCACCCAAAACTGAATGAGTCCTTCTTTCCTCTGCTTCTCAGTCCTTATCAAATTGTATTGCAACTGCTTCTTTACTGGTCAGCTCCCTTGCCTTGTGAACTCTTTGGCAAAAGGAGGAAATAAAGTGGCATGCACTTTTGAGTTTGAGTTAGCAACTGAAATAGGACTAGAAGCTATTTTTGGTTGAGGAGGGACAAGTTTGGTTTTATGCTTGTAGAATTGAGGTGGCAACAGTGGGAATAGTGCTGTGGTGGACTTGGTGTCAGGGGCTAGATGAGATTCCAGGGATCTGGAAGTAGAGTCCTGAATGGCCAGGACACCACCTTGGGTGTTACAGAGAGGAAGGGAACCAGCAAGAGTAGGAAGGGGACTATGAAGTGGTTTCCTGAGGGGTGTCCACTGTAGGAGTTACAGAAAGTGGGGGGCATGGAGCAGCCTGGCCTCGTTTTGAGAGCTGGGCAGAAATAATGCTTTCAAACTAAGCTGTTGCTCTTGGTGGCTTTTAGACCTTGGGCTTTGAAGCTTTGCTGAACAGTCCTTCTGTTTTCCAAGGGACTCAAATCCATGCTGCTTTTAGCAAATTATTGTGAGAAACTAGGACTCAGCATAGAGTTGCCCCAATGGTTATTAAATTACTGAGCAAGAGCATCAGTTCAGAATGTGGTGGATTTCCTGTAACAGTGAAAATATTGCCACTCTGTCTTTTGTTTTATTATTGAAATACACCAGACTCCTAACCGCTAGTGGGATGACAGAAGAGTTGGTGACTCCATCCAGAACCAGGCACCTGCTGGCCAGAACGCCCTGTGGGTTATCAGACTCCCTTTTGCTGCCCTTGGATCCTTGGGCACTGGATTTCTTCATGCAGTAGAGGACAGAGGCCTGGCTGCTCCTCAGTTTGTGGGTCAGAGTGGGGCGTTACCCACCCCAACCTCCCCTCACTCTTCTGTCCCATGTTTGTGAGACTCCAGCCTTTTCTGGTTTGGGGAAAGGGAGCCAAACCACATCTTGAGGTTGAATTTCTTACTCTTCCTTATTTTTATGTAGTCCTGTCAGAATATAAGCAAACAGCTTGGACTTTGGCTCTTTACTAGTGATGACCAGGCAAAGCTGAGCACACTTTGAAACTTACTCAGTTCTGTAATAACCTGGCCAATATTTGAAGCATACCCATGTTAATTCTCAAACCGTCTAAGAGTGCATGGGGCACTGTGGCCAGAGCAGGCAAATGGTGGGGAGGTTTGTGAGCAGAAGAAAGTAGTGGTTGACTTTCTTGGCCATAGAAAATGAGACCGAGTGGACTCTACTTGCAGCCTGTTCTACTTGTCCTTTGGGAGCCTTTATCTGATTTTAGGATAAGAATTTTGCATATTATATAGTTTGATACAAAACGTTACCTTTTTTGTATCTCTCAGGGCTTACAATTTTGTTGAAATCTGTCCTTAGCTGCTTTATGTTTTCTTTAAAAATTGTAGAACTTCAGCTCTGACTTTTCATTATGTGTGTTTTTCTTCCCCAATTTATTCATGTCAGGTTGGATTTGGTCTAGGGAGTCCCAAAAAGAAATAGAGAAAGAGAGAGAAGCGTACCGTCAGAGAACGGCAGCTTTCCAGCAGGATCTCGAAGCTAAGTACCACGCCATGATCTCAGAGAACCGGCGTGCTGTTGCTCAGCTGTCTTTGGAACTTGAAAAGGAACAAAACAGAACAACTAGTTACCGAGAAGCCCTCATCTCTCAGGGGCGCAGGTTGGTAGAAGAAAAGAAGCTGCTGGAACAGGAACGGGCTCAGGTCATGCAAGAGAAGAGACAGTTGCAGCCTTTGAGAAATGCATATCTGAGCTGCCTGGAAAAGGAAGAAGACTGGCAAAGGAGAGCCAGACGTTTGCTGAAAGAGTTTGAAGATGCTCTGACGGAAAGACAGAATATCTATTGCAGTCTGATTCTCCCTCGCAACAAGCGACTGGAGATAGAAAAGAGCTTGCTGGTTCGAGCATCCACTGACCCCGTTGCTGCTGACCTAGAGATGGCAGCTGGCTTGACTGACATATTTAAGCATGATACATATTGTGGTGATGTCTGGAATACCAACAAACGCCAAAATGGGAGACTCATGTGGCTGTATCTCAGATATTGGGAAGTAATTGTTGAACTGAAGAAGTTTGAGAGAGTAGAGAAAGCCATCCTAGAAAAGTAAGAGAACACTGGAATAAACCTTCTTTCAGTGACTCAAGGTCAGGCCATTGTCGTGGCATCCTGGGCTGTCTCCTGTTTTCTCCTGTGTGTGGCCACGTGTGCGTACAGCCACCTTTCTGCAGAGTCGCCTCCCACTCCTGCCACCCTCTGAGCAGGACAGTGAGGGCTCAGGACAAAGGGTTTCCTCCTTGATTCTCTTCGGCTATTAAGGATGCAGTTTCTTGGAAGCATTTTTTAAGCTGTCAGTATTTTATTAAGCAGAAGAGTAACCTCATATCTTAGCTTTAGGGTAAAATTGTTTTAAGAAAGTCAAATACAGTATTGATCCTCACTATAAGTAATTTTCTGTCTGGTTTTATCACTGGCTAAATAAAATCTGTTTTCTCCTCGAATTGTTTTTCTCTCTCCTAAAATTGCTTTTAGAAGTTGTCAGGTCATGGATAGAACTGCCTAACAGATGATAATAGAAAGTAGTAATATTATCCAGGTTTTGTGTTGTTTTGGAGAGCTCTCCCATCAAAGGGAAGAAAAGGGTTTCTTGTATCCATTTGATACCCTAGTGTGTGTTTGGGATTTGGCTTGTGTCTGTATTCAGCAAGCAGATACTATTTATTAGCAATGACATGTAATAATAAATACGTGCAATTTAAAAGCAACAATGCTACTTTTATGTGTAACTCTTTACTCTTTAGAAAATGTTTTTACATAGATTATCTCAATTTTTACCACAAACTAAAAGGTAGGCAGGCACTTATGGTCCCGTTTTGCACAGAGCTAATAGGAATCAGCCTTTACTCAGCTTTAGCGCCATCGCTAGTGTAATCCCAATGCCAATCCTATGCAGTGAGTACTGTTATTACCCTCTGGGTCAGGGGTCCCCAAGACCAGCCCTAGCTTTGATGACTTACTGAGGGGTCTCATAGGACTCAGCATGTGGTTGTGCTCACAGCTAAACTTTCTTAGGTGAAAGGATACAGAGCACAGTCACAGGGAAAGGCGCCAAGGCCACGTGGAACCAGGTGCAGCTTCTAGAGCCCTCTCCCAGTGGAGTCACCAGGACACACCTGATCCCTAGCAATGAGTCATGACAACAAGCATGAGATGTTGCCAACAGGGCTGCTCCTTAGAGACGGCGCCCAGGGTTTCTGTCAAGGGCTGGTTACATAGGCACCCTCTACGTGGCACATACTCAAATTTCAGACTCCCAGAAGGAAAGCGGGTGTTTGTTCAGTCCAGACTGCTCAAAGTTTAGGCACAGTGAGCCACTCTTACCAGTAAATGGTGCTGGGAACCCTTCCAAAATCGAGGTTCCCAGATGCCAGCCAAGGGCCAACCTTGTCAGTAGGCCTCTCAAGGACCACAGTCTCAGGCCTGCCATGTGAGTCTTCTGCACGTCCTCATTCTACAGATGAGGGAACTGGAACGAGGTCAGGAGAAGTTATCCTGCCCAAGGGCACACAAGTGGCAGTATTGGAGCCAGTATGAACCCAGGCGGTTTGGCTTCAGAACTGCTACTAATGTATGCAAGTATTGTTGGTAAGTGGCCTAGCAGTGACTGGGTTAAGGTCCACCTGATTTCAAATCCTCTTTCCACCCTGCCTGTCCATATGGCAATAAACTAGTAAAAATGTTAAGTTTATAGAAAACTTGAGTTTCATTGTAGGGTGATAATCCTCAGAGCTACTATTTGTTAGGTGCACATTGCATGCTGAATTGTACATAATTTGTGCTTACATGTTTTTAATCTTCAGAACAATTTTAAAGGCGAAGATGCTGGCTCAGAGCTTAAGTGAGTTCCCTAAGATGGACGTGGGCCCTCTGCTCCAGGTTCCATGCTCTTAGCTCCTCTGCTCTGCTCAGAAAGGTTTGACTCTTTTCTTTAGTAGCTCATAATATCTTTCTGCTATATTGTCACCACTTGATCTGAGCAAAAATAATTTCTTCAGGTAAATCTGGATTACACCCTTGTTTTAAAGACAGGCCAGCCATTTAGCAACTGAATTTCAAGGTGAATGATTTTCAAGGTGAATTGTTAATCTTCAACCTATTTTCTAATGTCCAACATGCTCTCAGCCTAGCCTCCTTCAAAAGCTCTAATATGTTCAGATGATTCAAATCAATTTAGACACTGGCCCAATACTGCAATATTAGGAAAACAAGTTTTCTACAGAAAATTATATTAGGCCAAGTTTGCCTTTGTATGGCATGGTTGCCTTCCATTAGCAAGTTTAATCGACTCAATTTGATGTCATCTGTCTTTTTAAAATCCGTTCTGTTCAATTTGAAACGTTTATACAAGGTTGTGGCCATTTGATGACTTCACAGATGTGCCAAAAGATGTCTGGATAAAGTGAGATTATAGTGGAACATTACTGAACTAAAGTGGTTTAAAATTGAAAAAAACAATAGGAGCCCAAGCGCTGTTTGATGTGTATGCAGAATTTGTAGGGACTTTAGAGTAAAACGTCAGTATCAGTCCTAGCTGCTTTCCTGAAGGTCGCAGTACCTGAGACCTGGAGCAGCAAGACAGGGAGGATGCTCCTGGGGGAAGGAGCCTGCGCGCTTGCTAGAGGGGCCCGCTGAACAAGGCCCCGTCCCTGGAGGGAGCCTGGTCTCCACCGTAGTGAGGAAAAGGAGTGATCTTTTGTAGTCTGTGTTTTTAATTGATTTGGGGATGTCAGGTTGTTGTGGATGAAGTTGCAAGGGCTTAGAAAGGAAGGGCTTTGGGGGGGTTCAGATTTTGCTGTCTAATTTTGTTTACAGTGAGAGTCCCTATTTCAGGGTGTTTTACTGTGGAATCAAGTTAGAAGGCATGGGATTGACCTGGATGCTCCAAAAATAAAATGAGAAGCAGGTGATAATTCTGTAAGTGAATCTAGTCACTTCATTTGGTAAATAAGCTTTTTTTTCTTTGTTAAAATTCATAAAGATAGATATATGATTCTTAGATATATTTCTTGTGTGTGTGTGTATAGATAACGTATCATATATATGGACTGGCAGATAAAGTGTTGATTTCATGATGACAAAATAATTCTGCAAACATTGCACCAATGATGTGATGTGGCAGGGAAGAAACTTCACCAAAGAACCTGTGTGTTCTTGAAAAGAGAAGTTATATCTAACTAAAACATGCAACCGAGTATTTCTGTGTTGGATTGTTTAAAAAGTGATTGCTGAATAGTTGACAGTCATGCGTCGCTTAACAACAGGGTGTGTTCTGAAAACTGCATCGTTAGGCGATGTCGTCCTCATGTGCATCATAGAGTGTACTTACACAGACCTAGATGGGACAGCCCACCACACACCTAGGCTACATGGTGCTAATCTTATGGGACCACCGTCGTATGTGCGGTCCACCGTTGACAGAAATGTCGTGCTGCGGATGACTATACTAAGGTCATCTCTTTACGGTAAGGAGAAGGGAGGGAAGGTTTTCTAGTTACTTCCACTGTCTTAGTAAGCAAATCTATAATAAACATGCATGGACTGGTAAAGGCTCAGCTACTGTGTGTGCTCCAGTCAAAGGCAGTGTCTGCCCACTCCAGGAATCTTGTGACCGAGTATAAGGGATACCCACCAGTGCTCAGACAGCATCCTGAGCACTGTGGAAGTAGTGTTGCGAGTGGAAATGGCATCCTCCCGGGTCCTAGTGTGACTCGCAGGTCATCTGTGAAGGCTCGATAGATGACCGTGAGCTGCGACAGGACACTGCTGTGCAGACAGAGCTGGGCTTTGGATCTACCCCGGTCTGGGGGCAGCCAGGTCCTTTTGCATACCTGAGGCAGGTTATGTGGGCTGATGCCCAGAGCACTCCTCCCTGTTCTAGGGAGGACAGAAACGCTGCTCTATTTCTCTCTACATTGGTTGCAAGCAACAGAGACCAGTTCCAGCTAGCTCAGATAGTTAAAGGGGGATCTATTTTAAGGCTGTCTCATGGAACCTCAGGGCAAGAACGGAGAGCGCAGGCCAGATCTCAGAGAGGAACCGGAAGTGGCAAATAAACAGTTATGAAGACCCTCGGGGTTGTGATCTTTCGGCCTCTTTGCATCTGTTTTAATCTGTTCTCCCTGCAAGCCAGCGCTTTCTTCTCAGGTCTCATGGTAAGAACAGCTCCTGAGCCTACATCTTACTGGTTCTACTCCCATGTGTGGCACAGTTTGGAACCCCTGGGCTCTACAGTGCTGTGGACTTTGAGTGGAATGGGAGGGGGAAAATCAAGGGTGTGTGGCCTTTGTTAACCCCACGGGAAATCTTGACAAAAAAAAAAAAAAACAGGCTTCATAAACCAACCCTTGACTCAGGGCATGCTGCAGAGGCAGCCCTGAAGGAAGTTCATCTCTCTCAGACTCAGGCAGCTCACGGATCTTGTCAGCGTGATGGGCCTGCAAGGAAGACAGCCCACAGCCTGGATGACTCCCAGGCCAAAGTTAAGGCCTTGAGAGGCGGAGGGTTGGGTCCTGTGCCCCAGATGGCGTATTTGGTGGTGAGCCTGGGAATTGGAACCCTAGATCCACATGGGCCCTCCATGCCAGCCCAGGCAACCCCCTCTAGAGACCTCAGGCGGAGCTCAGCCCCTCATGGCCTATCCATGTGGAGAAGTCAAGTCCCTCCTGCAGGAGGAAATGGCTGCACTTGGAAGGAAGTGCAGGACCTGACCTGTGTGCCAGTCAGACCTGGGGTCCATGGGGGAGTGGAGGAGGATAGCAGAAGAAAGGCCAGTGGGGTAGAACATAGCACTGTGTGGGCACCCACGTACAGCCAGTATGTGATGTCCTGGTGAGGACACTGGCCAGGCCTGGACCTGCTGGCTCCTTGTGGGTGGCCCACAGTCAGTGAATGGCTTAGAGCTCTGGCTGCCTAGAGCTGGAGGCTCAGAGGCACGTGGCGGCATGGAGGCGGGGGTGTCGAGTGGGTTTACCACGTGAAGACAGACAATGCTGCCCTCACTAAGGTGCTGAGAAGTGCCCTGCTTGAAAGGGGCTCTTGCACCATGGACTCGCTCAGTGGTGGCTGCTGCCTGCAGGCCAGGGCTGACCATCATGGGTGATGCCATGGAATTGGGTCCCAGTTGACAGAATTCGGAACTGGCAGAGGCAGGTGAGTGGAACCACTGTGGTGCAGCAAGAGCCGGGTGACAAGCACAGCACTTTCACCCATGGGGAGTGGCCATGGTGGCCGATGGATAGAGGATGGGATCCTAAGACCTAGTAGATGACAGCTGACTAGAGTGTTGCTCAACTCACAGAAGAAGAAGAAAGAGCACTGGTGATGACGAGAGCTGCAGGCTGATGTCTCCAGGTCTTCTGGCCATGTCCACCACCAGAGGGTCCACTGGGTCTCTTGGTGTCTCCTAGTCTCTGAGCGTATGTGTGGAAAGAACTGTCTGGAACAAGAGTCATTAATGGAGGAAGGACCGAGTGGAAGCCCCTGAAACTGTACCCCTCTTTGTCAGGATGGTGAACGGGAAGTGGTGGAGGAAGTACAATGATTAATCCACCATGGAGGACTTAGGGGAGGCAAAGACGGTGTCCCCCATGTCCTGGGTGGCGGTCCCACAGTGTCCATCATGGTCCCCATTGTGTCCCCATTTGATGCACCTCTGTGGCCCCCGGGGAAGACCAGGTGGATTTGGGCACGTGACAGGCCCCCCAGCTTCACCAGGAGGAGCCCTGGTCGAGCTTCCATGTGGTGTGTTCTCACCCTCTTGACACTTGGCACTGGAGTGCGTCTTCTTATCCCCACAGTTGCCCTTATGTGGGGGCCACACCCTCTGCCGCATGAAAAGCACAGGGATGCTCCTGGGCCCTGGCAGGTACCTGCAACCACAGTTAGCCGCTGTCACATCAGGCATTGTCCGAGCCTCCAAATCTCCGGCTGGGCAGGTGCAGTGAAAACCCATCGTGGCTGGAAGTGGCACTTTCAGGGTTGGGGCCACAGCAAGTCCACAGGAACCAGTAAATTTCATGTACTGGGATGGCCCGGGGGGGCATAAGTCCTGCTTGGGCTGCTCCATGCACTTCAAAATTGCTCCAAATGAGCCCCCCCAGCCTCTTTGGCTTTATAAGAATGGGCTGTTCCTCAGGGGCCTGGGCAGGGGGCTGTCAGGAACATTCATCACCAGTAGACACCTGTGTGCTGCCCTTGCCCCAAATCACCAGTCCCAGGTCACCGCAGCATCCCTGGGCCCTTCACCACAGCTTCTGGGCTCAGCCACGCACATGCTGGGGACCTGCCCGGCTGGCCACCCAGAGGACAGGTCTCCCATCAGGAAAATTCCACAGACACAAGCTACTCTGCTCTTTAGAGTTAGAATCAAATCATTTTAAAACTTTGCCCTGTGCCTACTCTCCTTCCAAGAGCTTCTTGCAATAGCAAACTCCATGTGCCCGAAATAGGATTCCAGAGACTTACCAGCATGACGGATCTGAGGAGATGGCAGAGGTCAGCAGAGAACAGTGAAGGTGGTGGCACAGAGGGCAGATCCGATGAGCATGGAGAGCTTCAGGTCACCACTTGCCTCCACACTTCTGCCACTTGGTGGGTGTCCTCCTTCCTGAAAGCCTAGGAGGAGGTTTACTGCCTTCCTCGGCAGGCGGAGCCTGGAGACGGCTCACTCGGGGGTCCCACACCCTAGCCCACCCCACTCCACTGTGGGGAGAAAGGCGTGAGACACACCTGGGTGAGGGAGTGACAAGAGCACCTGGGATGGAGAAACATTTGGGATGGAGACACCTGGAGAGGGGGCAGGAGCATCTGGGATGGAGACACCTGGGGGAGGGGGTGACACAGGAACACCTGGGATGGAGACACATCTGGGATGGAGACACCTGGAGAGGGGGCAGGAGCATCTGGGATGGAGACACCTGGGGGAGGGGGTGACACAGGAACACCTGGGATGGAGACACATCTGGGATGGAGACACCTGGAGAGGGGGCAGGAGCATCTGGGATGGAGACACCTGGGGGAGGGGGTGACACAGGAACACCTGGGGAGGGGCAGCACAGCGTTGGCCTGGAGGGCAGAGCCTGCTCACACAATGATTCAAACCCCCCATGGAGCACTTGTATCATTCGGGCATGAGGAGGGTTTGGCCACATCAAGTACTAGCTTATGTCTTGAGAAAATGTTTTATTTTCAGACTCTTAGATCCTTTTAAAAATTCTGAATTGCACTGAAATTAAAACTATATCTGAATAAGCCACATTTCTGTTTTATTAGTATTTAATCATCCTAATACTCAGCCCTTTGCACAAGTCAGATCTTGGTAGAAACTTAAGTCCAAATGTTGTAATTAGCCGCTCCTCAAGTGCCAGGACTCAACCACACACAGGAGCTCCTCTCAGACCCCGGGGTCTAGATCCAATGGAGGTGGGAAACAGGAGGGCGGCAGAGGGGTGGGGGTCATCGCAGTCACTGAGTTCCCTCTGTGACCCACCCCCCAGGAGGCCCTTGGGTTCTTTAACAGGAGCCAGAAGTCGCCCTGTGCTCTGGGGCTCAGCCTGCACCCGCAGAGCCAAGCCTGCCGCTCACACTCAGAAAGTGGACAGAGCCATTAAGCGAAGCACACGTTCCATGCAGCACTGCAGACGAGTCCTGAGGGGCGGACATGCTGGCTTCCTGCACCCCCTGGAGCCGCTGTCCTGTGACAGGTTCTCATTGCCTCCCCCTCAGGCTGGCCTGACGTCCCGCTCCCTGCCCTCCTCCTCACCCTCCTTACATGCAGCCCCCCAGAGAGTGAGCGCACTGTGACCAGGGCAGCCGCCCCCGGTTCCCCAGTGCCCCTCCACTGTCCACCACTGTGTTGGGGTGCTTCTGTCCACCGCTGGGCTTTTCCCGCTCCAGGATCGCTGCTGTGCTCTGACACTGAAGTGGCCTCATGTCGCATCTCCTGGAATCCAGGGTGTCCTTTCCTATAGCGCCTGATGGATGCCACCTGCAACTTTCACTAAGAAATACTTTGGTTGATTTGGTGAGGGGTGCCCATGCTCAGCCCAAGCCTGCAACCCAGGAGCGCCCCGGGCACCGAGCAGCTGAAGTGCAAGACCCGCCTTGGCTTGGACGAGGGCCTAGTCCATCTGTCTCAGGGCTCGGGAAAAGTTTTCTAGCGCAGTTTTGAAAGCTTGCAGCAAGAAAGCTCCAAGTTCACTGCTTGTTTCTTGAATGTCTGGGTCGAAACTCCCGAAGAGGGGCGTGGAGACCTGGATGTCGTCCCTGCCAGCCCGCAGCAGCACTGCACGCAGGTCCTCGGCAATCACGTCGTACTTCTGCTGGTCGAACTTGGATATGGCCGGCTCGTCCTGGGGGTAGGCAGCACCCTCGGGGTAGCAGTCCCTGGGCACCGGGAACTCCACACACTGCAGCTTGGGGAGCTCGCAGAGGGCAGCGAAGAGGCGCCTCAGGGCACGGGCTGACAGCGGGTTCCCCAGGAACCGGAGCTCGCGGAGCTCTCGGCAGGGGCTCAGGGCCAGGATCAGCGTGCTCACGTGGCTGTCTGCGATGCTGCACTCCTCCAGGGTGAGGACCCTCAGTGTCTGGGCGGCCCGGCCCAGCAGCCTGAAGAAGGTCGAGGGGAACAAGTTGACCAGGCTGTGCCCGCTGAGGTCCAGCAGCTCCAGGTGGGCGGCGTGAGTACAGTCGGCCAAGAAGGCCATGTCTGTGTGGTTCAGGGAGCAGTTGGCCAGGTCCAGTGCTCTCAGCGGGGTCCTCAGGGGGCTGCAGGGCAGAAAACAGCACAGGTGAGAGGCAGGGAGCTCGGGGGGGATGATTCTGTGTTGGGTCAGCAGACTGTAGCCCGAGGCCCAATCCACCAGCCACCTGATCTCATTCAGCCTGAGAGATAAAATGGTTTTTACATGCTTAAATAGTTGAACCAATCAAAAGAAGAATACTCTGTGACACGTGAAAATTATATGAAATTCAAGTTTCAGCATCTTTAAATCAAGCGTTATTGGAACACAGCCGCGCTCACTCATTTACGGCCTGCTCTGGAGCCGCAAGGCAGAGCTGAGTCATAGAGACAGCGGTGTGGCTGCTTGCGAAGAATTAACTTGACCCAAAGATAGGTCTGGCCTCTGGCCTCAGCTCCTGAAACGATAAATCTGTTTTGTCAACAACCTGCACGTCCCTGCAGAGTGTCCGGAACTTGCTAGTGGCAGGACAGGGAGACACGTGTGAACTGGCAGGAAGTGAGACACCCAGCCTCGCTGTGAATGAGGAGCGGCAGCCCACAGTGTCAGGGCTGGGAAGTCCTTGGAGCCCTCTCGTCAGGCCTCAGCACTGCCTGGAACCCAGAAGACCCTCCGTGTCTGGTGGAGGTGGCGTCGGCAGCCCCACATTGGTAAATCCACAGCGGGGGGGACACCCTGCTCTGCCTGTGGTACACCTGCTGAGTGCTGAGTGCAGGTGTACAGGGCCCTGCTCCCATCTTCCTGCTGAGGCTGCCTCTCCCACTCATCTCCTGCACTTGTACTCTTGGGTGTCTACGCTGAGCGCCTGGTGTCTACCCACAGCCCTGCACAGCTAGCGCCTGGTGTCTACCCACAGCCCTGCACAGCTGAGTGCCTGGTGTCTACCCACAGCCCTGCACAGCTGAGTGCCTGATGTCTACCCACAGCGTGCTCTCTGCCTCCTCACCCAGCTCTGCAGGTGGCAGTTGCTCAGGCCCTTAACTGTGGCGATTGTTTCTCTTTCCACTTCTCTCATGTCCATGTGCATCCACGAGGAAATCCTGTCAGGTCTCCCTCACCACCTGCACTGCTCACACCTGCTCCACGCCCCAGTCCTTTCACATCTGGACTCGGCGGGGGCCTCCTGTGTGGAAAAGGGTCAACAGAGCATGCGTGACTGCTGACCTCAGGAGGCCCGCGCCTGGGAGCTTAGACTTAGAGAGGGGTGGTCCCCGGCCCTAGACTGTACAAACAGCAGAGTTCAGTGTGAGCACCTGCTTGCTCCTGGGGTCTAGAGTCCTGGTGTGTGCCAGCCGAGGCGCCAACCTGGCCCGCCCCAGGTCGGGGTCTCCAATGAGCTTCCTGGTAGCCAGTACCTCACACTGTCATCATACCCGGTGTGGGCGGTTAAGCGGGTCTGGCCGGGGGGGGGGGCTCTGGAGGCACGTGCCCCACCTCCCCCAGGCCTTGCCCCACGCGCTTTTCCTCTGGTGGATTCTGCTCTGTGTCCTTTCGCATCATAAATCACAGCTATGAGGACGGCTGGATGCTGAGCCCTCCGAAGCAGTCACCAAACCTGGGTGGTTTTGGGGGGCCCAGCTCCTCCTAGTGGGTCTTCCTGCTCCATCTGCCCTTCTCCCCGCCCTCCATCCAGGTCTGCTGTGAGGGCCAAAGAGCCAGAGTGACCCGTGTAAACATGAAGCTTGTCATGTTGCCCTCCTGCTCAGAAGCTCCAGGGCTCTGCCTGCTCAGGAAAAGCTGAAGCCCCTCCCCCACACCCCTCCCTCACAGTGCCCTGCCTGCTGACATTGATCCTCCCCCTCCCTGCTGACCCTTGACCTCTAGCTGCTGACCCTTGACCCTCTTCCTGCTGACCTCCAACCCCTCTCTGCTGACCCTGACCCTCTCCCTGCTGACCTCCAACCCTTCCCTGCTGACCCTCAACCCTCTTCCTGCTGACCTTTGACCCTTCCACATTCCCAGCTTGGGCCTTTTGCACCTGAGAGTCCCCTGCCTAGAACACTTTCCCCAGGCTGTTGCGTGGCCTGCCCACTCAGTGTGCCCAGACTGTGCTCAGAGGTCACCTCAGGAGTGAGCCTTCCCTGCCCACCCACCACCCCATGCCTCCCAGCCCAACTGAAATGCACATAGGGCTCTGGCCATTGGAGGTTCAGAGTGTGATGGGTGATGGGAAAGCACAGTCCTATCCGAGCTGCCCAGACAGCCTGCCAGGCTTGTGATGGGCCGTTGAGCTTGTGGGGCACATTCCCCCAGTGGCAAAGGCACATTTGGGCTGAGCACCCAGGCCGCCAAGTGCAGGACCGTCCTGAGGGTCCCAAGGAGCCAGCCACCATTTCAGTTTTATTTGTATGTGGGCTTGGTGACCACCCTTTCCTGTAGGGAGGTTGGGGTGCCGTGGGGACTGGGATGGAGGGAGCCCTAGTCCTTTCCTGGAGGACCTGGGCTGGAGGAGCAGAGACGGGGGACCTGGGAGTGCCAGGGTGCTTCTGGGTTTCCCTTGTACAAAAGAGAAACACCTGTAAGCCAAGGCCTCCCTCAACTAGAAAACACATCTTCACGCTCACTGGCTCAAGAGATAAGTAAATTTTCTATAAATTTTTATAAGTATATTCTTGGCCAGTGGCTGACAGCGTGGCCCCAGGGCCCTCCTGGAGTTTCAGCCTGCGTGTGGTGACCTCCCCTCGCCTGGTGACTGGCTCCCAACCAGCACAGTACGCAGAAGCGGTGACATGTCACTCTTGAGAGTAGGTGACGGGTGCTCTCTGGTTCTCTGATCAGCGGCCATGTCATGAGGCCTGAAGAGAGGCCCATGTGGCGCAGAGTCCAGCTGCTGCCAAGAGCCACGTGCGTGAACTTGGAAGCAGATCACCTGCTGTCCCGGCCTTCAGAGGAGGCTACAGTCCGGCAATAACCTTGACCCAAACTGCACCGACTCTGACTGCAGGCCTGTGGTTTTCAGCCCCAGCGTTGGGGTAATTTGTTACACAACCTCAGGCAGTTCATGCAGTGTAATGAGGTACTTCTGTGTTGTTTGTTGGCTAACTAGTCATTTCCTCTCTTGCTCACTAACTGAACAGTCTCCCGAGTTCTCTCAATGTCCAGGTTCCACACAACACCAGCCCCGGCTGTGTTACCTCCCCCTCGGTCTGTCCCCTCATGGTGCTCTGGGCCAGGCATAGAGTAAAGGCTGAGGGGAGCAGGGGGCTCGTGGCCTTGGAAGTGACCAGGACCCTTTTACAGTCCCTCAGTGCATCTTCAGCCTGGCCCCGAGGGGGCCCAGTGTCGCCCTGACCCAGGTGGAGGGGCTGTGAGCAGACTGCACTCCCCCGACACTGCCCTCCGTCAGGTCACCCCAGACTCACCCAAGCAGTTTCTGGATCTTCCCAGTCAGCGTAGAGAAGGCCACGCTCAGCTCGGTGAGCTGGGTCATCTGGCTGAGCTCCCAGGCGATGGAGGTGAGGAAGGGGTCCTCACCACTGGGGGCTGGGGTGCAGGCAGGGGGCACGTCGAAGGCCTTGGCAGGCAAGGTGAGTGAGGTCAGCTGGGGGAAGCCCACCTGGGCTAGCAGTTGCTGCACGTGGCCGGCATGCAGCCGCACATTATGCACCACCTCCAGCCTGCGGAGCTCGCCCGGCCCAGCCAGACGCAGCACATGCAGGAGCTGGCCGGGGCCCAGGCTGTCTGCCCGGAAGGAGAGGCAGTGCACTTGCAGTGGGGCGGGGCACAGTGGGCCCAGGGCCCGCACCACCACCTCGAAGTTGCCGTCGGTGACAAAGAGATCTGCGAGGACTTTTATGGGGTGCCGGGCCCCAGGGGGCTCTGCCTGCAGCTCACAGCAGGTCCTGGCCAGCAGCTCAGTGCGGCCCCACCTGCCCAGCGCCCTCCCACAGGGGCACCGCTGCACCTGCACATCTCGGACACCCGTGAGGTCGGCTACCCGCAGCCGCCGCCAGCCCCCATCCTGGAGCACATGGTCCGCGAGGCCCCGCACACAGGCCTCCAGGCAGGCCCTGCAGGCCCGGTCCCGCAGGTCGTCCGGGTGGTCTGCGCTCGGGCCCAGCAGTGCGCCCAGCCGGAACTCCTCCAGCGGCCAGCGCTCCAGCAGAACACGGATCACCTCCGCCTGCTCCAGCAAGTAGCTGGCTTTGAACAGGAGCGGGTAGAGGTTGTGAGCCACACCCTCCAGGCTCTCCCGGGCCACCTGGGGGTGGGACACCAGGGCCTGAGCAGAAATGAAGCGTAGCGACCACATTGTGCCCACCCGCGGCGGCAGAAGGCTGAAGGCAGGAGGGAGCTCTTCCCCGTGATTCTCCCAAAGATGTGGGCCCTTTTCGCCTATTTTTAGCTGCAGCTGTGGTGAGCAGCTTGCCTTTGGGCAGAAGGTGGTGAGCCAGAGCTGCAGTCATCTGACGGCTATTTTGGTTCTGGGCGCCTGTTTGGCTCTGGCTGCGGAGGCGTCTGGTGGCGGCCTGTCCTCGTGGCGCTCAGCTAGTGAAAGCAGAGCTGCCTGAGTGCTTGGCTCAGGGGGCTGGGCCCCTGAAAAGTGCCGCTCGTCCCACTGCAGGGGTGGCTTGTGCGTGGGAGCTGCAGGAAGTCTGTCCTGGGGGCGACCTCAGGTGGAGCACGTCTGCCCACCCCTGGGCCTGTCCCACAGTCAGACGAACCGAGAACGAGGTCGCCCCTGGGCTGACAAACCTTTCCACAGGGCCCCTGGGGGCCGGAGTCCCTCCCTGCCTTCAGTCTGGGAGTGAGGGCCGTGGCACCAGGAATGGGGGTGGACATCTTTGAAAACTGTTTCCTGATTTTAAGAAAAGACAAATAATGCTGGCCACATGAGGTGTCGACACTTTGACTTGTCCCTTTTCTTCCTTCATCCTCCCCGAGGACCCAGGGCTGGCTGTCGCCTCCCCACTGTCCATGGGAGGGAGCTGTGGCCTGAGTGAGCTGGGAGGACACGCAGCTTGTCCCTCGTGGGCCAGCTTGACTGCAGGCCGGGAGAGGCTGAAGGGCTCTCTCACAGTCAGCCACCATCCCTGAGCCTCCGTGTCCTCACCTGCAGCCCCGGGCCCCGTGCACAGGCAGTGCTGCGGGTTAGAGGGGGTCCCGTCAGCCGAGACGCTCTCCAGGGCGTGGTGCACGATTATTTGCTCTGAGGGGCAGAACACGCCACCCCAGAATTCGCCGCTTTGGTACAAGGATTACTTTGAGCTGAAGGTGCTTGAACCGCAGCTGGTGCGAGACGGGCACGGAGCCCTGAAACTCCTCCTGAAAGTCTCCCTCCCTGAGCAGGAGGAAGAAGCGTTGTCACCACCAGGGCGGGGAGTCAGGCCCATGGGTTCTGCGCAAACAGACCTTGTTAACATAACGCTCACTGGCCTTCAGCCTCCCCATGTCTCAGCTACTTTCCCACAATTGCATCTCTTTGCTCAACTTAGTACAGAAATGCTTAGGCCTACCACTTGGGGTCATTTCCTTATGAGCGCTCCCATGTCACCTACAACTTACATTAAATAAATCTGTGTGTTTTTCTCTTGTTAATCTGTCTTTTGTTACAGAGCCCCAGCGGAGAACCTAAGATGGGAGGAGAGAAATTCTTCCTTCCTGCAGCTCCCAGCACTGATGGGTGTTAAGTGGTTATTGAATGACCTGGACCACCCCCCCCCATCACCATCATTTGGGGCCAGGCCGGAGCACTTAGCTCACAGGCCAGCAAGTGCTAGTCTAGGAGGGAGACAGCTGGGACAGAGAGAGACAGAGAGAGAGAGAGACAGAGAGATGGAGACAGAGAAATACAGAGACACAGAGAGAGAAAGAACAAGATGGGAGGGTGGCAAGAGGCAGAGAAGGCAACAGGAGGAAGGAAGGAGTCATGCAACAATGGACATGCTGGGGTGTGGGGTGTGGTGTGGGGGTACCGCTCACTGGTACCGCAAGGCCTGCCTACCCAGCCCCATCAACCCGAACTCGCGTGCGTCCCCTTTGGGGACATGCCAGCCCACTGTTCCCTCTGAGTCTCAGCTGTGCCTCCCCCAGGAGGGCGATCGATGGGGAGGCAGGCGCTCCAGTGGCACAACCAGGCAGGTGGGGTGTGTGCGTGAGGCACAGTGGGACTTCACTCCTGACAGCACCTGAGGGCAGGCGAGGTGGACGTGGACCCCAGAGTGAGCCTGCTGCCCAGGGCCATGTCCCCTCAAAGTGCAGGAGCTGGGATCCCTGGGTGAGGCGTGCAGGTGATGTCCGGACAACAAGACCACGTAATAAAGTGTGACCACGTGGTAGAAAACACGTCCTTTATTTATGTTCCTCAAGTTTGGGGCAAGTCAGCACTGAAACAAAGTAACACAGAAGACAGTTTACAGCAGCTGGCCAGTCCCAAAGGTGTGGCCCTGCCTGTCATCTGCTCCTGTTGTAGGTGCCACTGCCAGGGGACAGGGTCTCAGGGGGAGGAGGCGGGCAGCAGGAAGCTTGTTAAAGGTCTGGCGTCCACCCAGATCACCGAATGATTATTATTCTCTGCTTAGTGAGGGGTGGTCCTCGTGGGGCACTGTCCACACCGAAAAGACCTCCCAGGTGCTGTGCCCCCGCCCCAACCTGGGGTCCACCTGGGAAGCAGGGTATGGCCCGTCCAGGCTCACAGGTGGTAACCGGTGGCCCCTGAGCCTAACGCGAGTAGCACTCCTGCTATCGACACACAACGTGTTAAAAAGGAAAGGCTGGCCCTGCTCCGGGAGGCAGCTCGGTGGGGTTGCCCCTAGGGACCATCACCCACAGGCCTGAGTTGCCCGGAGGCTGGGGAGACACAGTCCCAGAGGGCTCACCCCGCTCTGAGATGCCCCACACCCACCTGCCTCCACTTGGGAGCTGGGGGTCCACGTGCTTCCACCCTGGGCCTCGGCACGGCCTTCAGAGTGTGGCCGAGTTCAGGGCAGCACGGGGGTCTGTGCAGGATGGGGGTGGAGGAGCAGGACAGAGGGAGGCCCGGAGGGGCCCCGATGGGCGGGGCCCAGGGTGGGGCCACGTCTAAGCCCAGAGGGGTGTGCTGATAGGGTGGCCCATGGCTGGGGGAGTGTCAGGAGCCCCCCATTTCCAGACCTCATGCCCAGGTCTGGTCGAGGTTCCCCCGCCCTCTGACTGGGATTCTCCCCGGAGGAGCTGCATCTCATCCAGACCCATCACAGCTGTCAGAAGAATGACCACTGTCACACATGATCGGGGTCTCCTCCCACCCAGCCCTGGCCCCCAGGCCTGTGACAGCACAGCATCCTTGGCCAGCAGGTGCTGCCAGGGTCCTCACCCCCGCAAGGTGCTCTCAGACTCAGGGACACACGTCCTTTCCAAGAAGCAATCGAGGCCATTAAAGGACAACGACAGGGCAATAGGAAGAAGTGTCCTCTGCAAGGCTTCTTCCCTCATGGCAGAAACTCTGCTAGTCCCTGAGCTCCAAGGGTTGGGGTCCGAGGGGAGCGTGCAGGACGTGAGTGAGGAGGGTGGCACCTGGCAGCCCTCAGCTGGCTTTAGGGGGCAAGCGTGGGTCAAGGGTTTTGGCCCTGAAATGTGTCAGTTTGCTGTTCTGATCCCACAACGTGAGTGTGTGTGTCTCAGGAGCAGCTGCTCGCGTGAACTGAAAGCACTTAGGTGATTTCATACGTGGTTGTGGAGCAGTCTGTTTGTCTGGCACAAGGAATCCACATTTACATGTAGATTTGTAATTAGATCGCTGACCTACAAGCGCAGTTGAAGGGGGTCAGTGCAGGCTCGGCTTCGGGAGGTGATGGGAACATATGGGCTGGGGGTTATTCTCCAGAATCTGCCCCCTGAACCTGCATGAACTAGGAGGGGAGGGGCATGGCCCCAGAGGCACCGCTGCCCCGTTGTCTCTTGACGCTCCTTTATGCCTCCCCACTCCCGCCCAGAAGGTCCAGGCTCTGAGATCTCGCCGGAGGAAGTGGCCTCACAGCCAAGGAAACTGCAGCGCCAGGGCCTCTTCCTGGAGACAGCGGGGCTGCCCAGCCCAGGTGGCTCCCACCCAGGAAATTCCGGGACGAGTCGGGGAAAGCGAGAGTGACAGCCCAGCCGTGGCGATCCGGCGAGCAGGAGCAGGAGGGTCTTCTCGCTGGACACAGCCTGGTCCCCTGGGTGATGGCTGTGCCCTTCTCAACGCCATCCCACCCCTTCCTCCCTCTTTTGGGGGTGCTAACTCAGCTGGGTAGCTACCAGAGGGTTTATGTTTCAGCAAATTGGAAGTAACTGGACGTCGCAGCACCTTCCATGCTGCAGCTCTGGTGACCTCAGAGCACCCTTTGGCCAGCTCCAGGCCGAGGGTGCGGGCAGGTGTGAGTGGGTGTCAGGGAGGTCCTGTTCTCTGAAGGAGAGGTTGCTGGGTCCCTCAGGAGCTGCTCCTGAGAGAGGGGTGCTCTTGAGGGTGCCCACAGAGGCTGGGGTGAGTGGGGGTGGTCTCGACCAGCCCCCCCTTGGCCTGGCCCCCTCCTGTTGAAGGAATGCATGAGCTCTCAGAAATAACCCCACACCGCTCTTCTGGCTATGCCCCTTACCAGAGGGTTTAGGCAGCAGGACCCCTGGGGAGGCTAGACAGGGGGATGGGGGGAGTAGGGGAGCAGACCCGCCTGGCCAACGTGCTCCTGGGTGCTGTTAATGTCCCGCCAAGCAAATGCGCTTCAGAGCACCTGGAACAAGGCGGAGACACACGGTCAGGCAGCCTGGGTGGTGGCGGGCCCAGCGCTTTAGGTACTATGGTGGACAAGAGAATCCCTGTTACTTCAGGGGAAGCCGGGACAGCCCATTACTTATAGAGGATTTTGCCTGCCAGTCAAACCACTGTCCAGGAGCCTAAGACACGAAGGGGTTTGTTCTGGCAGAAGGGGAGGGAAATACTAATTAGAACAGCAGGAGACTGTTCTGGGGCATGTGGACTAAAGGCCTCTTCCCCAGACTCCTGGCTCAGCACACCCTAAAAGTCGGACATGCCCTTCTGGTGCTGCCTGGGAGGTGAACCGAGAGCGGCTCCCCAGAACTGGGGGACGTGCTCTCAGAGTGGAGGGCCTGGAGGCAGCTCTCCAGAACCGGGGGATGTGCTTTTAGAGTGGGGATGTCTATGACCTGGGGTGGGTAAAGGCCAGCTGATCACACAGGCCGGGCCACGTCCCGAGAAGGTCTCTTTGAAAGAGGTGACTTGTGGTTTCCTGTCCTATCGGCCCCTTCCCTTGGTCACCTCTGTTCCCCCTCTCAGGGGAGGATGTCCCTGTGTGTACGTCCAGGGCAGTGTCTGTTTGGGGTCTCCCGCGCTCCCTACACCAGGCGGGGGCAGATGTCGAGGCCCTGCTGACACCCCATCAATGTGGGGAAACACTGTGACTTGCCCAGGGATGCAACCATGGGAATGCGGGATTTCGGGCGTGTGAGCCTCCTGGGAGGGGCCCTTCCAGGTGGAGCCTGACCCTCACCCCGCAGCAGTGGGTCCCAGCCTGCTCCTCACAGGGCTCAGGAAACACCGTGGCTGACCGGCAGCCCTCCTTCACCCAGGACTGCGGGGTTTCTGATGAGGAGGGCGGCTTCCAGGCCAGTCTGGAGTGGGGGGCCACCGCTGAGCTTGGAACCAGCACGTGCCCGATGGTGCAGGTGCAGGCCTCCACCTGGTGGGCAGAATCTAGGTGGCCGAGAGGCCTGTGAATCTCCCTCACTAAGTGGCTTGGAACCACCCAGGGACCGAGCTGGCCTTGGGTTTCACAGCCAACCTGCCGGGTGCCTGGTGCTGGGGTCGGGGCGGGGAGCTGATTCACAGGCAGAATGACCTGCGAGGGGGTCTGTGGCCCTGGCAGCTCAGCAACGCTTGGGCAGGCACTGACCCACCCCCAACACCGGGGCCTCTCAAAAGAGGGCACTCACAGTTGTGGTGAACTGGCCTCTGTGGAGCTGTGACTGAGAGCTGCTCCC
Organism: Tapirus indicus; assembly: GCA_031878705.1. Taxonomy (NCBI): domain Eukaryota; kingdom Metazoa; phylum Chordata; class Mammalia; order Perissodactyla; family Tapiridae; genus Tapirus; species Tapirus indicus. Next base: position 145,971,966 of record CM062921.1, read on the forward strand.
GGGAAGAGTGGGGGAGGCGCCCTGGGGGCCCCTGTCAGAGAACAGCTCTGGGAGGGGCTGCGGCAGCCGGGGGAGGCTGGGGCCACTGTCCCCCGACGCGCACTGCAAAGCCGTGGAGTTCCCGGTCCCTGCAAAGAGGAGCAGAGTCAGGGCCGGCCCAGCAGCGCCGGCCGCGTGCCCCTCCCACCTGCGGTGCTGGCGCTCTGGGTCCCCTGAAGCTTGTAAATGGAGAATGAGGCGTTTCCTGCTCCACATTCAGATTCACAATGGGACAACCGGTGAGGCTGGGTCAGAGCAGAAGGGACAGCGTTGTTGGAGGTCAGACGTCAGTTGTGCTCATGGACAAGTGTTTCCTGACCTGCTTTTCTGAAATCAGAGCAGACCCAGTGTAGACGCAGGACCTGGACAGAGTCTCCACCAGCAGAAAGCCTTGGGCTCACACTGGCGACTCTGTGACATGCAAGTCAAAGGGGAAAAACAGAAAATGAGGTCAAAGAAAGGCCACGTGCCTTAAACAAAATGCTGGAACAAGATGGGAGAGGAGGCACGGCCTCCCTGAGGTCTCCTTCCTGCAGGGCTCTGGGGGCCCTGTCCTCTATCACCCCAGACCGAGCCACAGCTGAGGGTCCAGGCCGTGGGGTGGCGTCTGGGCCCTGCCTGGGCACAGTCACAACCTCCCGTGTGGCTGGCAGGTGGCTTTCCCCACACGCTTCTCTGGGGCAATCGAAAGTGGCGTTTCTGCCCCGAGCTGAGTGGCCGAGCTGAGCCCTCCAACACAGCCTTCCACCTTGTCCTTCCATCCTGGCTCCCGAGCTCGGGCCTGAAGGTGGGAGCTGCCCGTGATCCTGGAGCCAAAGGGGCGTCCAGGAGTGCAGTGGCTCTGGGCTGGCCACGCCACCGGGCATGTCCCCGTGTGCTCCCGGTGGGCAGTGACCGTTGCCTCTTCTGAGCAGGTATGAGAGCACCTGGCCCACCTGGCTCCCCCGGCAGGTGCCAGGCGCAGAGACACCTCTGTGGTCAGTGGCAACACCCTCAGAGAGGTTTTCATGGTGGCAGTGGCACATTTTGGGCTCCGGAGGACACTTGTCCCAGGCAGTGTGGCCTGAGGACAGGCCGCACTGGGGCTGGAGTGGGTTTCTCCGGGAGACCTCGCCGAGCTGAGGAATGCTCAGACCCACGGTCTCCACGCCGCGGCCACAGTGATTCTCCAAATGCAGGCCACGGAGGTGACCAAACCGTGAGCTCTGCCAGCACGTCCCCTTGCTCCATGCCGGAGTGTGTGCTGCGGTACCTTCATAAAATGCTGCTTCGTTGGGGTGTCGGTGACATACAGTAACCTGCACATCTCTGAAGCGTGCAATCCGACAGCAGTGGACACGCACACACTGTGCGTGCCCTCGATGTACTGTGACACTCACGTGTGCCCACGGTTGGGAGAGCACACGCGTGTGTTGCTCACGGCGCCCCTTGTGCCCGTTTCCACACTGCAGCGGGAACTGACCCAGCGAGTCCAGGCTGCTCGTCCTCCTCAGCCCCCTGTTCTGTCCCCGCTCCCTCCTCCTCTTCGTCTTCTGGACTGAGTGTTTCTGACGACTCCGTTTTGTCTCCTTTGTGGGGTATTAGCTGTAACCCTTTCCTTTGTTATTTCAGGGGTTGTTTGGGGTTTATAATCTGTATCTAGCGTATCACAATCCACCTTCAAGTGACTCGGTTTCCCCACGAAGCCTCAGAGCAGCGCTCCCCTCCCACGTGCGCTGCCGTTGGTGCACGTGGCCCTCTCAGCACAGGCCTCGAGGGCATCAGTGCTGCATTCACACTGCTCGAGTGTGAGCGGCCAGCAGCCTTCCGGGACGTGAACAGAAGAGGAGACCTGCACACGCCCTGCAGACCTTTCTAAACACCTGGTGTCATTTCAGGTCTACTGGTGTGAACTGTTTTAGATTTGTGTTATGAAAATTTCTTTATTTCACCGTTTTGAAAGACGTTTTGTTGGGTACAAATTCTATTTTGACAGTTTTCCTTTCAGTCACTAGAGACGCCACACCCTGTCCTCGTCCGTGGGTTTCCGACGAAACGCCTGCTGTGCCCCGTTCCTCTGACTGCTCAGACTTTCCCTCCGTCGCTGGTTCTGCACCATCTGACTGATCTTCTCTCGAAGTGTTTAGGTTTGCGTCCCCCGTGCCTGCCTGGTGCTCGAACGGGAGCTCAGTGTGGACTCATCTTGTCGGGCGCTGGGGCTTTGCTCTGGGTCAGGTTACCTGGAAACTGTTTGATGCTCTCTGGTCTTGCTTTCATGACCAGGAGCAGCGTCTAGTCCAGTTACTCTGACCTCCTGAGGCAAGCCCTGCCGAGGCTTCGCCCGACGCCCCGTGAACCTCGAGTGTCCCCATCTGGCTGGCAGGGACAGGCAGGCAGGTCAGCGTGCGGGAGCGTTCCCCAGCCTCTCAGAGGTTTCCCAGCCCTGCGTGGCCTCCTCGCATGCTGTGCTGACCAGCACTGTGCTGGACTGCGAGGGGACCCATCTGTCAGCGGCCTCTGGCTGCTCAGCTCTCTCCTACTCTGTCCCGCAAACCCACTGCCTTGGTCTTCCCCACTTGGGGGTCACTGGGCTCCCTGCACTGTGGCCTGGGACCCTCAAGGCAGAATCGGGGTGCATTCTCTTCCCGTCTCTCAGGATCACTGCCCTCTATGGCCATATGTCCTGTGTTTTGAAATCTCTTGTTTCATATATTTTGTCTGTTTGTTTTAAATCTGTTCTTTGTTACCTCATCTTGGGTGGAAGTGGAAGTTTTTTTTTTAATAAAAGAAAAATTTTAATTTGTCTGAAAACTTTTGGAAGTACAATAAAATCAAGTGAAACAAATGAACACATGAACTGGCTTCCCCACCCAAACCTGCTCCAGCACAAACGTGCACTCACGTGGGGAAGCCTGGCTCCCCGTCTCCAGCTCGTCCTCCTCGATACAGGTGCTGATGTTATATGGCCAGGGGCAGTAGGCAGGGCTCAGCAGGCCCCCAGGGGCCGGGCTGGTGGACACCTGCAGGGTCAGTGGCCCCAGGGCAGAAGAGGCCTGGCTGCTGGAGGAGGAGCTGCTGCTGTCCGAGATGATGGAGTGCGGTCTCTTGAAGCGGGCGGCGTGGTCACAGGACGGCACAGCTGTGGACGCTCGGGTTTGTGACCCTGGAAGGGGACAGAAAGCTAACTGGTCTAGAGGCCTCTGTTCCAGAAGTGCAGCCTAGATTCAAGAACAAGACAGCCATCTGGAAAACTGATCAGGTTCCTCTCCCTGCAGCATCGTGCGGCTGCCACCCGTCCAGCCCGCCGTGCCGGCCCACATGGCCCACGGCACATGCCAGGGCTTGGGTCTGAGTCAGCGGGGCAGAGTGCGGGTGAGGGCCGGGGCCAGGTTACCTGTCCCTTGCATGATGTAATTGATGGCCTGGTCATTTATGGCTGCGTTGCTGGGCTTGATGTCCATGAACGGTTTGTTGCCCATCCCCATAGACACCATTTCCTGCATTCTGAGTTCTAAAATAGAAGAATGTGGACAGTTTTCCAAGCTCCTCCTTGGTTTGATGCCACCCCTGATGATGCTCTGCACCCCTGACACCCTCAGTCCAGACCAGGAGCATGTCAGGGCCTGGCCCAGTCCCTGCCTCCCCGAGTGTTGCTGGGAGGCCGGAGGTGCTGGGGCTCCCATTCCAGGACATGCATCCGGTCTGGCCTCACAGTGGCCTCCCTCAGGGAGCCCAAGGGAGTGGACCAAGAGAAAGGAAGACATGGGACCTTGGAAACTGAGTGTCCAACTGGGGAGGGGAGGGGTCCCTGTCTGCTGATGCAGAGCGGTGGTCTGCGCAGCTGGCCCAGCTCGGAGTGAAGGACAGAGGCCTCCAGGAGGGGCATAGCCACAAGCAAGACAAACTGACAGATGTCTGTGTGTCTTTGAATACTAAGAGGAGGTCTGAACATACAGTGAGAGTTTGAGAATGAATTAATCCTTAGTAAAACTAAGCAAAGAAAAAGACCTAATTACAGTTGGCGGAGGGATGGTGAAGGAGGAGCAGGAGCAGAGGTGACTGGGGAGGGGGACAGGGACCAGGCCCTGGGGGCTACCTGCTCCTCATAAAGGCTGGCTCCACTCCAAGGGGACTGAGGAGCCACTGGGCATCTTGAGCAAAGTTGCCGTTTACATGCACGTGTGTGTACATGTGTATGCACACATGTATCTGTGTGTGCAGGTATCATGTGTGCACATCTGTGTGTGAATGCATGTGTCTCTGTGTGCATGTGTGTGCACACGTATCTGTGTGTGTACAGGTATCTGTGTGTGTGCGTATGTGTTCACACATGTGCATGGGGGTCTACACCTTGAAGGAGGTGGCAGTGGGGAGGCTGTGTGGCATCTCTGGAGAGAGGTCAAGGCTCTGGCCAGGATGGCAGCCGCTGACGGGCCAGGTAGTCATGTTTGGATGTTTGGACATTAGAGCCCGTAGGGTTTCTCAGGCCTGGGGGGTCAGAGGTGCCAGCAGGAGGGCTGTCTTGGCGGGGTCACTGTGAAGACGGCATTTGTAGCAGCCAGACGGGATGAACTGCCACCTTGCGAGTGAAGACAGAGGTGTCCCAGTGATGAAGTCGGAGGAGAGAAGGGACCAAGGGGTGGACATGGAGGAGGAGGAAACCTGGGGGTCCTGCAGTGGGGATGAAGTGCCTTAAGGAGGAGAGGGCCTCATCTGTGCGGAGACCACAGCTGGCTGTCGGCCCAGCTCCAGGAGGTCAGGGGACCTTGACAATAGGGGGGCAGAAAGCTGAGCCCAGTGGGTCTAAGGGAGTCATAGAGCCAGAGTGTGAGACCTTCTCTGGAGCTGCTGTGTGTGTGTGTGGGGGGGGGAGTACTTATATTCGTTTTAAGGAGAAATAAGTGTTTTTGTGTGCTGACAGGAAGGAACCAGGCACTTCCTTGTAAATGGTGCTGAGGGGCCTCCCCGGGGGCCACCAGGCAGCCTGGGCCTCTCAGGCCAGCTGCCCCAAACTGGGCCCCTGAACACGGAGCTGGCCCCATGGCCCTCTCTGGCCCACCTCTGTTCTGCAGAGCCTGCCGCCACAGGATCTTCCCTATCTCATCCGTCCAGGCGGCCTTGACCTCCGCGGAGCTCGCCTGGAGAACGTAGGTGTCCTGGGACTTCCGCCGCCTGCGGAACCAGATCTCAAAGCTCAAGCCGCTGTCTCCGATGTTCTCTGTCATCCCGATCTCGGCTGTCTGCAGTCATAAGCACCAGAAAGGCAGCACTGTCAGGGATGACAGGTCCCCTCTTGAGGCAACTGACCACTCTCTGGCTGGCCCTTTGACCCAATGCCTCAGTGCTGGAGGTCCCTTCACCCAAACACCAAATAGTGTGCATGGGGCCGGGTCAGGGGCTCTTGGGGGACAGGACAGATCAAATCCCACTCCGTCCACACTGGCTCCTTCTTGGAGCCTCAGTTTCCCCACTGGAGAAACGAGGGCTGGACTGGAAGGTTCTGTGGCCCCCTCTGGCTGTCACACACTGGACGGGGCCACAGGACCCTCTCATGTTCCTCAGAGCTGGCAGGTGAGGGCTGTGGGTGTGGGCTCCTCCGGGGATCCTCCGTCAGGGAGGGACGGGGGACCACCCTGGAGACCCGCCTGGGGCAAGGCTCCTCCCATGTTTGCCTTTACCAAAATCCGAAATGAAGCTACTGATGGAGAAGACATTTGTTTTCCAGCCACTGAACTGGCTCACAGAACCGGAAAGGACAGATGTCTCCTTGCAGCTTTTGGAGATCCCAAGTTTCCAAAGTTCAGCCAAAGAGCCGCAGGAAACAACAGAGATCATGAGGTCCCCGCCGGTCTCCAGTGGACAGGGCCTGACGCATCACCTTGAAGGACTGCTTGTACATGTAGATGTCATAGCCTCCGTCCACCTTCTTGGTCTTGCTAAACAGGATGAGCTCTTCAAAAAGGAACAAGTGCCTCAGGTGCTTCTTCCTTCCACAGCAAACGACGAACTCGTCCTGGCATCTCAGCTGCCCCTGCTCCTTCAAATTCACCTGCAGACAGAGCACGCCTCCCTTAGGCCCTCGACCTCGGGGAGGGGAGAGGGGCTGCAGACTGAGCTCAGTCGCCATGACCAATGATTTAATCAGTCACATCTACGTAATGAAGCCCCCATAAAACCCAAAAGGACGAGGTTAGGAGAGCTCCCGGGTTGGTGACCACGTGGAGATTCGGGGAGAGAGGTGGCTCAGAGAGGGCATGGAAGCTCCGCGCCCTTCCCCACACCTTGCCCTCTGCATCTCTTCATCTGGCTGTTCCTGACTTACATCCTTTTGTAATAAACAAGTGATCTAGTGAGTAAAACATTTCTCTGAGTTCTGTGAGCTGCTCTAGCAAAGTAATCGAACCCGAGAAGGAGGTCGTGGGAACCTCCCATCTAGAGCCGGTTGGTCAGAAGACAGGTGACAACCTGGCCTTGTGACTGGTGTCTGCAGTATGTGTGTTTGTGGAGCAGGCTCACAGGACTGAGCCCTTAACCTGTGGGATCTGATGCCATCTCCAGGTCGATAGAGTCAGAGTGGATTAAATTGACCCAGCTGGTGTCAGAGAATTGCTTGGACGAGTGGAAGAAAAGGCCCACCCACTGTGATGGGTGCAGAACCCTAGGGTGGGGGTCCCTCATGAGCATGTGCCCGCTTGTCTGCATGGAGGTTACAGTGAAAGCCTCGCCTTCAATTTTACTTGACTTTCCACTTGAAAGCCCTTTTGTTCATTTTGAGAGAGCCCCCTTGTTGATGTGGTGCTAGTCTCACTCACTGTTGCATTACGAAGTCCACCCCCGAGCCATCCATCCTCTGTACCCACAGAAACCCTCTGGACTGTGGTCTGGACCGATGGCTACAGGAGGATGTAGCCACCACGCCCTGGCCAGGATCTGCTCCCTCTGTGGGACATATCCTGAATGACAGACACCACTGGCAAGTCCCCCCCACCCCACCTTCCGTCTTCTGCATGGCCCTGTCCTGGGTGATGCCCGAGAGTGGTTGGTTTGATCCCAGCCATCCCAAATCACTCAGCTGAGTTCATCGAAGAGGGCTTGAGGGGGCCTGTGGGTTCTGGGGATGAAGACGCTCCGGTGGCCTGAGCCCTCCACTGCCCCCACTGCCCCACTGCCATGGAAGTGACCGAGGAGAACTATCCTTTGTGCCCAATTCCATCTCTGGCTGTGGCTCGAGCATCACAGACACGAGGGACTGGGGCCCACCACGGGCCTGCCTTCTCCAGCTGATGTCGGGGTCCCACTTTGAAGCCTGTGTGGGTGAAAGGGCAGGGTGGGGTGATGGGGAGCCAACAGCTGCAAAGCCGGCCCATTCCCAGGGGCAGCACCTCAGCCAAGCCCCAAGCACTGGTCAGTTCACTCTGCAGGGTGTCCAGGGTTGGGCGGTGTGCGGCCCCCTCACAGGCAGGTCAGTGGGAGGATGATCCACATGGGGCAGTGGCTTGTGAGCCCCGGATCACAGGGTCACTGTGCAGCCTGGGAGGTCAGAAGGACCCCTGCTCGGTTCATCGCTTCAGAAACCCTGAATGCCATTCTTAGGAAGGCACCTGCACTTGCATTTTGTGCTGGGGATTCTGTAGCCACCCCTCCCGACCATCAGAGCAAGGGGTCCTGCCTGAGAGGGAGGTCTCCTCTTCCCGCCTGTGCTGGTCCAGCCAGGCCACCGCGGGGGTGAGGGCGTCGTGGACGCCGGGCCTCGGCTCCCCCAGAGAGCAGAGAGGCCAACCACACGTGATGAGCCAACGTCGGCCTGTGAATCGGCAGCCCAGGCCCAAAGCTCTAATTTTCATGCATCCAGTTGTTTTAGAACAGCCCAATAAGCAGACCTCTAGCACTCAGAGCCTGCCTGCCTTTCACACCCCTATCGCCTGGACCCCAGCCCCTCTCCCCAGGGAGTTCCCTCGCCCTCCTCCCCTCTGGGTGGGGACTCCCCTGAAGGTGAGGTCATGTGTACTGACCCCAGGCCACGTCTTTCCCCTGGACCGGCCGCAGGGCCTTGGAGCACTTACATCGCAGCCGCGGATGGCGTCCATGGCCAGCAGATCGTTGCCGTGGCGCAGCTGGAAGCGGACCATGTCCTCGGCGGCCCGCAGCTCGGCCAGCTCCTGCTCACGGGCGGGGCAGCGGCCGGCCTCCCTGACCAGGTCCTGCAGCAGCAGCGCGTACTTGCCCAGGCGCTGCACAGGCTTCAGCAGGTAGGAGGCCAGGTCCATCCTGTCGCCCAGTTCCTGCTGCTTGTCCTGCAAGGGCCGGGTGAGAGGGTCAGCTCAGGTCGGGCTGGGTTGGCGTGGCTCGTGGGGTGGGGGATGACCTTGAAGAAAGCGTTGCCATGGCTGCAGAGCAGGGCGTCCGACTGGGGCTTGTTCTTGCTGTAGAGCGCGTACATGCCAAACTGTTCTTCCTGCAAAAGGGGAAGGCAGGGCCTGAGTGTGTGGCGCGGCCCGCCCTCCAGGAGCAGTTCTCACACGCCAGGAGAAAGGGAGACAGTGCTGTGTTAAAGGCTCAGCTTCCCAAACACGGTGGGAGCTCCTGGGTGCCAGTACCAGAGTTCTAGAATGGTCTTTAAAGTACAGAGTTTGGGGAAGAGGGAGGAGGGAGCACTCAGAGGGCAGGGATGGGAAGGGATGTGGGGAGCATTAGAAACATTCATTAACCGCCAAGAACCAAAGTGTCTAAACGTTTAAAATTCTCACCATTACTGTCAACATAAAACAATACAGAAGTTGCACTTTACGGCTAAAAGCACCTTTTAAGAAATAGCTGAACAGACATAACACGTGGGATTTCTTTCACCTACAGGTGTTTATGTTGTTTTAATTTACATTTAAAAATGCTCATCTTAATAACGATGATAATTAATAATGATTAATTTAATAACGTTTCATCTGCCCACAGCACAGACGCCACTTGGGTCCCCAGAGCCTGGAACAGCGCTCGATAACTACTTGTTGAAAGAAACTTCTTTTCAGAGTGAATTAAGGATTTTATTAAAGACCCCGGCAGGGGCTATTCCACATTCAGGTTCAGAAGAGACGCATCAAACAGAGCTGCTATCCTCAGTCAGTCTGCACACCCCCGGGGCCTCCGTGCAGTCCCGTCAGGCCGGTCCTGGGTCCGTGTGAAGGGGAGCTGGCGGCCACAGGCAGGAGGACTGTGAAGGGGACCAGGTGGGCTTCCCAGGTTCAGGAAGCAAACTGATTTTGGGAGTTGCTTTTGGCAGATTAGCCTTGAGTGGTGAGGGATCGGGTTCGATGACAGAACAAGTGTGATGATGTGGGTGAAGCCCTCAGTGCCATGTGGCTCTCGACAAGGGTGCTGTCCGGCGACGCTGTGCGTAAAAGGTCCGGTGCTGTCAGACCCACATGCGTCTGCTTATTGATGGGTCTTATGTACTGTGAGGGACGCGTTTCCTAAACCTGGACGGCAGTGACCCAAATTGCCTGAAACGTGGGCACTCAGACCCCCGGCCTCTCCAAGGGCGACCTGGCCTGAAGTCACCTGCCCCCACCACCCCAGCTCCGTTCTGCGGACCCCGTGCCCGGGCGGGACTCACGTGTCTCAGGAACCCGCGGCCCACGGCCCACGGGCAGTGCTGGCAGCGCTCCAGCTCCTCGAGGAAGTGCCAGCTGTGGAAGTCATGGAGCTTCTCCAAGTTCCCGAAGATAACGCTGCGTCTCCCCCGCAGGCCCTGGGGCAGGTCCGCCCTCTCCATTTCTGGAAAATAGTTGTCGATGACATATCCTAAGGACCTAATGTACTCTCTCTCTGTGGAAAGCATCTCGGCCATCACGTGCTGCAGTCGGCTGCTGGAAGACAGAGTCGGGGGCACTCAGGTCTCGCGCTGGTGCCCTGAGACGCTCCATCAGTGTTCCTGCCTCACACAGAAACAGACTGAAAATCCGCAGGAATAAACGTGGGTATACGTGGACAGGAAGTGCACGATAAATGAGAATCTTTCCCATTAAGTTTTCTGTCGTCAGCAGGGAGTAACTTCCAGTACGCTCCGTACCTTGAGTCCTCCCCTCACTGCTGCTTGGAGTCGCCCCTTTGATATAGAGGAGAGACGAGACACATAGTGGAGGGAAGACACGAGAAGGAAACGTGCTGCATGGAAGAAGAGTCTGCTGGCGAGCTGGGCCCGCCCTGCTGCTGTGACTGGTCTTCCCCATTTGAGAGCAGCCCACCTGCAACTTTCTTAAGTTACCCAGTCCCGATGACACTAATGGGGGTTGGCAGGTTTTCCTACCATTATTTGTATTTACTTGTTTTTTTAAATTGGAAAAAAATTAAAAGCAACTAGTGACAGGAAATACGCCTGTGGTCAGGAAGCTGCCTGGGGCTGTCCCTTCTCCTGCCCGCATCACAGACTTCACAAACACCATTGGTTCCGAGGAGGCACCTTCGGGCTGGCTGGGAGCCGGAACCCTTGGCAGCAGTGTGACAGGTGCCCCCAGTGCCCCTGAAGCCTGGGCCACGGAGAACCACTCCCGTCAACACCCACAGAAACAAGCGTCCTAAATGTGCGGAAACAAAATAAAAACTAGAGTGGTCTGGGGATTTGGACCAAGTTAAATGGAAATTGACTCGTGAAGACATAACAGCTAGAAATCTCCGGGGGCATGACTGCTGGCCAAGCGACAGGAAGTCCCTGGACAACTGGCAGAAGGTCTGGGTTTTCGCGGAAGGCAGCGTTGGTTTAACGCTCGCCCCCCCTCCCCGGTGCCTGAGGAGGACTCGCTCCCTTTCTGATTGTGCCTTGGGGTCCCTGCTGCCAGACCTTGGGTTGGTGGCTCTGTGAATGGTGGGAGGGGGGACCTGTCCCCAGGGGTGAAGACAGGCTGGCTTCCCAAACCTGCTCCCTCTGGACCAAGGACATCCACTCTGAGTGACCGGGGCGGCTCTCGGTGAGTGGACGGCCCCCGTCCCTGCATTCTGCAGCCCCCCCAAACCTTCAAAACGAGCTTATGGGCCTGGAAGGTGGTTCACAGGCCTGCATTTCTCCCTGCCGCCTTCCCATGGGCTCCAGCCCACGGGGAAACACATCCAGCTGCTCCTGTCACGTGAAAATGAAACCTCGCTCCTCGTGAAGCTCCACCTTTAACAAGGCACATTGTAACTGCCTGAGGTTTCAAAACTTAAAGGTGTGTTTCAGAAGAGTATTTTGTAACCCCCTCCGTGTTCTCTGCAGGAGGAGGAAACACATCTGTTCGCTAACCCAAGGAGCAAAGAAAACTAAAAGGACACGCCATCTCCGGCCCATGCCGCTCACTGTAAAAGGGGCAACATGCAGCATTGTTCACAATGGCCAAGACGTGAAAGCAACCCAAGTGCCCATCGACAGATGAATGGATAAAGACGAGAGAGATATATACATATATATACACCACACATAGATATTGAATACTACTCTCAATACTGAATACTACTCAGCCATAAAAAAGACAAAATCGTCCCATTTGCAACAACATGGATGGACTTGGAGGGTATTATGAGAGAAAGACAAACCCTGTATGATTTCACTCACATGCGGAAGATAAACAAACGCAGAACAGATTAGCAGTTACCAGAGGGGAAGGGGGTGGGGGGTGGGCACAAGGGGTAAAGGGGCACATATATATGGTGACTGACAATAATGCACAACTGAAATTTCACAATGTTATAAACTATTATGACTTCAATAAAGTTAAAAAAAAGGGACAACAGCCCACGAGCCCGGCTGTGGAGATACCAGGCGAGTGCCACCATCTGTCATTGGGGTGGGCACAGTTCTTGCCCACTTTCTAACCAAATGATTAATAAAAAGTATCATTTTATAAACATCTTAAAGATGTAACAAATTAAAATGGGCAATAAAGGGGGACATACTTCTTACCTCAATACTTAGAGACTTTTTTTTTTTTAGAAAAGCCACTCTTAAGGTAATTTCTCCATATTGTGGGCTTGATTTGCTTATTGTAACTTTCTGTAAATGGGCTCCAAATGACCAGAGTTGGTGGTTTAGCCATCAGAGCAGGTGGGCTAGCTTACCACACACCACAAGAAAAGCAATTGTCAACGACTCCGTTACACACAATGGCACATGGGGAGTGACTAACATCTTCCCGAAAATCAGACCCAAGCCTGTTTCAGCCCGGACAGGACAGGGTGGACCTGGAGGGATGTCTGCGGATTTTCCACTTTGTAGAAGCGCATTGAATGGCTTTGGGTTTCTAGATCCGCACTGACCACTAGACCTAAAGTCTGGAAGGGCGTCCACCTCACCTTCCTGCTCGCCTCCTCCCATCCTCCTCGGAGGACTGGATCCTGGAGGGAGATGACAGACTCCGGTTCCGAGTGACTGAGGGGCTCTCGGCATGTGGCCTCAGTGGGGGCTTCTTCTCTAAGGCCGCGGTGCTGGTCACCTCCAGGCCTTTGATGAAGACCCCAGTGTGGCCCAGCCGACGGGACTCCCTGGGGCCACTGTCAAGCTGTGGAGTCTCGAAGCTTCGTGTTTTCTTCACAATTTTCTTCAGGGAATGTTTCCGGGGGTGGGCAGCAGGTATCTGGGTGGGCTCGGAGGAGCAGGTGCAGCTGCTGTCTGGGGCGGGCCCATCTGGGCTCAGGTGCTCACCCTCCTGACCACACAGAGCGGCCTGTTCTGGGAGGCTGGGCAGAAGTTGGGCCCGCTCCCCAGCTTGGCCCTCGGGGTCAGTGAGGGGGATCCAGGGTGGCTCACGGTGCCTTGCCTTGGTCCCCTGGGCAAGCTCGTGCTTCAGGGGGCTTCGACCCAGAGGTGGGGCAGCAGGGCCGGGCTCAGCCCCAGGAAGGGCCTCCTGTGAGTGGAATTGGGTCTGCTGGCACTGCAGCCCCACGGTGAGCCACTGCGCCAGTGCCTGCTGGTCACCCAGGCCCAGCACTGCCACACTGGCCCCGGGGAAGCTCTCTGCAGCCACCTCCGCGGCCTGCTGGGGACACCTCTTCAGATACTCAGCAACCAGCTCTGGGCCCAGGGGTTCGAGGCACTGGCTGCACCGCAGTGTCCACCTGTTCACCTGCATGGCAGAAGAGGACGCTGGTCAGGACAGCAAAGGACCGTCGTCAGGGCTGCAATGACCTTGGCAGGCCCCACCCAAGGCTGTGTGGCCAATGAGTGGCTTGAGTGGACTCAGGTCATGCTCCTTCTGCTGTTCAGGTCACCAAAACCAAGGACCAGGGTGAGCCAGTAGGCCAGAGTGAGAAGAAGACCCCTCTGCCCACAGGGGCAGCTCTGGCCAGACTCACCCAAAGGGCAGACAAGATGAGTGTGTGTCTGAGCCGATGGGGTCTGTATCCTGCACAGCCTCCCCGGCACCCCTGGGGGGCGGTGTCCCAGGACCGTGGGACATCGGGGCTAGAGACACAGTGAAATCAGTTATTCCACATCTCTGCCCGGGGTGGGAGCCTGAGAGGCTGTGACAGCAGGGAAGAGAATTCCCACCCCTGGCCTGGCCTGCCCTGGGTTTCCTTCATGAGGGGCTGTGCTCCTGGGGCTCCGGCCCTGGTGGCCCTAATGGCCAGGCAGTTGGAGGGTGCTGGCCAGTTCACAGGTGTGTGCTGGGCTGCTGTGATTGTTCTGGGCTCTTTGGCAGTACGTGGACTTCATAACTGAGCTGGAAAACATACAGAAAAGTCCACGTGTCCATTTGGCCCGTCTGGTACAATAAATAAACTCCTCAGGCGTCTACTGAGAGCCTGCAGTGTTGTCTGATGGGAGCGCTGGCCAGCTGTCCCAGAGCTCAGCAGCTCAGACCTGCGTGGGGGCGGCGCTCACTGAATGTCTGCACCGGACAGGAGCACAGGCAGCATGCGGATCCCCGGAGGGACTCCCCTGGGTCTCTTACCGACTCGTAGAACTTGGACAGGCGAGCCCACCTGGCCAGCTCTCTGTCCCTCCGCTCAGCCTGGCTGGCCACAGCACTCAGACACCGTCTGAAGTCCTGGACCGTGTCCTCTGTGTCCAGTGAGCGGTTCTCTTCCATCAGCTGCAGTCCTTTCGGACAGTGTTGCTGTAGCCCAAGGAACAAGCCATCAGTCCCATCGGCACTTGCTCTGGTGTTTCCCAGTGCGTGTCTGTGTGTACCCACTGGCAGCCTCCCCAGGAAGGCCCGGGGCTCTGCCTGCTGAGACTGCATGTTCTCAAGAGATGGCAGCTCCAAAGGGCCCGGGAATCTCTCTCGTTCTTTTTCAAGCCACGATTTGATCTACGTAGGAGAAGAAGGTTTTACTTTTAAACGTGTGAAGGAGTCCAGCTCTAAGACTGTGGACGAAGGAGGCATCAGATGCCACCTAGGGGCGGGTTCTTCTGGTCCCTTCAGACCACATGCCTCGTCTTGAGGCAAACGGTGCATATCCGGAATGCACCGGGGGGCGCCTTTTGCAACTCATGGGTGGGAATCGTGCTCTGGCTGAGGAGGGAGGACCACAAATCTCCGTGGCTCAAGTTTACAACTATTCTCATTGTTTGGAAATGGAAACTAAGACCCTCGCAATATGACTCCAGAGCTTTCAGTTTTGAAACTTGTTACTGTGCTACACATACCCCAGAAATATTCTTCAGGCTGGTGGTGTGTGGACACTTGGGGGCTCCCGGGAGAGACAGGGGGCCAATGGCACCCACACAGCGCGACAGGTTCTCGTTTCAGACACAATCCTGTGGTAGCATCACTGGATTCACAGTGAACACGACAGGTAAACCCTTCACCCTCATTGAACAGCAGCGCCAGGACCCCCAGCTGTCAGGTGCCCAGGAACAGGGCTGTTACTAAAACAGAGCGATCAGACCGGATCTACGAACACACGACTTGTATGTGATGACCTCAGATGTGTGGGCAGAGGAGAAGGAGACCCGAGTACACACTCTTGGGCAGAGTCAGGGAGGAAAACATCAAATCGAGATTTTTACAAGTAAGCACTGCCATCTTGGAACCGCCAAGGACAGGAGGCGGTGGCAGCAGGGCGGAGGCCTTCACTCTCATAAAAAAACACCTTCTATTTGGTTTCAAGATTTAAATGGAGAAATTCAAACCATAAAAAGTCTCGTGATGGAATATATTAGTCGTTCTGTAACCTTAAGGCGGAAAAGGCCGTTTAAATCAGGAGCAAAGTTCAAGGACAAATAAACCGGGGGAATTTCTGCAAATATTCAAGGGTCAGTAGGAGTAAGACGGTGAGACTGTCACAAACCGTCTAGAAAGTGGCCAAGTGCATGAACAAGCCGTTTATTAGGGAATAAATAGAAACAACCAATAAGTGTATGAAGAACAAGTTCAACTGTGGCCTAAAAATCCAAATGTGGACGAGACACTACTTTCACCATCAGACGGGTGGAGACTTGAGGCGCAAGGAGACGGGATCTCAAAGGCTGCTGCCAAGAATCTGGTTGGGGGCTGTTTGCAGGGCCGTTGGCAAACATGTAAAACCTCAAAAAGCACCTTCCCTCCCGAGCCTGGCATTTGTCCAGGGCAAACAATCACAGAGTGTGAACGACGCAGCTGTAGTGACGTGTAACAGCAAACAGTGGGACAGGGCCTGGGAGACTCTGGCAGGAACCGTGTGAACCCATGAGGGGCAGGACATGCAAGGTGGGCTCCCAGCGCCCCCCCACAGACAAAGCTGACGGGCAGCTGTGTGTAGCATGCTCTCACTTCTGTAAAAACCTATTTCTTTTCTAATTCTTCCATAGTATGCATGCGTTTCTTAGGTGAAAAAAAAAATTAAACACACTATATATAGAATGATCCCATTTTTAGGTATTTAAAATATATTTAGTATTGAAGATGGCAGAGTAAGACATATCTGATTTTGCTCCCTCCTGAAACACTCCGGAGTTCTTGTAAACAACTCTTCTAAGGTGTAAAGAAGGGGGAGAGCAGAGGGGCTGGGAACTAGGGGCAGAGGGAGGGCCCCGGGGAGTCCTGAGCAGGTGGCGAAGCCGAGTAGAGTTGAGGAGACTGGGGGCCATGGGGAGGTGGGGCCTGGGGGTGCTCTCTGGGGAGGGTGTGGCAGGCAGGGGCCAGGCAGACTGAGTCTCTGCTCCAGGCGGGATCAGAGGGGCCATCTCTGGAGGATCTGACCAGCCGGCCTCCTGACAGGGCGCCATCCTCACGAGCCTCCACTGGCCCCGTTCCCACTCTGGCTTCAGGGTCACCAGGAAAACCTCTGGCATGAAAAACAGAAGCCAAAACAAACCTGAAGAAACCCCCCAGCAGGGGACAGAGGCCGTGCAGACTTCACCAGGGTCAGTATTCCAGCAAAGAGCAAGGCAGGCTGTCATAAGGAAGGGACATTCAGAAAACAAACGAAACTCCACGGAAATGAAACATTTACAGCAGAAGCAAAAGATTCAAACGGGTTAGAAGATAAAGTCGAGAAAATAGACAGTGAAAGTAGAGCAAACAGTCAACGATGTGGAAAATAGAACAGGAGAGAAATGATTGAACCAGCAGGAAGTGTGGAATTCTAGGAATTCATTGAAGACAGACCAAGAGATTCCAGAGCACCACGGAATCACTACGTGGCATCACGGGAGGAGCCAACAGCCCTCTGCTCCCTGGGGCGAAGCGCCCGAGGAGGCCAGAGGCGTATAAGCATCCAGGGAGAAGAAACAGGGCACAGACCAAAGTCAAGGGCAGAGCAGACGAGGCCTTCTGAACTATGGCGTGTGAAGCTAAAGGCCATGAAACGGTGCCTCCAAACTTCGGGAGGGAAATTACCCACCATGAAAGGTGAAGGTAGAAAACGACATTGTCAGATATGCCAGGCATCAATAATTTTCATCCCACAACCCCTTCTCTGGAAAGTCCTGGAGGGTCATTTGCTCAAAACAATGGAGAAATGCAGAAAGAGAAAGACTTGGGGCTTGGGAAATAGGAGACTCCACAAGACAGAGAGGAGACCCCACAGGATAGAAGACACCCCCATAGGATGGAGGAGGAGGAGACCCCACAGGACAGAGAGGAGACCCCACAGGATGGGGGAGGAGACCCCACAGCACGTCCCCCAGGACAGAGGTGCCCCAGGCAGGGCAGCCCCTCCAGGTTGGGGTGTCCCAGCCATGCTCAGGCTGCCACCACCAAGGACAGCATGAACTGGCCCAGGCTCTTGTTGGCACTTGCCCTGGAGGTGCTGATGGCTCCTGCTTCCCTGCCCTGCAGCTGGATCAGCCAGGTCATCATCTCCCACTGCCCAGTGCCCCGCTGTCTCATGACTGGGAGCTGGGGTTGGTCGTGGGAGGACCAGGGAGGGGAAGAAGCAGAGCGTCCACACCCCACCTCACCTGCTGGACGCCCTGGCAGTGGTGATCTTCCCACCCTGATCACCCTGAAGGTCATCTGACAACTTAAGGGACACAGAGGCCACAGGAGGGACCACAGACGTCCTCCAGCCACTCTTCACCTCGTCCTACACTGCTGGCTGTGTGCGGGCTACTGGCTTCACATTCATTACATGGAAATAGTGGTTCATAGCATCACAATCCCTGATTTCAAAATATACTATAAAGCTATAGTAATCAAAACAGCATGGTACTAGTACAAAAATAGACACACAGATCAATGGAACAGAATTGAAAGCCTGGAAATAAAACCTCACACCTATGGACAGCTAATCTTCGACAAAGGAGCAAAGAACATACAATGGAGAGAGGGAAGTCTCTTCAATAAATGGTGCTGGGAAAATTGGACAGCCACCTGCAAAAGAATGAAAGTAGACCATCTTCTATCACCCTACACAAAAATCAATTCAAAATGGATCAAGGACCTGAAAGCGAGACCTGAAACTATAAAACTCCTGGAAGAAAATATAGGCAGTACACTAATTGACATTGTTCATAAAGGGATCCTTTCAGATTCCATGTCTACTCGGAGAAGGAAAACAAAAGAAAAAATAAACAAGTGGGACCTCATCAGACTAAAGAGCTTCTACAAGGCAAATGAAACCAGGATCAAAATGAATAGACAACCCACCAGCTGGGAGAAAATATTCGCAAATTGTTTATCCAACAAGGGATTAATCTCCGTAATATATAAAGATCTCATACAACTGAGCAACAAAAAAGCAAACAACCCGATAAAAAAACGGGCAGAGGATATGAACAGACATTTTTCCAAGGAAGAGATACAGATGGCCAATAGACACATGAAAAGACGTTCAACATCACTAATCATCAGGGAAATGCAAATCAAAACTACACTAAGATGTCACCTTACACCCGTTAGAATGGCTATAATCACAAAGACAAATAACAACAAATGCTGGAGAGGTTGTGGAGAAAGTGGGACCCTCATTCACTGCTGGTGGGAATGCAAACTGGTGCAGCCTCTATGGAAAACAGTACGGAGAGTCCTCAAAAAATTAAAAATAGAAATACCTTATGATCCAGCAATCCCACTCTTGGCCATCTACCCAATGGACATGTAATCAACCATCACAAGAGGCTTATGCACCCCTATGTTCATTGCAGCATTATTCACTATAGCCAAGAAGTGGAAGGAACCCAAGTGTCCCTCGACTGATGATTGGTTAAAGAAGATGTGGTATATACATACAATGGAATACTACTCAGCCCTAAGAAAAGATAGAATTGTCCCATTTGCAACAACATGGATGGACCTAGAGGGTATTATGTTAAGTGAAATAAGCCAGAGAAGGACAGGCGCTGCATGAATTCACTCATATGTGGAATATAAATGAACACACGGACAGAGAGAACTGATTGGTGGTTACCAAGGGGAAGGAGGGGTTGGGCACAAGCGGTGAAGGGTTACATCCACATGGTGACGGACAAACAATAATGTACAACTAAAACCCCACAGTGTTATAAACTATTAAGACATCAATAAAAAAAATAGTGGTTCATAAAATAAGAAGAGTTTTACTTAAAAATATGTACAAGCTTTTGAAAAGCGTTTATACGCATATGTATATGGACAAAAGTCTGGATTGTATTATATTGTGGTAACACTGGTTATTTCAGGTGGCAAAGTGTCAAAATATTTTTCTCTTTTGGCTCTATTGACTGAAGCACTGACCGGTCACCTCCCTCCTGGAACACTGACCTGGTCACCTCCTTCCTGGAGCTATGACCAGTCACCTCCCTCCTGGAGCACTGACCTGGTCACCTCCCTCCTGGAGCAATGACCGGTCACCTCCCTCCTGGAGCACTGACCTGGTCACCTCCCTCCTGGAGCAATGACCGGTCACCTCCCTCCTGGAGCAATGACCGGTCACGTCCCTCCTGGAGCACTGACCTGGTTACCTCCCTCCTGGAGCACTGACCTGGTTACCTCCCTCCTGGAGCACTGACTGGTCACCTCCCTCCTGGAGCACTGACTGGTCACCTCCCTCCTGGAGCACTGACTGGTCAGCTCCCTCCTCCAGCATCCTCAGTTCCCGCAGGTTCTCCAGCTCCTGCAGACACTGGTTGGAGGCGAGAACGAGCCTGTGGACCTCTTCATCCACTTGGTTGTACAGCCTGGAGGCAGCCTGGATGGTGTCTCTGGAAAGAGAAGGCAGCTGTTGGGTGTGGTGTCCTGATCACTGGTTTGTTCACAGACGGTCCCCTGAAGAACGTGTGCTGGTGACGACCAGGTTAAAAACACAACTGCACTCTTTGTACATCCATGTCTGAGCGTGGCAGCCCCAGAGGAGGCCGACAGCCAGGCAGGAGTGTGAACACGTCTGGGAGTGGTGACAACCCTCCGGTCACAGGTGCAGGCAGCTCGGAGGTTGCAGGGAAGTGTGGGCGGCAGCGCCCCAGGACGGAATCAGATGAGGCAGCATTTGGTTAGGGCCTCTGACCCCTGACTCCTGTTGTGATGAGTGTTGTCTTCCGCTTGAGTGCGCCACAGAATCTGCTAGTTCTTCCTTGGAGTGTATGAATGCAGACAGGCTCTGGTCCAGTGCAAGCAGCCGTCAGAAGAAACGGAGGTCTGGGCTCCTTGGAGACGCCGCCCGTGACTGAGACGGGCCTCCCTGACTGGGGCAGAGCCCTGTGTGTCACCCCGGGAGGGGCTGGGGTCCAGCACGACACTCACCGGCAGTCTTCGCTGGTGCCATGCTCCTCCCTCCTCAGCCGCGCCAGCACGGTGCCGCCTTCCAGCCGGAGGGCGACCAGCAGTGCGTCTTCCAGGACACGCTTCATCGTCGCCTTGTGCTTGCCGATTGACTCCAGGACCTCCTGCATGTGTGGGAGAAATGTGCGTGGAACCCCCTCCACCAGGGCAGGTCCTCCCAGCCTGATGCTAGGTAGGAATGTCAGGTGTGAACCGCATTCCTGCTTTTATCCTTCAGGCTAAAGGCATGGCGGGATGGCTGCACCCACACTCGACATCCAGTCCTCGCAGGAAGGCAGCAGAGTTCCAGGTGCTCTCGCCCCAGTGAAGAGAGGTCAGAGGGTGAGACCCGCAGGCAGAAAAAAGAGGGAAGCTTAGAACTCGGCAGCAGGAGGACAACCTGGCTTCAGACAGGGACACACAGATCCTGCCTGCACCCCCTGGGCACCCATGAGGCGCCTCCAGGCCCCAGGTTCCTCTGGCCGGTCCTTTTCTGTGTCGTGTTTGAACGACTCACTCCAAACAGCAATTATTCTGCCATGTTGGCATATCAGCAAATGTAGTGGTGATTCTCTTCTGGGCAGGGTGGGAATTTTTTGATCACAAGGGGGAAGAAGTGATCTTTTGGAAGTCCTTTGCTGATCAAAAAGGATTTACAAATCCAAAGGGATCTGAACATCTCTGCTATAGATGATGGTGAAACCAAACATTTATTTTCAAGTTTTGGCTAAACCTCTATCTTCCCACCTATCTGTCAAGTAAAATAAAACACACAGGAACCTACCTGAGCTGAGCCGAGGGTCCTGTGGGCATTCAGGGAGCAGACTGAATTGTGCAGGAAAACAATGGCATCCTCGCAGTTTGTGGTGAAGGGCTCCAGCTTCTATTGTGGTTTGAGGGGTAGGAGAGGATAAAGACACGTCCCATCAGATGCTGGAGTAAGCAGCTGTGAGTTCCCACATTTTTCTTTTTTTTTTTTTTGTGAGGAAGACCAGCCCTGAGCTAACATCCATCGCCAATCCTCCTCTTTTTGCTGAGGAAGACTGGCCCTGGGCTAACATCCATGCCCATCTTCCTCTGCTTTATATGGGACATCGCCACAGCATGGCTTGACAAGCAATGCGTCAGCGGGCACCCGGGATCCGAACCGGCGAACCCTGGGCTGCCAAGTGCGAACTAAACTGCTGCGCCACGGGGCCAGCCCCTGTGAGTTCCCACATTTAAACCATCTCAGGTTGTAAAGCCTGTCATGGTGTCCCTCAGTGACCTCCGGGTGTCCACAGAAGCATCTGGGAGCTGTGCCTTCCCTGCCCAGGGCTGGATTTCAGCAGCATTCTCAAGTCACCCCAGTGTGTTGTCCAGAAACAGACTGAATGGCCACAATGACAGGCATGAGATGAGGTGGTGATGCCCTTTTCAGATTTGAGTGAAAACACCCAAATAAGGAGAAGCCCAGGAGACTGTGGCACGTGCAGCAGCTGTGAGTTGCACTTACCCTGCGGAAGCAGATCCAGTCACTGTGGTTGTAGGGAAAGGAGCCATTGAAGTCTGCAGTCAGCTGGGAGCTGTCCACGAGCTTGTGCAGGGCCTTCAGGGAACCCACCACCTCACACTGCCAAGGAGAGGTGTTCACTGGTTACGGCAACAGATACATCTCAGGGAAAACCACTGTGATGGCTGGTTCCTGGGAACTGCCACCACGGGGCGGAAACGATCAAGAGGCGGGTTGGGATTCAGCTATCCTGCCTCGATGGTGCCTCTGAGGGACTGACTGTGGTTGGAGACAGGAATGAAGGTGAGAAGAAGTGAAAGGAGAGAGAGCAAAGAGAAAGGGAGGAAAGGCCCAACTAAGGAAAGACAAAGAAATGGGAAAATCGGAAAAGAAGAGAGGGCAAGATGATAAGGGGATAAGAAAAGGGCTGGAAGAGGAAGGGGAAGGGATGTCCAGGATGTGCTGCTCTTGGGACAGCAGAGCCGCCCCTTCTCAGGACAAAGCAGAATGACCACTGTGAGAGCTGTGAGGGGCGAACCGAGCCAGGCTTACTGCAGAGGTAAAGCGAGCCTTGGACGAAGGGACCAGCACGAGGGAGCTGCCCATTTATGTGGCTTTGGCCTGAAGGCAGGCTGCCAATATGGTGAGACTGGAGTGGCTGTAGCTCTGATAGAAAATGGGCATCTTTCTGGCCTGAAGCATCAGAGGACAGAGCTGGGGTGGAAAGTGAAGATCAACTCCCACACAGGAGAAAGTGGGGAAAGGGAGCTCCAGTTGTGTATAACCTCTGCCCAGGACTCTACCTGGCCCTAAAACGTGCAGTGTGGGGCAGACTCCAAGCAGCTGAAGACAAAAAGGACTGAGCTGGACCTACAGAGGTAGAGTTTCACTCTGAGTCTAACCAAGCTAAACACATGTTAAAACAGTACTCTGTGGAGGTTTATAACAGAATCCAGAGTGTCTACAACAGACAGCAATGTCCAGAATATAATCCAAAATTCCTTGACACATAAAGAATCAGGAAAATGTGACTCATTCTCAAGGGAAAAGACAATCAACAGAGGTCAACCTGAGATGACCCAGATGTAGGAATTATTAGACAAGGACTTTAAAGCAGCTATTATAACTATGCACAATGATGTAAAGGAAAAAATGTCTGCAATTAATGAGAGGATAGCATTTCTCAGATGAGATACAGAAAATATGTTTTAAAACCCTGTGGAAATTTTTTTTTTGGTGAGGAAGATTAGCCCTGAGCTAACATCTATTGCCAATCCTTCTCTTTTTGCCGAGGAAGATTGGCCCTGGTCTAACATCCGTGACCATCTTCCTCCACTTTATACACGGGACACCTGCTACAGCATGGCCTGATAAGCAGTGCACAGGTCTGCACCTGGGATCTGAACCCATGAACCCTGGGCTGCCGAAGCAGAGCACATGAACTTAACCACTACGCCACCGGTCTGGCCCCAAAACCCGCTGAAAACCACAATGTCTAAACTAAAAAATTCAATAGATGGGCTTAATGGCTGAATGGAGATGACAGAGTATGGAGTCAGTGATCTTGAAGATGGAGCAACAGAAACAATCTGATCTGAAGAAGAGAGAGAAAAAAATGAAAAAAATAAGAGATTCTCAAAAACTTATGGGACAATATCAGTATGTGTAATTGAAGTCTGAGAAAGGAGAGAATGAGGCAGAATAAACATTTTGAGAAATAATGACTGAAAACTCCCTAAATTTGGTGATAGATATAAATTTAAAAATTCAAAAAGTTCAGTCAAACCTAACAGGATAAACAAGAAGAAAACTACACCTAGTCATATTATAGACAATTTACTGAAAAGAAAGAATCTTGGAAGCAGGCGGAGGAAAATGGCACGTTTCCTACAGATTAACACTTATTTGAATTACTATGAACTCTTCCTCAGAAGCAATGGAGGCCAGAAGACAACAGCAACATCTTTAAAGAGCTGGAAAAACAAACAAACAAACTGCTATAAAGCCAGAATTCTATATCTAAGGAAAATATCATTCAAGAAAGAAGGCAAAATAAAGATGTTTTCAGAAAAAAGAGAAAGGAGCAGGAAGAAAGAGAAGGAAAGAAAACAAATGAGGTGGAGAAGAGAGAGCAGATTTTAACACGTTTCCCGATACCGTGCTCTGTCGGCTCCTGCGAGAACTTAAGGGATGGGAGACAGGTTTCCGGGCGCCGACATGGCTGCAACCAGAACTTATATAAATTCTTCCATACACTTCATCTCATCTGGGTGCCTGAATATTTAATTTTATGCATCACTCAGTCATATCTAACACTGAGAGTCTAAAACCATTACCTGAATTGTTGCATCCTTGTCAGGCCTAAATGCTGATTCTTTATCCACCAACAGCAAAATACTATGAATTATGGGAGTAGATGTGTTCTGAAATAAGTAAGAAAGATTGATTAGCTTTCTAATTTTTAACTTCACTGAGTTAACAGAATTGTCCAGTTTTGATTGGTGCTACTACTTTGACATTTTCCCAAAGTACCTAGAATGCATAAGAGCTCTGAATGTTAATTATTTGCCCTTATGAATTTTAAATGTAATCAGGTTTATTGGTTATAATTTACATATAATAAAATTCACCCTTTTTAGTGTATGGTTCCCTAAGTTTTGATACAACTTATAGTCATGTAACCATGACCACAACCAAGACATAGAAGAGCTTAGCATCCCCCCAAATTCCCGCAACTCCTTTGTAGTCCAGCCCCTCAGACCCTGGCCACCACTGATCTGTGTTCTGTCTCAATAAACTTGCCTTTTCCAGATGTCATATAAGTGGACTCAGATGGTACTGGCTTCTTTCACTTAGCAGAGTGCATGTGAAGGTCATCCATGCTGCTGTGAATGTCCGTAGTTCATTCCTTTTCTTTCCCGGGTAGTATTCCACTGCATGCAGGTACCACAGTCTGTTCATCCATTCACCAGCTGAAGGACATTTAGTTTGTTTCCAGTTTTTGGAAGCAGAAATAAAGTCACTACAAATGCTGTGTGAACATCAGTTTTCATTTCTCTTGGGTAAATATCTAGCAGTGGGATTGCTGGCTCCTATGATAAGTGTATGTTTAGCTTCTGAAGAAACAGCCAGTTCCCAGAGCGGCCATTTTGCACTTGCACCAGCAACACCAAGCACTTGTTCTTGTCAGGTGTTGCTGAGTGTGTTATCTCATTTTGGTTTTAAGTTGCATTTCTCCTTTGATGAATGATGTTAAATAATATTTATGTGCTTATTTGCCATTCATATATCTTCTTTGGTGAAGTGTTCAAATCTTTTGCCCATATTTTATTGGGTTATTTGTTTTCTTATGATTGGGTTTTGAGACTTTATATATCCTGGATACGAGTCCTTCATCAGACATGTGTTTTGCAAACATTCTCTCAGTCAGTGGCTTGTATTTTCATTTTAGTAACAGTGTCTTTTGAGGAGAAATTTTTAATTTTGATCAAGTCCAATTTATCATTTTTTTCTTTTATGGATTATCATAGCTAAGAAATCTTGGCCTGAACTATGAAGATTTTCTCCTATGTTTTCTTCCGGTGGCTTTGTAGTTTTAGATTTTACATGTAGGTCTATGATCCATTTTTAGTTAATTTTTGTATATAGTATGAGGTATGTGTGGAGGATTTCTTTTTTTTCCCCTTTCTTTTGCATACAGGTGTCCAATTGTTCCAACACTATTGGTTGAAACAAATCTTATTTTTTGATGTGTTTATGACTTTAATCAAATCTCCTTGGTTTCTATTTGCTGGATTATACTGAGGCCAGATTGTTCAGCAATAAAATTTTTTTATTTACATAGTGCTTCTTCATTCATATTCCTTAAAGCTTTACTTTTTAACAGTTTCTAGTAGTGATAAACAGATTTTAGGCTTTTTTGTCATCCCCTATTTTGAAATGAACTAATTGGAGGGGGCTCAGAACTAACTGATGATCTCTTATTCATATTAAATCCATCTTATATACTTATATTTTTGTTAAGTGGCTTCTTGTGGATGACAGTCCATAAATATCTGTCTAACAAATAAGCCACAGAAAAAAACCAGTTTGCTTTCCCATTTTAGACCCCTATTCTATTTCTCACTTTAGCTAAAATTTTGAGTTATCATGCATTAAAACTACAAACAGTTTTGCGAAGTGTTTTATATTTCCATATATTCCTATTTGAGTGAATTTTTACTATTGTTTGTTACTATTGCAAAGAAAATTAATATTGATTCTCAAATAAATGAGAACAGTTATGAAAAAGAGTTGTTTTTTTGTCCTCTGTGAAAAAATTTAACTACTTTTGTAAATTCCTCAGAAATGAAGTTGAAAATGGAAACATGACCCTTAAATTCCAGCTCTTCACTCCTCTCACCTGGATCACAAATCTTGCTGTTGGCCCAGCCAAAGCCGGGCTGCCGGGCCTGTGCAGCTTTCCCTGCAAGGCCCTTCTCTCCAGCCTCAGGGCAGCGTGAACCCAGCTGTGTGGAAGGTTGCATCAGACAACGCAAGGGAACTGGACTTCCTCCCTTCAACACCACCATGAAGTTCCTCCATAGACTCACTTGTGATAAAAAGTTCAAGAGGAGGCAGACCTTCCCCCTCCCAGCCCCTGCTTTGGGAGATGTGTGGGTGGGTGGAGGGGGTCCATCTTACTCCGGCCTCAGTCTCCCCTGTGGGACCCCAGTGGCAAAGAATTTAAGAGAAGTCTGAACAGAGAGAAATGCTGAGGAGGGGTGTTCTCACAAAGAAAGCCGGTCAGTGGTGAGATCAGTGGTTCTGGGCTGGTTTTGTCCAACCCGCCCAGAACTCAGATGACAACTGAGAAGGAAGGGCTCTGGGCCCACGGCTGGGGCCTGCCCGGCCTCTGCGCAGCGGGAAGTGTAGACTCTCCACGAGGGGCTCACTCCTCTCTATTTGAGGCTGGACACCTAACTCTGGCTCAGGTGCCCGCGGAGGACCCAGACGTGCATCAGCGTCTTCCCGGCTCCACGGCCCTGCTTTGCTTCTAGGCCCACACGCAACACGCACACGCTGCAGCGCAGAGAGCGCACCCGCAGGAGGCCGCACGCACAGCTTTCTTACTGGGACCCAAATAACTTCCCACGAGGCCAGTGCCACGCTGGGCGAAGTCAGGGACATCTCAGGGGAGGGAAGGTGCTGACCCTGGTCCCTAGCATGGCAGCCCCACCCTCGGCACGCACGCACGTGGTTCTGTGCCTTACCTTGCGCTTGCCTGGGTTCCCGTCCTAGAATCTGCACCTCGTCCCAGCCCCGGCCGGAGAAGGGCAGTCCGAGCCCTTTACAGCCGCGAAAGGGGGCCCAGCGCAGCCCCACCCGCCTCGCGGCATTTGCCCGCGGCTCCACCGCCACCTGCTGGCCGGGGAGGGTGCCGTCCCGGCCCCGCGGCGAGCGCGCGGGTGTCCAGCCGGGCTCACCACGACCTTCTCCAGGGCAGCTCAGGATTTAAGGACTGACTCTGGTTTGAGGGCTAAGAGCAGGGCTGGTAAGGGGGCAGCGGGCCCAGCAGATGGGACCGGAACGGTGCCCCCACATGCCCCAGCCACCACCCGGCGGCTTGAAGGGGGAAGACAGAGGCGACGGGAGGATAGACGAGGCGGCGGAGCGAGCCCCGAGGGGAGGCGCGGCGGCGGCGGCCCTGCCGCCGCAGAGCGGACCAGGCACGCCCGGGGCGGCTCCCTCCGCGGACGAGGGCGAGTGCGGGGGCCGGTCCCCGCGAGGGGAGGGACAGGCCGGGGCGCTCCAGGGCTTCCGTCGTGGAGCCGTGCGCTGCTGTCTCCGTTGTGGCCTCTGAGGCTCGTCAAGGCTTCCCACAGGGTCACCGCGGGCCGGGGGGGGTGTCGCCGAGCGCTCTGCGCCCGAGGAGCTGGGACCCGACGCGCCTAACGCCAGCCCGGGCGGGGGTGCGCCGGGCGAGGCCGGGTCCCGGGGGGGCGACCCCGGGTCCCCGCTGGGCGACGCCGGGTCCCGGCTCGGCGGGCTGCCTGGGATCTGAAGGGACCTGAAGACGCGCACGCGCGGGCGGTTTGGCAGCTGCTGCAGATCCGTAACGTGATTGTAGTTTCTTCCAACAAGCTGCTGAAGCGGATGAAAGGATTTCTAGGAATTTGATCAAAACTTCTGGTTACATTTTTCAAAATAATTTCATCAATGGTGACATTTTAGCTTGGTTTTGGAGGCAAAAACAAAGAAAAGTTTTTCTCTCTTGTTTTCACAAGTTGCTATTTATGTGGGTGCTGACCAGTGTTACTGATCGGAGGCTCCCAGAGTAAACCGCGAACTTTGGAGAAATGTATTTCTGAAAGATAAACACATGCCATCTTCTTGTCCAGTCTGATTACAAGCAACCAGGAAGTTCAGATTAAAAATCTTCTTTTAGCAAAATCACAGGACTCTGAGGAAATGTGACACTCCAGTCCATCTTTAAACAGAACTTCCCTCCAAGTCTTTCTGAAAAGCAGCCATCTACCTATTTTCTTAAAAAACTTCCAGCTGGGCAATTTCTCAGTCTTTACTGTTGCATAAAATTAAGAAAGACCAAAATATCAAAGGAATTTCCAAGCCTTCAGCAGAATATGAACATAAAACTAGATGACATCCTGGTTTCTGATTTTTGAGCCCAACAGCTGGTTGAGAGCAGGGCATACCAGCAAATAAGGAATTTACAGTCGTCTCTCCCCAGGGTGGGGGTTGGTTCCAGGACCCCCACGATACCAAACTTCTCAGATGCTCACATCTCATATAAAATGGCGTAGTATTTGCATGTAACCTACACACATCCTCCCATGTACTTTAAATCATCTCCAAATTATTCATAATACCTAATACAATGTAAACGCTAAGTAAAGGGTTCTTAGGGAATAATGTATTGTTTAGGGAATAATAACAAGAAAAGAAAATCTGTACAAGTTCAGTATAGATGCAACCATCGTAGGCCTTTCCATCTGTGGTTGGTTGAATCCACGAATGTGGAACCTGTGGTTACCAAGGGCCGACTGTATTTGCTTCTGAGATGTTTTATGGAAACTGAATTTTGGCAAGTCAAACCTGTTACTCGGTGTTAGTGGAGCGAACTTGGGCTTTAAGGGAACGCGACATAAATCTTTTTTGGTGGAAGCTAAGAATAAGCATGTTTATCTGTCTGAAATGCAGACTCCGCAGTGAGGTTTGAGCCGGTGGCCGCTGTGTGGCCTCGTTTCCTCTGCGGAATCTGCTCCATGACTTTTATTGCTGTGTCAGCCCAGGAGTAGCACCACCGCCCAGGCACCCTAACCAGCCATCCTGCTCCTGCCAACCCAGCCTCCTCTCTGTCCCACTGCCTGGCCTCCCGTCTCCTGCCTGGAGGTTTCGATAATCTCCCAAGCCTCTCGGCTTGGTGTCCCCCAGCCCCCGCCCCACACCGGCTCCTCTTTGGTTTCCCCAGACCCTGCTCTCTGCGGACTGGGAACACTTGTGTTCAGACACGCCCCAACCTCACTGAGTCTTTCCTTGAGAGAACCTCCATTTGGCGTCCCGAAACTTAAGAAGCCGAGTGGGAACGGCAACCTCTGCCTGCACTTCAGCAGAGACAGAACAGAGGAGAGAGTTTTAGCTCAGGGAGGTGCGGGGGCGGGGGGGGGGGGGTGGCGGGAGAGGCTTCCAGAGTCTCTGAGACCCCAGACTCAGTACAGTGCTTGGCATACAAGGGGCACCGTATACACATGCCTGAGGGAGACTGACCTTCTCAGGCTCCCGTCTGGAGCTGGGTCTCTGGAACATCCCAATGGAGCCTTTCTCCCCATTCCACTCTGGATTTTACTCCAGACCCGGAATCCAGGATCAGGTCTTCCCAGGGCGACTGCAAGCCTGGCAGACAACCTCCCTTGACCCCATCCCAGAGGCCTCTCAGAATCCTGGACCCTCCTTCCCACAGTGAGCAGTGGCCGCCCCTCCAAGGCTCTGACCCTGTCTGGGACGGTGACATTCGTACCCCTGCACCCTGATTGAGTCAGATATGGACATGCTGCATGGGCTGACCCCGGCTGGCTCTGTTTTTAAGGTTTGCAGCAACAACCCAGGGGACGCGAGACAGTCCTTCCTAATGACTGAGCCCAACCCAGAGGGAGCACCCTGTTCAATGGATGCAGGAGAGGGCTCTTTGCTTTGTTCCTTTCTACTTGTAAGCTCAGGCCCTCACCCTGTCTGCGATTCCCGCTGAGGGTAAGTGGTGGCATGGCTCCAATCAGCTGCTCCTGGAGCAGAGGGCCCCTCACAGCCCACACACCCAGAGATGCTTGGGCACCCCAGGACAGGAGTGACCCCGACTCACCTGCAGTGCTGCCAGGGCCTGGGAGAGAGCAGGGGTGGTCGGACTCTTGCGTGCGTCCACCAGGATGACCAGCCCCAGGTCCCTCACCTCCTTCCTGGAGAGAGAAAGATAGATGGTCTTAACCATGGCAGGTTAAATCTCTTCCAGAACAAGTTTCTCCATCTCCAAGTGAGACGCGTCCTCACGCAGATCCTCCTGGCTCTGGAAGTTCGCGATTCTCGACTTTACATACATCAACTTTCTGCTTCCTGAGGAACCAAGCTGCTTACTAGTCGGAGAGCGGTCCATCAGTTAGGGCTCACTGATGGACCAGCCATGTCCGACAGCGTCTCCAGGCCAGCAGTTACTTGCTCTCCCACCCCATGGACGCCATAGATGCGTGCAGGCTCTGAGTGGATGAAATGGGCCCTTCACCGCCCCATCAAGGAAGCAGAGGCTCCAGAGCGAAATTTCCCGTACTAGTTTACTTCTTTGGGCTTTACTACAGATGCAGACTTCGACTCTGGTGGGGCGGACAGGAACCACACAGGGACAGCCCGTTCTCAAGACTGAAGCTTGAGACAGTCATTTGGGTTGTCACACTTATGCCGAGCTCACGTAGGATGGCAGACATCCTCCAGACTAAAAATATCACGTGTTTTGAAAATGCCCGTTGAAAAGCTTTGTCTGTATTGTGATTATCACTGGAAGCTTCAGTTCTAAATTTAATAGGAAAAAATAATAGGCGAGAGCGAGTTGATATATTCATTCTTCAAAAGCTTTTGTGTTCCTTGGGAAAATCCTTCAACTCTAACTTCCAGGATTAACTAAGATTCTAATTAAGTGGTACCTTTGGATGCTGATCTCAGAATGGACAGCACTCACGGTGAGCCAGTGATGTGCTGACTGGCTCACACAAAGTGGTGGAACCACACATTGTATTAGTGCCCTGTCCTAGCCAAAAGGGCGAGTGTGTCCCTGTTTGTCCCCATAGTCAGGGTGTGTTCAGATTGGGGTATAACTGCTAAAGAATATTTTTTAAAATGATGTGTTTCTTGGGGGAGACCAATGTGTTGAGGACAAAATTGGTGTTCTAGAATCAAAGTTGGATGCACCTGGCTGTTCAGAAAAGACAAGGTAGGGTGTCTTTTCTGGCACCCCATCTCCCCTCCCTCCCATCAAGGGGGAGCCCCCAGCCCGACATCTCTGCTCCAGGGCCTTCTCTGCCGGGAACCTTCCTTGCCGCATGCATGGCTGGAAGCACGGTGGAGCCCACAGCCCTGGGAGCAGTCCTGGCAGTGCCGTCAGGGGCTGGGCATGGCTCCTCCTCCTTGGAGGGTCCTGCATCCTCCCTTCCTGCCAGCGCTTCCCGGAGATCAGGCCCCACGGCCTCCAGTGAGGACGGCTGGGTCACACTCCCGTCACCGTGAGCCTCCCTTGCCTGTTGCCCTTGCCCCTGGGGTTTCTCTTCACCCCTAAAGTCTCCTGTGGCCCCTGGATCTGTGTCTCAGGGTCTGCTTCCAGCAAGCAGCTCAGAGGCAGCACCCAGTCTTGCTGCCACATGGGCTTGTCTTGGAGGTGGCCATTGTCCAGACCCACACATTCTTCTCCTCAGTCATCTCCACTTGGCAGCTTTGCTGAAGGGGACGGCCACTGAGTGAACAACCCAGCCCTTCCTGGGGCTGTGTCCTGAGTTCAGACACTGCTGGACCCTCATTCTGGGCAGGCTGAGAGGGATCCAGTCACTCATTCCTGCATCACAGAGGTGCAGGATTGGAAGGGAGAAACGTGCTCCTGTTTGGAGCAGCTTATGATGCCCCCAGGCCACTCAGTGTGAACCCCTAGACCAAATGCTTTCTTTCTGCTGCCTCCTGTGATGGATGGAGCTGGCTCAGGTAACTCCTCTGCTTTCTGCCTCACTCTTGTGTGCAGGCAGCCTCCAGGCTCCCCCAGTCTGGGCCCCTCGGGGTCCCTGGTCCACCCCAGGCCACTGTGCAGACCTGCCCTAGGCACCCTGGGTCTGCATTTCTGTGGAAGCCTCAGAACTATCTTCCTGCCACCACTCTGGCCTCTCCATCCCTTGCACACCGGGGTCAGCATGGTATTCGGCCCAGGGGACCTGCTGCCTTCACAGTCCTCACTCTCCTGCCTGCTGTCAGTGCCCCCTCCTGACTCAGAAAGTGACTGACTGCTCTAGGGCTTTGTGTGTGCTCGTCCTTCTACCTAGAAAGTCCTTCTCTTCTTGTCTGCAAACACTCACCCTCCTCCAGGACACAGAGCACGTCTGGGAAGTTCCCATCCCAGTCAAGGCTGCAGCTCCTTCCCAGCACTGTGGACTGATCTCATGCTGGGAGCTGCGATGATCTGGGTTCACATGTGTGTCTCCTTGGGGGCGGCTCCCATCTCCTGTTCTCTTTTGTGTTCCCAGCTAAGTGCTGGATGGATGGGTGTTGGGTGGGTGGATGGATGGATGGTGGATGGGTAGAAAGATGGGTGGGTGGATGGATTCCTGCATTGCACAGGAGGTTGAATGGATGACAGCCAAGATCTTTTCTAATTTTGAGATTCTGTGTGTCTAAGAGTTTGATGGTCATCCAGGTACAAGGCAAACTCACAGGAACACCTGGCTCCTTGTAACACACCTGCAGAAACTGATAACAAGACACTGCTGGATGCTCTTCCTAACAATGCTGACATCTCAGGTACCTCATTCTGAGAGCTGAAGGCTTGTGTCACATCCCACAAGGGCGGGCGGATTTTGACTTCTCAAGGTGCAGCGGTCTATCAGATGCTAAGAAAATTACAACGCGGTGGGGACAGAATCAGCCAGACCACGAGGCTCCAGAGCGTGTTTCTCTAAGTGCTTTAAGAACGTTTTCCTCAGCAGAGACTTTCTCCCAGAGCTTCGCGAGCTGGTGAAGATGCCTTCTCTGGTGAGGAGAGTGGGCTGTCTGAATTTGCTGTGGCACAGCTAAACAAGCAGAGCGCTGAAGACCCAGGCTCCAGTCCTGGCCCTGCCGACCCCATAAGTCATTTAACTCCTCTCAGGCATTTCATTGCAAATGGAGAACACAGCACAAGCTCGCCAGCTGAATGAGGCTGTGTGTGGAAGGGTGCACACTCCAAAAAGCGTATGAGGCTATTGCCCTTGTCAATCAGGGCTGCTCTCCATACTGCCTGGGTGAATTCTGGAGGCTCCTGTAGAAGAAAGCTTTTGCTAAATAGAAAATGTCATTATCCTAGGATTTTGAAGGTGTTTACCTGAGGCTTACAAGGGATAAACTAATATGGGGATGAATCTCTACTTTTTTTCAGAGTAGTTTCATTATATTTTGAAATCTGTGCTGAAAGATCAGTTTGAAATCCCAGGCTCACCCGAAGGCAGTGAAACCAGTGCCCTGCAGAGGCCTGGGAACCTCCCTCTGGGAAAGGAGTGTTAGCGAGAATACTTTAATTCTCTGTCTGCCTAAAGGTGCCTGCAGTGATTCTACGTGTGCTATTTCAGAAGAAATGTCAATAGAAAGTTGATACACAAAGAACATGAGATCACATGTGACGATGCACACATAACATGTTCTCACACACCTGATGGTACCGTGTAACACGTTCCCCCGTGAACTCACGTGGTGGAGTACTGCATGACACGTCCTCACATGAGCTCACATCCCAGGATGTGTATTATGTGACTTGTTGAGTGAGATCACAGCAGGTGACGTATCGTGGAAGACGATGCTCCCACTTCAGTCTAGGGACTTGATGTAGACAATTTCTACTCCCTCCAGCACACCTTTGAGACAGCTGTTACCATCTCGTTTTACTTTGGTGGACATTGAGGTACACCATCTACCCCGCGGGTAAGCGCAGAGCTGGAATTCACACCCGGGCAGTCTGACCTTAGGACTGAGCTTGTCCGTTGAGTGACGTTGTCTCCTCTGGGGCTACCTCCACCCAGCACCACGGAGGACTCTTGGTCTGGCGGCCAAGAGGGCCGTCCAAAGTGTGTCTGCATCTGACGGTACTGAGGGGCCCTAAATAATGCACTTTAACCATCCTTGACTCTGGCTCTCTTGTCTCTGTCCTTGGTCCACCGAGACACCCAAAACCACAGCCCTGGAGAATGTCACCCGGCCACCTGTGTTTCCTGTTCAGACCTGCTCTACACCATTGTCCTTACTCAGCGTCTGGGAGGTGTGGTCTTCCTAGAATTCCATAGCAGGAAGGATGTGTCTCTCTTGAGGAGAGACTTTCTTTCCGGCCTGTGGCAATTCCTGGCCAAAGTTCAGGCTCAGTTAGCACCATCAGTCTGTCCTGCTTCCTGGTTCCAGGCACCACTCGTTTGTACGAGCTCTTCACCCGTTTGTTCTAAATATCCCGTTTATGTCAGTTCATGTCTTTACCCAAGGCCACTTCAAATCGTTTTTGGAAAGAGGTGGAGTAGAAACCATGTCAATAGAGAATGCTTAGAGCAAGTACTGAACAGTGCAGAGCAGCGCAGAATTCAGGCCTAGACTGTGTAGCAGAGCCTTCATTCAGAGGGGAGAGGTCAGGGTGAGCGGGAAGGGGTAGCGTGTGGGGGATGTGAGGACCCGGGAAAGAGGGGAGAGGTGTTACGGGGGGCTGGCAGCATCGGGGGGCCAGACAGTGGGAGCCCAAGGGGCAGGTGGGAATCTGCTGCCCACGCCACCAGGAGCCTCCCAAGGTTACAGATGGACACCCTCACGTGAGGACACACGCTCACTCGGGTTTATTCCCAAAGGGGTCTGAAAGGTGGGAACCTGGCTCAGTCCTACCTGGGGATGCCATGGAGGTACTTCAGCAGGCGGGTCAGCTCGGCACTGGAGGCGTGTTTGCTGGACCAAAGCGGGCCCCTTGTGCAGACCTGCACCACCGCTCTTCCCTGGCGGTCTCGGGTCCCTGCAGAAACAGAGGGCATTGTGAAAGGGGGCTGCCCCAATGGGGACGTCTGTAGCTTCAAGCTTGAGAAGTACCAAGCTAGGGTCTGCAAACTGATGGCTTAGATGTGAAATTTGCTGGGAGAGGAGAGCCATGCAGGTGATGCCCATGCATACCTGGCAGGGTGATGGCCACTGATATGGTCTGAGTGTTTCCCCCCAAATCATATGTTGAAATCCTAATGCCTGATGTGATGGTATCAGGAGGTGGGCCTTTGGGAGGTGTGTAGGTCATGAGGGTGGAGCCCTCATGAATGCGATTGGTGCCCTTATAAAAGAGACCCCACAGAGCCCCCCTGCCCTTTCCACCACGTGAGGACATAGTGAGAAGGCGCCAACCATGAACCGGGAAGTGGGCCCTCTCCTGATCCCAGCCGTGCTGGCACCTTGATCTTGGATGTCCAGCTTTCAGGATGGCGAGAAACAAGTGTCTGTTGATTATAAGTTCCTAGTCTGTGGTATTTTGTTCTAGCAGCCTGAACAGTGTAAGACAGCCATGCTCACCCGGGAGGGTGATAAGCCCGGACTGCAGCAGCTCCTGGTTGATTTCGAGCACCTGCCTGGGAACCTGGCTGGGCGGGTCTCCTGTGCTGGGTGGCCGTCCTTCACCCTTGGAGCACAGCAACTCAGCAAGCACATCTTGTCCCCAGAAGCTGCTGCCATTGGTGTCAACACTGGCTGAACAACGGAAAGAGACCTGGTCAAAGATGAAATGTTCTGGTCTGAAGGAGACTGCTCAGCTTGCCACAAACACAAGAAGAAAATCATGCATGAAAATAGTGGGGTTCCATGAGAACTTGTCCCATTTCTGGTGGGAAATGTAAGCATGCCACACCATACAGGACAGGTGTGTTCCTGAGAAGTAGAGCATAAATAAACATGTAAAAATGGAATATTTCAGTTTCACCAAGAGTGCTCGCTACCTAAGACACCTCAGGGAGAAACATTTTTATACTGAATAATGTCATCCTAATTTATTTTCTAATACAGATTTCCCAAAGAGTGTTGTAAAATATATCCATGGGGGGAAGAGCACCCCAGGGGCAGGCATCGTCCTAGTGAGAGTGGGGGGTGCCTCGCCCTCATGCATCACCCCAGAGAAGGGGGGGGCTCACCGACGTGCATCACCTTGAAGGGGATGGCAGTGGCCCCAGGTTGTGGGCTCCCTACTCAGTGCTGTTCCCACAGTGCACTTCACAGGGGATGAGCCACATCACAGACAGAACAAGCAGGTCCACCATCCCGGCCTTGCAACCCCCCAAGGCCCGTGTTGCCCCTGCAGGGGTAGAGACAGGCTTGGCCAGAGCTGGCCAGCAGACATTGGAACCTGAGACCTGGTGGGCACCGTGAGCCGACTGGGCTTTGCTTTCCTGTCCATAAGCCTCTTCCTTAACTTCTTTCAGTGCTAACATCTTACAACCCTGTTAATAGCTTTCTCATTTTAGCTGGGCCAGAAAAGTCCATAGCATTTGTAAAATAGAAAACAGCTTTACTAAGGTATGTTTTACATATGTGGAAATTAATAAAAGAAACCTTAATTAAGTTGGAGTGGGGAGGGCCTGTAGGGGGAGTTCTCATGCCCTATCATCGCTGATCTCTCAGGAAGTACAGCTACAGTTACCACTGGAATAAGATTTCTCTCCGCACCTAGCAACAGCCCAGCCAATGAGAAACACTGCAGGTCAGCCAATGAGAAACAGTGCAGCTCAGCCAATGAGAAACACTGCAGTTGAGCCAATGAGAAGCCTTTGGCACCCTGAACTTGTCCCTTCCCCCAATGGACTTTCATTTAGAACAGCCACTCATGCTCCCCCTTTTTCTCTATAAAAGCAAGCTCCCTGCTTTGTTTCCTGGATTTGCCTACGGTTTGCCATAGCAGGCACACCTGATTTGCAATTCTTTTGGCCATTCCCAAATAAACTCGTTTGGAGGGTAAAATAACTGGTAAATTTGCTTTTTAAGTTGACACATATCATAAAATTAACCCATTTCAAGTGGACAATTCAGAGGTTTTTAGTGACTTTACCAAGTGGTGCAGCCATCACCACAAAACACTTTTAGAATATTTTCATCCCTCCAAAAAGACCCCTCATGCACATTTTCAGCGAGTCTCCACTCCCACCATGGCCCCAGGCAACCACCTGTCTCCTTTCTAGACCACTCATATAAACGGAACCAAACACGATGTGGTCTCCTCTCTGGCTTCTTTCACTCAGCATAACTGCATTTGAGGTTAACCCATGACATCACCTGTGTTGGAGCTTCATTCCTTTCCATGGCTGGGTATCATTCCATTGTAGGATGGACCACATTCTGTCTATCCCTTCACCAGTCGATGGGCTCCAACTGCATGTATCCTTAAGAGTAAATTTTTTCATGAATGTTCATATATTTTCTAGAATACATCACCAGCTATTGGTAAAATCTTTGGGCTGCCAAATATTCCAATTCTGCAGTGAACTCCAAGCTTTCTCACATGGAAGGGGGAGCAGGCATCACATTCACATGGGACTTTTCTCATTAGACATCTTCCTAGTCAAGTAGGTCATTCATGTGGGCTTTTCTCAAATTCAGCTTGCAGACCACGAGACAGTGAGAATAGGGGTCTGAGGTCCGGGGGGCTACAATATGAAAATGGCCAGGAATAAAGGCAGTATCCTCATGTGTTTAATTAAGAAACAGCTGCTTGGTTGCTATTGGTTGAATGAATGATGAATGATTTGAGTATGATATTCTTTAAATGAATTCTGAAAAGTTACATTTATAGTTTTGAAATTAGGTTAATTTTATGTTCAAGGAAGAGACAAAGCAAAGTCTCAGGAGCTGGAGCAAGATGGAACAGAGGAGAAGCAAGCTGGAACAGAGGAGGGGCAAGCTGGAACAGAGGAGGAACAGGTAGAACAGAGGAGGAACAAGCTGGAACAGGAGGAACAAGGTGGAATAGAGGAGGAACAAGGTGGAACAGGAGGAACAAGGTGGAAGAGGAGGAACAAGCTGGAACAGAGGAGGAACAAGCTGGAACAGGAGGAACAAGCTGGAACAGGAGGAACAAGGTAGAACAGAGGAGGAACAAGGTGGAACAGGAGAAACAAGGTAGAACAGAGGAGGAACAAGGTGGAACAGAGGAGGAACAAGGTGGAAGAGGAGGAACAAGCTGGAACAGAGGAGGAACAAGCTAGAACAGAGGAGCAAACTGCACCTGTCACAGTAGACGAGGGAGTATGCTAAATGTTACTTTTTCAACTTAGGTGTCAGCAAGAGGTTCTAGCTGAGGCATTTTCCTGCATTAATGAACACACGAGTCTGGGACCACAGCACGAACTGTGGACTCCAGGGACAGGTGCGTGTTGACAGGCAGCAGGGACTGAAGGCAAGTGCCTGTATCGATGACCCACGGGTCATTGGTTGGGTAATCAATCGTTTGGGCTCTTCACCCAGACCTTTTGTAGCAGTGCCCACCTCTTCACAGGTAGAAGCAGCCTCCACTTATTCAGAGTCTTCGTTCCTCCTGTGACGTCAGACCCCGCACAGGTGGGCTCTGTGTAATCAGCGAAGAGGAAGATGAGGTGGAGCAAGAAGGGAAGAGACGCTTTCCCCAGGAAGTGAACTCCTCCCAGCTTCAGACGAGGGAGACCGGCACCCAACAGCCCTCAGTGTGATCCCACGTGTAGGCGAAGCCCACTGGGGCCCAAGAGGAACGATGACGTGAGAACACAGCATCTCTGACGATGAGACCTGGGGGCTTCCTCGATGCTCCGGTCTGCACACAGGGAGCTGAGGCCAAGGCCCAGCTTCCACTGGGCAGTGCTGGTTTCTTTGAACTAAACCTGCCACCTTCACAATTGTCAGATCTCGTCTGGCTGTCGTCAAACAACCTGCCGTCTGCGACCCTGTGCTACAACACTGTCCAGTGATGCTGTGCCTGAGGGTCCACGGATGGCATTTGCACAGCCAGCGTTTCTCCATGGAGAGAAATTCACTTGATTGTATCTTATATTGACACTTGAGGTGGAGACACAGGCTCTGGCTCCTAGCCATGCATTAGCTGCACACATGAGTTTTCACTGTGTCATCCAGTCTGCGTGTGTGTGAACTGTGGGTGTTTTCTGCCCAATACAAATGGGAAAGGAAAGTTTAGGACCTAAAAACAATGGCCAGGGAGTTATTGCTTTATTTTACTTTTAGTTGAACTGCTGTGAGGCAATAGAATGTCTTTAAAAACTGTTAACCCTAAGTAAATAATTTTATTATAAAACTCTTTGTAGTAAGTCCAGTGTGTGTTTCCTGCTATCTGATTTCTGTCAGAACTTCAAGCAGGAGCAGAATTTCGGGTAAGAGTCCTTCACAGTGTGCTGCACAGGCCAATCCAGAGTGGCAAGCAATTCTCTGGGTTTCCAAGAGCCCAGCTGCAGTCCCCACTGGAGCCCCTTGTTGGGCCAGTCTTGTTGAGCCCCTTGTTGCTGCTGTCTTGCAGGTGAGAAGACCACAGAGAGGAGAGCTTATGCTCCGTTACCTTCTTGGGTCAGGTTGCTGGAGCTAAACCTGCTTTCTGAGGCCTACAGCACTTTCACACTTTCTGTTCTTTCCAAAGTCATTTTTATTGTTCTTCACAGAACATTTTTTTTATTCAAGAAAAACCAGAAATAGTTGAAATATTTGACTTAAGAAATATGTTGTCATTCTTTCCTTCTCTTTATGCCCTGCAAACACTCCTTTAAATAATCACATTTCATAGTGACGTCAGCATCATGGCAGAGTGAGATTCCCTCTTTAAACCTCTGCCCCCTAAGACACAACAAAAACATCATTTGCATACCAACAGAAGTCAACCAAACACTACAAAGGACTCCTAAGAGACCCATGCTGTGGTACATCTGATGGTGGAGGTGTGGGAAGCCCCAAAGGACTTGAGGAGAGGTAAGGAGATTTACTCCCCCTCCCCATCCAATCTGCAAAGACAGTGCAGTTCACAGACAGAGAGGGGGGACGGGCAGCCATCTGTGGGGAAAGCTGCTGCCCTCCAGGTGTTCTCACAGACTGTCGAGAGATCCTCACTGGGAAGCAATGACAAACTGTTGTGGGGGTGTCGTCAACACCTCAAGGGAGCAGATAGCGTGGGAGAAAGGAAGCCCCCAGGTCGGGCAGATGAAAGAGAGAGTCCCTCCCCCCACATGCCCTGCACTTCAACACAACCCCTCTGGGGTCTGCAGCAGGCTCAGAACACACTGCTTGTGAACTCCACCCACAGGCAGCAGGTGGAAATTGCAGGACCAGAAATTCAGATGAAGAATAGCAAAGGAAAATCAGCGGCCTCTATGCAAAAGTATCTTAAGTCTCCAGACTAAGAGGAAAATGACAAACACCCAGAAACCAACCCTGAAGACACAGAAATCTA
Source organism: Tapirus indicus (assembly GCA_031878705.1). Lineage (NCBI taxonomy): Eukaryota > Metazoa > Chordata > Mammalia > Perissodactyla > Tapiridae > Tapirus > Tapirus indicus. The sequence continues at coordinate 146,012,281 of CM062921.1, forward strand.
TAACCTAAATGACACAGAATTCAAAATGGCTATCATAAAAAAACTCAACGAATTACAAGAGAACCCAGAGAGACAATTCAACGAATTCAGGAATTTCTTCACAAAAGAGATTGAAACCATAAAGAAAAACCAATCAGAAATATTGGAGATGAAAAACACAATGGACGAGATAAAGGAAAACCTGGAGTCTTTAAAGAGCAGAACTGACAATATTGAGGAAAGAATTAGCATTATCGAGGATAGCCATGCAGAAATGCTCCAGATAGAGGAGGGGAGAGAACTAAGACTAAAAAGAAATGAAATTCTTCAAGAAATATCAGACTCAACTAGGAAAAGTAACATAAGGATAATAAGTTTTCCAGAAGGTGAAGAAAGGGAAAAAGGAACAGAGAGTTTGTTCAAAGAAATAATAGCTGAGAACTTCCCAAACCTGGGGAGAGAGTTGGAAATAACAGTGAATGAAGTCAATAGATCACCTAAATATATAAACAGGAAAAGACCAACAGCACGGCACATAGTAGCAAAGCTGGCAAGAGTCAATGACAAGGAAAAAATATTAAGGGCAGCTAAACAAAAAAACAAAATAACATACAAAGGAAACCCCATCAGGCTCTCAGCTGATTTCTCAACAGAAACTCTACAGGCTAGGAGAGACTGGAATGATATATTCAAAATCCTGAAAGACAAAAACCTTCAGCCAAGAATACTTTATCCAGCAAAAATATCCTTCAAATATGATGGAGAAATAATAAATCTCCCTGATAAACAAAAGCTAAGGGAGTTCATCAACACAAGACCCCCACTACAAGAGATGCTCAAGAAGGCCCTTAGGCCTGCAAAAAAAAAAAAAAGAGAATGGGGATATAAAGTTTTGAGCAAGGAGACTAAACCAGAAAAAATTGCAGTTGGAAAACATCAGAAAATGAATTTGAACTCATCAGTGTATACACACACTCACAACACAAAATGGAATAAGTAGTGACAACAACAAATAAGGAGGGGAAGCAGAAAGGGATTGAATCAACTTAGTCTAAGGAAACAAGAGGCATCAGAAAATGGACTGTCTTATCCAGGAGGTCTTTTATATAAACCTCATGGTAACCACTAAACAAATAACCAGAATAGAACCACATATGACAAATAAAGAGAACACTAAGAGAATCATCATGCAGAACTGCCAAACTGAATTGGCAGTCCGAAACACATGGGACAAGAAACAAAGGAAATGCAAAAGAGTCAGAAAATGAACAATAAAATAGCAACATTAAACCCTCATATACCAATAATCACTCTAAATGTAAACAGACTGAATTCTCCAATCAAAAGACACAGTGGCAGGATGGATTAAAAACCAAGATCAAACAATTTGCTGCCTCCAGGAAACATAGCTCAGTTCTAAAGACAAACACAGACTCAAAGTAAAAGGATGGAAGACAATACTCAAGGTAATGGCAAACAAAAGAAAGCAGGAATTACCATACTTAGACAAAGTAGACTTCAAGATAAAGAAGGTAATGAGAGACAAAGAGGGGCAATATAAAATGATAAAAGGGACATCTCACCAAGAAGACAATCACTTATAAATATCTATGTACCCAACACAGGAGCAACAAAGTACATAAAACAACTACTAAAAAACCTAAAAGGAGACATTAACAACAACACAATAATAGTAGCGGATCTTAACACCCCCCTTACATCAACGGATAGATCATCCAGACAAAAAGTCAATAAGGAAACAATGGACTTAAACAAAAAACTAGATGTGATGGACTTAATAGATATATACAGAGCACTCCACCCAAAAACACCAGATTACATACTCTTCTCAAGCACGCATGGAACATTCTCAAAGATAGACCACAGATTAGGAAACAAGGCAAAATTCTATAAATTTAAGATTGAAATCATTACAAGCATCTTTTCTGATCATAATGCTATGAAACTAGAAATCAACTGCAAGAAAAAAACTGGGAAAGGGACAAAGATGTGGAGACTAAACAACATGCTACTGAACAACCAATGGATCGTTGATGAAATTAAAGGAGAAATCAAAAACTATCTGGAGACAAATGAAAATGAAAATACACCATACCAACTCATATGGGATGCAGCAAAAGTGGTCCTGAGAGGGAAATTCATAGCAATACAAACCCACCTGAACAAACAGGAAAAATCCCAAATAAATAACCTTAAACTACACCTAACAGAATAAGAAAAAGAAGAACAGACAAAGCCCTGAATCAGCAGAAGGGAAATAATAAAAACCAGAGCAGAAATAAATGAAATTGAAACCAAAAAAACAGTAGAAAGAATCAATGAAACAAAGAGCTGGTTCTTTGAGAAGATAAATAAAATTGCCAAACCCTTAGGCAGACTCACTAAGAAAAAAAGGGAGAAGACTCAAACAAATCAAATTAGAAACAAAACAGGAGAAATTACAATAGATACCACAGAAATACAAGGGATTATTAGAGAATACCATGGAAAACTACACGCCAACAAACTGGACAACCTAGAGGAAATGGACAAATTCTTGGACGCATACAACCTCCCAAAACTGAATCAAGAAGAAAGAGAATCTGAGTAGACCAATCACAAGTAAAGAGATTGAAACCGTAATCAAAAACCCCCCAAAAAGTAAAAGTCCAGGACCAGATGGCTTCCCTGGAGAATTTTACCAAAAATTCAAAGAAGATTTAATACCTATCCTTCTCAAACTATTCCAAAAAATAGAGGAAGATGGAATACTTCCTAACACATTTTACAAGGCCAATATCACCCTGATACCAAAGCCAGACAAGGACAATACAAAGAAGGAAAACTACAGGCCAATATTGCTGATGAATGTAGATGCAAAAATCCTCAAAATATCGGCAAACCAAATACAGCAATACATCAACAAGATCACAGACCATGACCAAGTGGGATTTACACCAGGGACACAGGATGGTCCAACATCTGCAAATCAATCAACGTGATACACCACATTAACAAAATGAAGAATAAAAACCACATGATCATCCCAATCGATGCAGAGAAGGCATTTGACAACATCCAACATCCACTTATGATAAAAACTCTCAACAAAATGGGTATGGAAGGAAAGTACTTCAACATAATAAGGGCCATATATGACAAACCTACAGCTAACATCCTACTCAATGCGGAAAAACTGAAAGCCATTCCTTTGAGAACAGGAACAAGACAAGGGTGTCCACTCTCACTGCTCCTATTCAACATAGTACTAGAGGTTTTGGCTACAGCAATTAGGCCAGAAAAAGGAATAAAAGGACTCCAAATAGGCAATGAAGAAGTGAAACTCTCACTATTTGCAGATGACATGATCTTATACATAGAAAACCCCCAAAAATCCATTGGAAAACTACTAGAAATAATCAACAACTATAGCAAAGTGGCAGAGCATAAAATCAAGTTACAAAAATCAGTTGTATTTCTATACGCTAATGATGAACTAACAGAAAGACAACTCAAAAAGACAATCCCATTTACAATAGCAACAAAAAGAATAAAATATCTGGAATAAGTTTAACCAAGGAGGTGAAAGACCTATAGAATGAAAACTATAAGACACTATTGAAAGAAATCGATGCAGACATAAAGAAATGGAAAAATATTCCATGCACATGGGTTGGAAGAATAAACATAGTTAAAATGTCCATACTACCTAAAACAATCTACAGAGTCAATGCAATCCCAATCAGAATCCCAATGACATTCTTTAAGGAAATAGAACAAAAAATACTGAAATTTGTATGGGGCAACAAAAGACCCTGAATAGCTAAAGCAATCCTGAAAAAAAAGAACAAAGCTGGAGGCATCACAATGCCTAATTTCAAAATATACTACAGAGCTACAGTAATCAAAACAGCATGGTACTGGTACAAAAAGGGACACACAGATCAATGGAACAGAATTGAAAGCCCAGAAATAAAACCACACACCTATGGACAGCTAATCTTCGACAAAGGAGCAAAGAACATACAATGGAGAAAGGAAAGTGTCTTCAATAAATGGTGTGGAAAATTGGACAGCCACATGCAAAAGAATGAAAGTAGATCATCTTCTATCACCATCCGCAAAAATCAACTCAAAATGGATTAAGGACCTGAAAGTGAGACCTGAAACTATAAAACTCCTGGAAGAAAATATAGGCACTACACTAATTGACATCGGCCATAAAGGGATCTTTTCAGAGTCCATGTCTACTCAGACAAGGGAAACAAAAGAAAAAGTAAACAAGCAGGACTTCATCAGACTACAGAGCTTCTACAAGGCAAATGAAACCAGGATCAAAATGAATGGACAACCCACCAGCTGGGAGAAAATATTCGCAAATCGTATATCTGACAAAGGATTAATCTCCGTAATATATAAAGAACTCACACTACTGAACAACAAAAAACCAAACAACCCAATCAAAAATGGGCAGAGGATATGAACAGACATTTTTCCAAGGAAGATATACAGATGGCCAACAGGCACATGAAAATTGTGCAACATCACTCATCACCAGGGAAATGCAAATCAAAACTATGCTAAGATGTCACCTTACACCCCTTAGAATGGCTGTAATCACCAAGACAAAAAACAACAAATGTTGGAAAGGTTGTGGAGAAATGGGAACCCTAATTCCCTGCTGGTGGGAAGGCAAACTAGTGCAGCCTCTATGGAAAACAGTATGGAGATTCCCCCCAAAATTAAAAACAGAAATACCTTATGATCCAGCAATCCCACTCTTAGGCATCTACCCAATGGACATGAAATCAACCATCCAAGAGGCTTATGCACCCCTATGTTCATTGCAGCATTATTCACTATAGCCAAGAAGTGGAAGCAACCCAAGTGTCCCTCGACAGATGATTGGATAAAGAAGATGTGGTATATATATACAATGGAATACTACTCAGCCATAAAAAAAGACAGAATTGTCCCATTTGCAACTACATGGATGGACCTAGAGGGTATTATGTTAAGTGAAATTAGCCAGAGAAGGAGAACCACCACATGATTTCACTCATATGTGGAATATAAAGGAACACAGGGACAGAGAGAACTGGTTGGTGGTTACCAGGTGGGGGGTGGGCACAAGGGGTGGTGGGGTGCATCCATATGGTGACAGACAAATAATAATGTACAACTAAAACCCCACAATGTTATAAACTATTAAGACACCAATAAAAATTTAGAAGAAAAGAAAATTAAAATAAAATTGAAAGGTAAAAAAAAAAATAACATTTCCCTCTAGAGCCACATGAAAGAGACAATCCCTGTACTTAGGGAATGCCACAGGGACTACTTCAGTAACTTACCGAGGGCCTTCGAGGTGTGTGTGTAACTAAGGAGCATAAAATCACTGACCTAGTACTATTCAAAAATGAACATTACACCTGACTTACCCATATGAAGGGAGCATTAATGCAACGTGGTGAGCTGGTTACCTCTGTGAAAATTAATAAAGGAAATCTCAACTGAAGTTGGAGTTGGGAAGGGCTGTAGAGGGAGCTCTCACACCCTACCACTCATCAATTACCCCAAACAGGAAGAGGGATACTTTGCCTCTCCAAAAGGAAGTTGTCTACCACCTTACAGCTCTAGCAGGAAGAAGGAAGATTTTCTTCTTGCCTAGCAACAAGCCCAGCCAATGGAAAATGTCACAGCTCAGCCAATAAGAAGCCATCACCATCCTGAACTCTAACTCTCCTCCAATGGGCTTTCATTTAGAACAGCCCCTCCCAATTCCCCCTTTTTCTCTCTGGAGAGCTCCCCTCCTTTGCTCTCTGGACTTGCCTATGGTTTGCCATAGTTTGCAGGTTCCGAATTCCAATTCTTTTGCTATCCCTGAATAATCTCATTTTGCTGGTAAAGTAACTGATTATATTATTTTAAAGTTGACACTCCAAAAGGATGTGTCCACTCCCAGATCCTGTGAATGTGGCCTTATTTGGAAAGGGTTTTTGCAGATGTGAATAAGTAAAGTTTAGGGTGGGCCCTAAATCCAATGATAGGTGTCCTCATAAGAGAAAGGAGAGGGGGATTAAGGCATAGAGACACAAGGAGAAGAGCGATGGTTGTGGCCATAAGCCCAAGGACACCTGGAGCCCCCAGCAGCTGGAAGAGGCAGGAAGGACCCTCCTCTAGAGCCTGGGCACTTTGATGTCAGACTTCTGGACTCCAGAACTGTGAGAGGATAAATTTCTGTTGTTCTAAGCCACCATATCTGTGGTACTTTGTTTTGGCAGCCACAGGAAACGAACACATGTGAGCATTATTTTCAACAGTGGATACAGACGTGAAGACAGGCTTCTACTGAATCAACTGACCAGACGAAATGTGACAAATGTGACAAGGCAGTAGGGTGGGAGAAGGGAATGGGGCGGGGGTGAGAAGGGAGTGGAGGGTGTGGGGAGGGGAGGGGAGGAGGGGAGGGTATGGTGGGGGGAGAGTGGGGGAGGGAGGAGGGGAGGGTATAGGGAGAGAAAGGGGGAGGGGAGAATGGGGAAGAGGGGAGGGTGCTGGGGGAGGGAAGTTGTGGGGAGGGTGGGGGAGGAGAAAGACTAGGGAGAAGGAAGAGGGGGAGGGTGTTGGGGAGGAGGAGGGGATGTCTACCTTCCTCTTTGTTGCAGCCGGGACTCTCCACTGTGGCACATGAGGGGCCGCTGGACCCTGCATTTCTGGTCCCTGCAGCTTGTCCTCCCAAGAGACCCCAGGGCCTGGCACTCACTGAGTGGTGGGAAGCCCGCCGGGCGTCACTTTGGGAGCTTCTGAGGGACCTGTCCCAAGACCGAGACCTCCTGGGAAGGGTCCTTCCTGTGGCTCCTGGATTTCTCTCTCGACTTGGGATCCCCTGGGGATCTCTCTGGGTGCCGGAGGCTTCTTTCTGGGCTGGGCTGGCCTCTGCCCTGGCCTCCTTGGTCTGGGAGCTGCGGGCCGTGCCCCCGAGGGACTCATCAGAGCTGGAGCCCAGGGGCATGGGGTTCTGCAGGGCCTCCATGTAGGACTTCCTGAACCAGCGTCTGGCCTCCACGCTGGCCTGGTCCCTGGGCGGCCGCCTCCTGGAGCTCAGGTTGCCTGTGTCCTCATGGAAGTTGATGGCCTGGGGGCTGTCCTTGTCCAGGGGGTCCAGCCACCCTCCTGGCCCTTCAGGGCTCCCAGGGGGCTCCCCTGGGCTCTGCTCTGAGGGGCTGACTCCTACAAAGCCTGTGTCTGAGCTCCTGGCCCTGGCCCTGGAGCTTACTCTCTCACCTCTTCTCAGGTGAGGAAGACGGCTGGGCTGGTCACTGCCAGGAGGCCTACTGCAGTGGGGTAGGGTCGGGGTGTCGCTGGAAGGGGTGCTCCCCTGGGGACAAGGGCTGGCCATGACTGGTGCTGGGGCCAGGGCCTGCAAGGTGTTGCTGGGCAGCAGCTGCTCAGGCTCAGGACAGCTGGAGCAGCTGGGCAGGACAGTTCTGGTCATGGGTACAAAGATGGGGTCTGTGACGTTGCTCCACGGGGTGCGGTAGACAGCCGAGCCTGAGGTCAGCAAGCAGTTCTGCAAGGGGACGCTGTTCCGCTCCCCATTCACCCGTTCCAGGAACTCTCCTGTGAAGACGCAGCCATACATGGCTTCAGGGACAGCGACTTCTTCGGAGCCTCGTCCGAGCCGGGAGAGGCATTTTAAGACCAGCCTGGCTGACTGCTTCCTCACCGATGTGACCTGCAGGTAGAAGTCCCCGGGTCTGAGCCTGACTCCGCGCAGGGACGCCAACTGTACCACCACCTTCTCGTGGATGCACAGCGGCCAGCCTTCATGGAAGAAGATGAGGCCTGTGTACCTGGCCTGGGACAAGAGAGGGAGGGAGGGAGATCAGCAGCAGGCAGGGAACCCGTCAGAGCCCCTGGTCTCCATCCAGCAGGGGAAGGTGAGTGACTGGGCCCCCCTGCACCTCAGAACATCAAACAAATCACTAGGACCGAAAACAGGGGGTTTCTTTTTGGCTCAGTGAAGTCAGTTAAAACCGTACTTTTAAAGTTCTTCGTGGGAGGCTGGAGAGAGGAGGGCACCAGGACAGGGAGGGTGTAAGCCAAGAGAAGGAGCCACCCCAGGCACAGTCACACCACAGGCAGCTGCAGCCAGAGCCCTGGGACTCAGGACTTGGGTGAGTTACTCCTAGGAGCTGCCCCACCTGGGCAAGAGGCTGGGCTTTCACACCCTCGCCCCCGCCAGCCTGTGATCTAAGTGCCACAGCATTTCTGGCTTTCACAGGCACCCACGGGCAGCCCCCCAAGAAGATCGCTGCCTCTGGAATCACAGGGTGGGGGTACAGTGACAGGATGCCGGGATCCAGGCAGGAAACCAGCAACAATGGCTGCAAGCTCCAACCTAATGCAACAGACTCCTTTCTGCTTATTTGAAGGAGCCAAAGAAGTTTACAGCCAAGCTGTAGATTATGGGGTGAGTTCTTACGCGCTTCTTTGAAAAGAACTTGCTCTAGAAAAGGTTTAGACTTCAGGATGGATGAGACACAAGTCAAACACGGGCAGCATCTTCACAGGGCACGAGAGTGTCAGGCAGTTTGGGGAACGAAGGGTGGGACCCTCGACATGTCAGAAGCTGCAGCCACACGTTCTAACATGGGACCACATTCTACAGAGCGAGTTTGGTTCCAGTATTTTTTGGTTTGCAACTTAGTTTTTCTCCACTCCAGCACTAACTTTACTGAACAAACATTATTACAATAATAGAGAAAAGAAAAAAGAAAAAAGAAAAAAAAAATCTCATTCTAACATATCTCAAGAGATTTTTGGCTTTTCTTTGCCCTTACCCATATAAGACATAACTTTTCTCAGCTGTAACAATAAGGTAGGTATAATTTGGTATTCGTGTTTGCAGGCTGTTACTCTCACAGGTGCCACCTTGATGGCTACAGTTACCACTGTATCACGACGTCGGGTCAACGGACCACAGAGACCCCTAAGACGAGTACCACAGAGCGTAGGTGTGTAGTAGGCTGCACCATCTAGGTCTGTGTAAGCCCACTCTGTGATGTTCACACGATGACGAAATGGCCTAGTGATACATTTCTGAGAACGTATCCCCGTCGTTATGTGACGCCTGACTGTACTTCACTGTCCTCTGTTGTCAGAAATCTATGGTGCTTCTTCTTCTATTATAAATGGTAAATGCAAGGAAGATTTTCATGATACAGTTTCTTCTTCCTTTAAATGACTGTTTTAGGATACATTCCTGGGATTAGGATTACAGGATCTAAGGTTATGAACATCTTTTATGATTCCTGACAATGTGACCCATTTGCCATCACGAGAGACAGTGGGCAGTGAGGTACCAGTGGCAGCTCTGCCATGCTTCAGCAGCACGAGGCTTTGCACTAAATCCTTTTCTGAATTAATATGCACACCGTGGAATATTGTTTTCATTCACATCCGTGTGATACCCAGTGAAGCCAGTCCTTTCCATGCTGCTTGTTTTCTTTTCTGTAAATTTTCTATATGTATTTTTGCTTCTTTTATGAATGGTGGTCTTACTTTTGCCTTATTAGTTGCTCTGAGGTTTTTTTTTTTTAAATTTAACAGACAATAATTTTTTGCACCCACCATTAGCAAATGTTTCTCTATGTTATGAATCTACTTCCTGCACATATTTGTCCCAGTTTATTTGCTTTATAGTTTAGTTATATTCTTTTCCTCTCTATAGAGGTTTAAATTTTATACAAGTTGAATTTCTTGATTTTTTGTGATATCTTTTATTGCTTTAAAGCTTAGAACTTGACATCTTACTAAACATTGCTTTTCACATTTTCTGTTAGTTTTCCTAAAAGTTGAGGTTTAAAAAATATTTAATATTTTCAGATATTAGGAGCGAAGTTCTCATGAACCGTGTTCCTGCTGACTTCCTGAGCCTGCCGAGCACTCACACGTGGGATGCAGAGAGGAGGAGGGTTGTCCAGCCCTCAGGGAGCCAAGGGCCTGCGAGGAGGGACACACAAGTGCAGCCTCTGCAGATGCGGCCAGTATTTACTGAGCACCCGCCAGGCGCCCTCACGCCTGTGGCCACATTTAATTACAAATAACACTTGTGCATTGCTGAAGCTGGAGGATCCAGAAAAGAAAAAAGAATAAAATAATCCTAACACTAACCCCCAGAGGTCAGCATTGTCGACATTTATACATCTTTTTTTACACTATTTTTCCTGTGCACTTTTAATGGTTGAGATCACATCACAAATACAACTGCACATCTTGACTTGTCACCCATCATTATTTCATCGGCACTTCCTGTGCAATTAGAAATGCTTCATACAGATCACCTCACTGTTGGATACTTATTTCCCCCAAATTTTGCTCTGACAAATTAAAATACCATGCACGTCTTTGGGCCTGGAGCCCTGCCTGGGTTTCAGATGCTTCTGCAGAATCTGAGGGCTTAGAGGAGTTTGAAGGGTGTGGCTATTCCAGGGCCCTTGGGAGGCCCCACGGGGATCGCTGGGGTGGAGTCAGTGCCTGCTAATGTGGGTGGCTGCAGATGTGGGCCATCATCCTTCTGAGTGGTCAGCGACCTCCCCACATTGGACATGAACATCCAGGACATCGCTTGGCCCCCAGTCAGCAACAGTGTTTCCCAGCCTGGCAGCTGCCATGAACCCAAAGGCACAAGCCCAGAGCAGGAGGGCAGTCAGAAACGACGTGGAGAAGAAGCTGCTGCTTCTTCTTTTATTGTGGTAAAGTACACATATAAAATCTACCATCTTAACCATTTTTAGGAGTACAGTTCAGTGGCATTAAGCAGGTTCACATTGTTGTGCAGCCATCACCACTGTCCATCTCCAGAACTTTTCCATTCTCCCAAACTGGAACTCTACCCGTTAAACAATAACTCCCCATTTCCCCTCCCCCACCATTCCACTTTCTGTCTGCATGAATCTGACTACTCCAAGTCCCTCATACAAGTGAAATCATACAGGGTTTGTCCTTTGTGACCAGCTTATTTACGTAGCATAATGTTCTCAAGGTTCATCCATGTTGTAGCATGTGTCAGAATTTCTTTGTTTTTTAAGGCTGAATAATATTCCATTGACTATATACCACATTTTGTTTATCCATTCATCTGTCGATGGACATTTGGATTGTTTCTATCTTTTGGCTATTGCGGATAATGCTGCTATGAACATGGGTGTACAAACACCTGTTCCAGTCCCTGCTTTCAATTCTTTTAGGTGTATCCCCAGGAATTGCTGGATCACATGATAATTCTGTTTACTTTTCTGAGGAATGGTCAGACTATTTTCCACAGTGCCTGCACCATTTTACATTCCTACCTCAATACACAAGGATTTCAATTTCTCCACATCCTTGACAACACTTCTTGTTTTCTGTTTTTTTGGTAATAGCCATCTTAATCAATGGAAAGTGATATCTAACTGTGGTTTTGATTTGCATTTCCCTAAAGATTAGTGATACTGAGCATCTCTTCTTGTGCTTGTTGGACATCTGTATGTCTTCTTTGGAGACATGTCTATTCAAGTCCTTTGCCCATTTCTCAACAGGGTTGTTTTTTGGTGGTGGTGTGGAATTTTTGGAGTTATTCACATATTCTGGATATTAATCTTTTATCAGATATGTGATTTGAAAATATTTTCTCCCATTCTGAGGGTTGCTTTTTTGCTCTGTCGATAGTGCCCTTTTATGGACAAAGTTTTAAATTTTGATGAGGTCCAATTTATCTATTTTCACTTCTGTTGCCTGTGCTTTTGGTATCATATCCAAGAAATCACTGCCACATCCAACATCTTGAAGCTTTTTTCCTGTGTTTTATTCTAAGTTTTATAGTTTTTAACTCTTGCTTTTAGATCCTCGATCCATTTTGATTTAATTTTTGTGTATGGTGTTAGGTAAGGGTTCAACCTCATTCTTTTGCATGCGGATGTCCAGTTTTCCTATTTGTTGAAAAGCCTGTCTTTACCCATTGAATGGTCTTGGCACTGTTGTCAAAAATCATTTGACTACCTATGTGAGGGTTTATTTTTGGGCTCTCTATTCCATTTCATTGGTCTATATGTTTGTCTTTATGCCAGTGCCACACTTTTTGATTACTGTGGCTTTGTAATGAGTTTTTAAATCAGGAAATATGAGTCTTCCAACTTTGTTCTTCCTCAAGATTATTTTGGCTATTTGGGTCCCCTTGAGATTCTATATGAATTTTAGGATAGATTTTTTTGTTCTGCAAAAAATATTGTTGGGGTTTTGATAGAGATTGCATTGAATCTGTAGATAGCTTTGGGTAGTACTGATAGCTTAACAATATTAAATCTTCCAATCCATGAACACAGGGCGTCTTTCTATCTTTTTAGGTTTTCTTTTATTTCTTTCAGCAATGTTTTATAATTTTCAAAAATCTTTCACCTCCTTTTTAAAATTTATTCCTAAATATTTTATTCTTTTGGATATTATAAGTGGAAATTTTTTTAGCTTAATTTTCAGATTATTCATTGTTAGTGGATAGAACCACACCAATTTGAGTGTGTTCATTTTTGTATCCTGCAACTTCGCTGGAGTTGTTTTAGTTCCAACAATTTTTTTGTAAAATATTTATGGTTTTCTATGTACAGGATCATGTCATCTGTGAACAGAGATAGTTTTACTTCTTCCTATCTGAATTGGATGCCTTTCATTTCTTTTTTCTTGCCTAATTGCTCTGGCTAGAACTTCCAGGATGAAAGTAGGCATCTGGGTCTTGTTCCTGATCTTAGAGGAAAACCTTTCAGTCTTTCACCATTGAGTATGAAGTTAGCTGTGGGTTTTTCATATATGGACTTCATTTTGTTGAGGTAGTTTCCTTCTGTTCTTAGCTTAAGTGGTTTTATCATGAAAGGGTGTTGAATTTTGTCAAAATGTTTTTTTCTGTATCAACTGAAATGATGAGAATCTTCTTCGGGTCATATTTATGGGGGCTTTGGCTTTGATTCCATAATAATGCACATACCATGAACAACTGAATTATGGCAAGATTATTGCAAAGTAGAATGCACATCAAGGGTTTGAAAAGGAAACAAATAGAGAACATCATTCTTCCTAGCCCCAACGTGATTCACAGTCCTGAGCTTCTCCTTGGGTAAACTCACCAGGGTTTTGATTGTAAATCTTTCAGCTCCCCTGGGATTGCTGCCAAATTAGACAGATGCTACAAATCTTCTAGTCATGTTCTGAATAGTTCCAGTTCTGAGAAAACTCCAGGTTGCAAAAAGTAATTCTTTCTCTCATTTCAACATCTTCTCTAAATGGTGCCCTCAAGCTGTTTATATTGTTTCAGGGAAGAAGTGTCAGAACCAAAGTTTTTTATTCAAAAGGAGGTCAGTGGGCCTCACTGTTTAAAAGCTGCAGTTCAGCTGCTAAAAACAAGTGCAGGGTCCTTCTTTATAATGGGCTTTCACAGAGTGGTCCAGGAACCTGAATTTCTCAAGATCTTTAGCAGGTTTTCAATCATAATAGATGCGTCACACCAGTTATTACATTTCAAAAAGCTCGGCATCATTCTCCCAACTTGGAAAACTGAAAACAAAACAGAACTCTTCTGGTCCTTTGGAAAAGCCAGAGGGGAACTTGGTTGTGGATTAAACGTGAAAACTGTGACTGAGCCTCCCCGGGCCCTTGACGACTCCACATCCCATTGTTCAACGGGGACCGTCCACTCTCAGGCTGTCCTGGGCGAGGGGACAGGGAACCTTCCTGGGGCCTGACTGCTCACGGAGGGATGAGTCCCCCTCTGCATGTGTCCATGGAACGCTGCCCCCGTCCACCTGGTCCTGTGGCTGACTTCAGGTGGTTTACTCAACAACCTACACAGGTACCAGAGGCACCTGAGCATATGTGCAGACTGACTGGCTTCCCGAATGGCAACTGTGCAGCAGTCAGGCCACTAGATGGTCTTCATGTGCCCTCGGCCCTAGCTCTGTGCGTGGAGTCCAGCTGCCTCATGCAGCTACGGCCTCATCAGTGTCCATGCAGTCCAGCGGGGCTGAGCATTCTTCATCAGGGGCCTCAGGCTTTAGTACAGTCTAAAGCTGCATAGACTAGAACATTAGTCTTTCTTTTATCTCTGACTTTTGAAGGTTTCTTTTCTGATTTTACTAACTAGGGGATATTTCTAAAGTTAAGAAAGTAGAAAAGCAGGACAGCCCATATCCCTACTCACGGGCCTAGCAGTACAAGCTCGCGAACATCACTGCATGTCCTCATCTTAAAAAATGGATGGTAAGAAAACTGATATGAAACAGACTTACACCTTTTTTGGGGCTTAATATTATATCATAATCCTTTCCTCATGTATTTTTTTGAAACTTCTTGAAAAACAATTTTAATCTGTGCACAATGTCCATCATATTTATACATTATTAATTTAACCATCCCCCTCATATTTATTTCCACTTTTTTCCTCTTTTAAGTAATATTGCAACACATATTATTAGGAATAAGTCTGGGCCTGCAGAGTGTGGGGTGACTGCTTGTCACGTTCTGGAAACCCGCCATCTCCCCAGTGATTTTCAGTGCTGGCTGCACCATTCTAAGCTTCTTCCAGCTCTGAATGATCAGGACTGGTAGTTGGTTTGGTAAAACAAGGCACTAAAAAACAATGGTCATAGATACTTCAAACGTTTTATTTTTGCTTTAAATATGTAAATGCACATTCACACACCACTATCCTGGAGGGACAAATCCCTTGAGGTTTGTCCCCTGGGCTCAGGGATTCTCCGTAGCCCTTTGTCCCTCTAGTTAATCCCATGCTCCTAGATAATAGCTCTCTAAATTAAGCTCCCCTGATTACATTTCTGTGTGGTTTCTGTCTCTTGATGGGACTCTAATGGGCACAGGAGGCCCAGCTTTTTTCTGCTGATCTGGAGGGCTTGCCTGTCTTCCTTGGGTTGACCACACCCAGACTGCTTTGTCTTCCAGTCCCTGTGATGTGGAGCAAGAATTTAAGACATTAGGAAAGAAATGTAAGATAAGAATTTAAGACATTAGGGAAGGAATAGGAATATAAGGATTCCTCTGGATTTCCGCCCCCCCCCCCAACTATCCCAGTCTTTTCAGTTATCTTGCTCATACCTAAAGTGACAGAACTTTTTTTGTGTGACTTTCAGTGAGTCTTTGCAGAACATTCAACTTCGTTTTCACAGAAAAAGCTACCCTCTTTATCTTGCACTCATGTTTAATCAGTTTAGGTTTCAATTAAATTGGATTTAATTAGCTCTTCTTTTCCTAGTTTCTTGAGGTGGAAATTTAGATAATATTAGACTTTTCCCCTCTAAAACTATATATTACACTCTAAGCATTGCTTTAGCTATTATGTAAAAATTTCTACATGGTGTGTTTTCATTATGATTCAGTTCCAATAATTTTCCTTGTAATTTTTTTAACCCATGGGATTTTTAGAAATATGTTGCTCCATTTCCAAATATTTTGGGAGTTTCTAGTTACCTTTTTTTGTTATTTAATTCTGATTTAATATCCTTGTGGTTAGAAAAAAATACTTTGTATGATTTCTGTCCTTTGAAATTTATTGAAACTTTATTTTTTGATGACCTACAGCATGTAGCCTATCTTGAAAAGTGTCTCATGTGCACTGCAAAAGAATGTGTATTCTGCATTTGTCAGATGTAATGTTCCATAAATGTCAAATAGATCAGTTTGTTAATAGTGTTGTTCAGACCTTTTACATCCTTACTGATTGTTTTTGACTAATTGTTCTATCAACTGCTGAAAGTTGAAAAGTTCTTCCTTTTATCCCCTCTCCTATGTTTTGGATTCCATTGATCTCCTCCATGAATTTTTGGTTATACCTCTGTGTGTTATTTCTAGTGGTTGCTGTCAAGATTACAATATGCACCTTTAACTTATCATGGTCTATCTTCAAGTAATATTTTATTATTTAAAAACGATGCAAGACTCTTACAGTAGTATAATTCAATTTATTCCCTCCCACACTTTGCGCTTTGTTGTCATATATTTGATTTCTACATTTGTTGTAAATCCCACAATATATTGTTTTAAGCAGTCAATACTTTTTAAAAGAAATTCACACTGACTCCATATTCAGCCGTCTCCTGCTCTTCATTCCTTACTGTAGATCTGAACTTCCACCTGGTACCATCTCCCTCAGCCCGAAGACCTCCTTTTAGCATTTCTTGCATCTCACCTCTGCTAGTCTATTCTTTTATTTATCTGAAAATGTCATTATTTTATCTTCATGTTTGAAATATATTTTTGCTGGATATAGAATTTTAGTCTGATTTCAACATTTTAGAGATGTTTTCCCATTGTCTTCTGAAGTCCAATGCTTCTGAAGAAGTCACTCATCATTCTTATTGCTGCCCCCTGTATGTAATGTATTTTTTTTCTCTGTCAGCTTTTAAGATTTTCTCTTTATGATTGATTTTCAGAATTTTAATTAGAATATGTCTGTGTTATTTTGTTTACATTTATCCTGTTCTGGATTTGATGAGCTTCCTAGATCTATAGGTTGCTGTTTTTTAACAAGTCAGAAAATTTTCCAATATTTCTTCAAATATGTTTTCTGCCCTATTTTCTCACTCTTCCCCTTCTTTTTAA
The DNA here is from genome assembly GCA_031878705.1 of Tapirus indicus. NCBI lineage: Eukaryota > Metazoa > Chordata > Mammalia > Perissodactyla > Tapiridae > Tapirus > Tapirus indicus. The sequence goes on from CM062921.1 coordinate 146,028,904, forward strand.
AATTTTTATTTTATTTATTTATTTATTTATTGCTGAGGAAGATTAGCCCTGAGCTAACATCTGTGCCCATCTTCCTCTATTTTTTTTTTTTTTTTTTTGGTGAGGAAGACCAGCCCTGAGCTAACATCCGTTGCCAATCCTCCTCTTTTTGCTGAGGAAGACTGACCCGGGGCTAACATCTGTGCCCATCTTCCTTTATTTTATATGGGACACTGCCACAGCATGGCTGACAAGCAATGTGTTGGCCAGCGCCCAGGATCTGAACACGGAACCCCGGGCTGCCAAAGTGCGAACTGAACCGCTGCACCACCCGGCTGGCCCCCCATCTTCCTCTATTTTGTATGTGGGGTGCTGCCACAGCATAGATTGATGAGTGGTGCATAGGTCTGCACCTGGGATTCGAACCTGCAAACCCTGGGCTGCTGAAGCAGAGTGCATAAACTTAACCATTACGCCACTGGGCAGGCCCCTCACTCTTCCCCTTTTGGGAATCCTATTACACATGTTTGACTTCTCGATACTCCCACAGGTTATGGAGGCTTTGCTCACTTTTTCCCCCACTCTCTTTTCTCTCTGTGCTTCTATTTTCTTGATTTCTTTTAGCATGTCTTCAAAGTCATGCACCCTTTCTTTAGTTGTGTCCAATCTACATTAATCCCACCCAGTAAGTTTTTTACTGCAGATATTGCATTTTTTAGTTCTAAGATTTCCATTTTGTCCTTTTTTAATAGTTTTCAAATCTTTCCTGAAATTCTCCGTCTCTTCATCCACTGCATCCGTATGTTTATCGTAGTTTTAAAAAAGTCTCTTCCTGATAACTCCAAACCTGGGTAGTCTATATGAGTCTGTTTCTATTGAAAAATTTTTCCCATGTTTATGGGTTGATAATCTGATGCCTTTGCACATCTACTAATTTTTAAGTTTTATGCCAGAGATTTTGTCTAAAGTAGATAATTTTTTTTTAAAGAGGAAATGCCCTTTCCTCTGTTGGGCAGCTGGGATGCAGTTAAATGCATTTAGAAATAGAGCTAGTTGGGGTGGGTTGTCCCTTTAAACTCTAGAAGAGCCTTGGAATTCAAGCTCCAAGAGGCCAATGAGATATCTCTCCACTTTCCAGCTCAGCCTGTGACTCCCTTGGCCACTAGGGATACCTATTAAAATTTGAATTTGGTGGAGTTTGGTTCAGCTTTGGTTAATTTCAGTTTACCTCTGGTTTTAAATGCTTGGATGGTGAGTTCACAACTCTCCATCCAGGGGTGCCTGGTACCAATCACCGCTGGACTTCGAAACTGAGAGATGTTGAAACTATGAGACTAAAATTTTAAGACTGTGAGACCATGAGAGTTGGAGATCATGACACTTTGAAACAGTGTGACTATAAGATTTTGAGACCTTTTGCTTTCTGTCCCCACCTCCCAGTCTCCACTTAGCACAATTCCCTATACGAGAATTGCTTAGGATTAGTAGAGAAGATTATCCTCACATTGAAGACTCCTTCAGATAGAGGCTTGCCTTGTGATCTATCCTTGAGAATGTTCCATGTGCACTTGAGAAGACTGTGTAATCTGTTGTTTTTGGGTGGAGTGCTCTGTATATATCTATTAAGCCCATCTCGTCTAGCTTTTCATTTAAGTTCGCTATTTCCTTGTTGATTTTTTGTCTGGATGATCTATCCACTGATATGAGTCGGGAGTTGAGGTCCCCTACTATTATTGTGCTGTTAATATCTCCTTTTAGGTTTGTTAATAGTTACTTTATGTACTTGGGTGCTCCTGTGTTGGGTGCATATATATTTATAAGTGATATGTCTTCTTGGTGGAGTGTCCCTTTTATCATCATATATTGCCCCTCTTTGTCTCTCATTACCCTTTTATCTTGAAGTCTGCTTTGCCTGATATAAGTATGGCCACACCTGCTTTTTTTTGCTTGCCATTAGCTTGGAGTATTGTCTTCCATCCTTTCACTCTGAGTCTGTGTTTGTCTTTAGAGCTGAGATGTGTTTCCTGGAGGCAGCATATTGTTGGATCCTGGTTTTTAATCCATCCTGCCACTCTGTGTCTTTTGATTGGAGAATTCAATCCATTTACATTTAGAGTGATTACTGATATACGAGGGCTTGGTGTTGCTACTTTCTTGCTCATTTTCCATATCTTTTGCATTTGCTTTGCTTCTTGTCTCATGTAATTCAGACTACCAATTCAGTTTGGTAGTTCTGTATGATGGTTTTCTTAGTTTTCTCTTTATTTATTGTATGTGTCTCTGCTTTGAATATTAGTTGAGTGGGTACCATGAGGTTCATATAAAAAATCTCGTAGATGAGATAGTCCATTTTCTGGTGGCCTCTTATTTCCTTTGTCTAAGTCAATTCTGTCCCTTTCCTCTTGCCCTTCTAAGTTTTTGTTGTGACAACTTATTCCATCCTGTACTGTGATTTTCGCATTTATAGTGATGAGGTTATGTTTTTTTTTTTTTTTGGTGTTTTCCTTCCTTTGATCTTTGATGTTATAATTGTTTGCTAACCTATTCTGATAGAGAGCTGCAATTTATCTGATTTTGTCTACCTATTTTCTTCTTGCACAAAGCTTCATATCCCCTTTCTCTTTTTTTTCTTCCAGGCATGAGAGCCTTCTTGAGCATTTCTTGCAGTTGGGGTCTTGTGGCCATGATTTCCCTTAGCGTTTGTTCATCTGGGATAGTTATTTTTTCTCCATCATATCTGAAGTATATTTTCACTGGATAGCGTATTCTTGGCTGAAAGTTTTTATCTTTCAGAATTTTGAATATATCATTCCACTTTCTCCTGGCCTGTAGAGTTTCTCATGAAAAATCTGCTGAGAGCCTGACTGGAATTCCGCTGTATGTTATCTTCTTTTCTCTTGCTGCCCTTAATATTTTTTCTTAGTTATTAACTTTTGCCAGCTTTACTACTATATGCCTTGGGCTTGGCCTTTTTTTGTGTTGAGATCTATTGATTTTGTGGAGATCAATTGATTTCATTCACTTGTATTTCCAGCTTCTTCCCCAGGTTTGGGAAGTTCTTGGCTATTATTTCTTTGAACAAGCTCTCTGCTCCTTTCCCCCCTCTCTTCTCCCTCTGGGATACCTATAATCCTTAAGTTGCATTTCTTAATTGAGTCGGATATTTCTTGGAGAATTTCTTCATTTCTTTTTAGCCTTAGTTCTGTCTCCTCCTCCACCTGAAGCCTTTCTAGATTCCTATCCTCAATAATACTAGTTCTTTCCTCCATAGTGTCAGCTCTGTTTAGAGATTCTAGATTTCCCTTTTTCTCCTCAATTGCGTTTTTCACCTCCAACAATTCTGATTGATTTTTCTTTGTGGTTTCAATCTCCTTTGTGAAGAAGCTTCTAATTTCCTTGAATTGTCTATCCATATTTTCTTGCAATTTGTTGAGCTTTTTCGTGATAGCTATTTTGAATTCTCTGTCATTTAGGTTATAAATTTCTGTGCTTTCTGGGGTGGTTTCTGGATGCTTGTCATTTTTCTTCTTGTCTGGAGATTTAATGTATTTTTGCATTGTGGTTGAGGGTGCGTTTTTATTTTTCCTTATCCTGAAGATGTCTGGTTGTAGATTCCACTTGTGGCCACTAGGTGGGGGTCAATAACTGTATGTTTGAAACTGCTAAGATGTGTGGGCATTCTGGCTGAAATGTAGCTATGCTGGTGTGTGGCTGGGCTGGGCTGCCTTGCATTGTCACTGGGCCACAGTGCCTCCAGGCTGTGTCTCTGCTGGGTTGGGTTGCTGTGTGCCTCTCCTGGGCTGTAGCACCCCTGGGCTTGGGTGCCAAACTGGGGTGCTGAGCATGGCTGAACTAAGATTCTGGGCTCAGGCACCAAGTGAGGCTGAGCCAGGATGCAGAGGGAGGGGGAGGGGCACTCACTCTCACCTCCCCAGTCCCAGGGGTTTTTGTTCTTCCCTCGCTATCTGCTCTCCTGGAGTGTTAGTTTGGTGAGGCCACCCCCACAACTGACCCCTTCCTTCCATGTGGGGGTTCCCCACGTTCTGTGTGGGAGCTTGGAGAGTGAAGGTTTTCCCGCAGAGGGCCGCCCCTCCCCCTCCTCTCCAAGAGCCACGTGGTCTCAGTCTCAGGTCCGCTGTCATTGGGGAAGGAGGGGAGCCTTCCCTACCCTCTTCCACTTCCCCTAGGGTTTCCAGCACCTCTGCTGTCAGATGTAAGGCTGCGTGGGTCTCTCAGACATTCTATGTGTAGTTTGAAACACCGCTGTTGATGTATGGATGACCTTTTTGTTGTATCGTAGTCGGGGAGAGTTTAGGGGAAAAAGCTCACTCTGCCATGATGCTGACGTCACTCCCATAGTTTACTTCCTTTAGATCTTTGTGTTTCCACAGCTCTTGGATGGCTTTAAAGGAAAGTATAATTGTTTTAGTTTTTCTAGGGATTTCTTGTTGTTTTGGAAAGAGTAAAGGTCTTTTATACACTTCTACATCCTAACTGGAAATAGGACCTACCTGTTCATCAGCTACAAATGTTTTGCCAATTTCCTTTGTGGTTCTTTGTATGACCCTTTCTCTATTCAGAAGTACATTTACAATTTTCCAAATATAAGGTTTTTTTTTAAATTGATTTCTAGTTTTATTGCACTGCAATCTGTAGAGATCAATTCTTTGGTATGTGCTGACACTTTATGGCTAATGGTCAATTCTGGTAAATTTTGATAAATGTACATGTACACTTAAGAAGAATGTATGTTCTCTAATAGTCTCTGATTGTATACATTTTTGAGATAAACGTATATCCCCTAATTGTAAAATGTGACCAGAATTTTATCAAATTTTGGACAGTGTTCCATGTGTGCTTGAGAAAGACGTGTATTCTAAAAGTGCTGGGTTCAGCAGTCTATGCATGCCCATTAGTGGAAGAGAGAGATCATGGTCAAATGTATATCCTAAGTAATAAGTGGTCTGCTTATCCTGTTGGCTTTGGAGAGAGGTGAAATCTCCCACTATAATTAGGAATTACTCCTTGTAATTCCCTCAATTTATGTTTTGAACATTTTCAGGCATCTCTGTTGTTAGGTGTTACAGATTGTTATGTATTCCTGGTTGTTACTAGTATTCTTATTGGATGATCCTCTTGGGCTCTAACAATGTATTTTGTCCTTCATTGTATTTAGCTTGTTATGAATATTGCTACACCAGTTATCCTTTGGTTAGAATTTGGGTGGTCTACCATTTTTAATAACTTTACTTTCCACCTGATATTGTATATGTTGTGCTTTTTCTTTCCCATGTATTTGTTTCCTTTACTCTCCCCTTTCTGATTCCATTTGATTTCATTCTCTTTATTCTAATCCCCTGCCCCCTACTCTCCCCCATTTGTAGAAACATTCCATTTTTATATTTTTGGTGATTACTTTCTTTAAACTTTTCCAGACATTTTCAGACTCAAAGTTTGATGAAATAAAGTTACAAATAAGCCAATGCGTGATTTTAAGCATTTCTTGTATCTACAGAGGGATGGGAGAATGGTGGTCATTGAAATCTTAGCTTAACATGACAACTTATCTTAAAATTAATATAATTAATAATGATCTCCAAGCCACATACTTATACAATAGTGGGTAAATGAATAAAAACTTCATTGAATTTATAGTAACTAAAATATGTTTATATTCATAGCTGTCAAGATAAGTTCATTTTCTCCTATGTCATACATGATCAAATTTTATTAAAAAGTAAAAAGCAAAATAAATATGAAAATAGTAAGATTGTCCCTAAATTTCATTTTGTGCTTATCAAATTAAATACTTGCAAATATATATCCATATTAAAAAGTAATATTCATTTGGCTTTCTCAGACGATAAGCAATTTTATAAGTGGGAAGAGGTATGACTTATGGCTAAAATGGAAGGAAAAAGAAACTTAACAGAAGAAAGAAGGCAAAACATTAGATCAGAATAGCTTTTTAAGAAACACCTTTGAAAGGAAACAGGTATTTTCAGATCTGACTTAAAGCAGATTGGTTCCTGTGGTGGTTTATCTCTCCTGACAGGCACCTTTCTCCGCTTCCTCCCCATGTCAATCAGCATCCTTTAAATGTACAAAAGGTACATAATCACAAGGGAAAATGTCCTCTGGGTAGACTACTTCCTACAAAGAATCAAATCTAGGATATCCTTGGTCATCTCTCTACCATGGTCATTCTAGCTAAAAGACATTCAAAGAGTTTAATAAATCAAAGTAGCCCAGTGGCAATTTTTTTTAAAGCCCTAATTCAATATCAATGGAGTAATAAAAGGTGCTGATTAATAAAAATCTTCCTTTTTAAGATTTAGCCATGAATCTTTCCAGGAGCTCACTGCAATATACCCACAACTTGACTGTAATTAGTTTTAACATTGCCTCAAAAATAATAAAAATATCCCAGGAAATAAACTAAACACATAAGAAATTCATTAAGCAGGGTCTATTTGTATGTACTGAAACCGATCCAATAAATTGGCTTTGAGATGATTACTCAGGAGGGCGACTTATTTCCTTCATTCAAACTCACTGGAGGGAAGCAGAATTGATGTCTGGAGACAGAGCAAACTCTACACTCCCTGGTAGGCCTGAGAAGCCCCATTTCTGGGACACATAGCTTTATTTCACCCATCATTTGGGATGAGGGAAAGGAGGAACCAGAAGCCAGAGGGAAGGAGCTGAGCCAGTGCCTATATGGACCAATAAAATGGAGGGGAATGGGAAGATATCTCCATTTATGTGTTTAAACTCTATAAAGAAAATGGCAGAGGTTACAATTTTTATTTTTTCATAGCCTCACAGATTTCTTTCAGAAAGAAATTAACAAATGCTCACTAGTTTTATATCTGTTTTAATTACAGGTTTAATTTCAAATGCTCAGAGGCAGGCTCTATTTTGCCTCTTTTACTGGCATATTTCCTCGGATCTAAATTTCACTTCCTCAGTTTACGTATTTTCCAGGTACCAGGTAACACTGACAGGTTTCTTTTTCCAGGCAAGAACAGTAAGGAGTTCCCTGCAGGGGAAGTACTCACACAGGCTCTGTCCCCTCAGGGGAGGGTCTCACACAGGCTCTGTCCCCTCAGGGGAGGGTCTCACACAGGCTCTGTCCCCTGGGGAGAGTCTCACACAGGCTCTGTCCCCTGAGGGGAGGTCCTCACACAGTCTCTGTCCCCTGAAGGGTGGGTCTCACACAGGCTCTGTGCCCTGAGGGGAGAGTCTCACACAGGCTCTGTGCCCTGAGGGGAGGGTCTCACACAGGCTCTGTCCCCTGAAGGGTGGGTCTCACACAGGCTCTGTGCCCTGAGGGGAGGGTCTCACACAGGCTCTGTCCCCTGAGGGGAGGTTCTCACACAGGCTCTGTCCCCTGAGGGGAGGTCCTCACACAGCCTCTGTCCCCTGAAGGGAGGGTCTCATGCAGGCTCTGTCCCTTGAGGGGAGGGTCTCACCAGGCTCTGTCCCCTGAAGGGAGGGTCTGACACAGGCTCTGTCCCCTGAGGGGAGGTCCTCACACAGGCTCTGTCCCTTGAAAGGAAGCCCTCACACAGACTCTTTCTACTTAATTGGGCAGGGGGGTTCTCACATAGGCTCTGTCCCTTGAGTGAGGTCCCTACACGTTTCTGTCCCCTGAGAGGAGTACTCACACAAGCCTCCTGCTGCAGGTGCTGTAGGGCCCTCTTGGCTGGGATGAGGAAATCAGTGAGGCAGCGTAGTCCATCCCCGCCGTGGAGCCTCTCAGCCACGCTGAACAGCTGCCAGAGCACCGTCGCCGCTGTGGCCTCAAAAGGTGGGTAGAGGGCAGAGAGTGTGCTCTGGATATAGGTGTCGAGGGATTCCAGATCCTGAAATGGAAGAGAAGATCTGGAAATTTAAGACGTCAATTAATCAGGTACACAGGACACTTTCACAGGCTGGCACTTAAGGGTCCACTTTGAAGGCACCTGTCTCATACCTGGATATGTGAGTTATCTTAGCGAAATAGGGAAGGTACAAGCACATCCTCAACACAGAGGGGAGTTCCTGCTGGCGATGATCTGCTGGCCCTTCATGTTATCACACAGCAGAAGCACACTGAGGGAGTGCTCACGCCTGCATTAGGTAGACCTGACACCTGTGCTGACGAGGGGAACCCTAAATAACACCTTGTAAGTAAGGGTTGCCACTGTTAGCACATGAGGGACAATTAAGTTTAGATTTGGCGTAAGTTCCATCCATCAAATTCTGAAACACGCACCTTAAATGCTGCCTTCTAGGATCTAACGTGGAGCCTGTGGGATTTCTCAGGGGGCCTTCCCCTTCCCTGGCCCCCTGTCCCTGGCACTCCTAGGTATGCACAGGGAATGGGGGGACCCCTGTGGGGGAGGACAGAGCTGGTCCATGTGCCACTTTATACTCAGAAAAGAAGTTCATCCACAGCAAATACATTTTAATTGTATTGATGATTTTTTTTTTAAAGTTAAAGAGAAACTATTACGGTATCCTTCATCAAAATCACAGAATTGTGCCTATTCAGTCATTCCGAAAACAGTATCATTGGTACCTGATCTTGTCTTTACATTTTTGGTGCAATATGCTTTTATGAAAAGACAGAATGCTTTTAGTTTAAAAAATGTTGAATGCTATTTTCAGATGTAACATTTCCTGAGGGAAATACCAAAAAGTTCATTTGTTTGGGAAAGAAACGCAAGGCTACAAATAACCGTTAAAAGCCAAAGAGGTCAAAATTGCGAAATCGATCTTTAAAGGGACATCTGAGGCTCCTCTGAACAATTAATCATACAGATAGTTTCCCAAGGAAACTGAAAATAAAAAAGCCAATCCTCTGGACCTGAGCCAGCTCGGCTCCTGCCTCCCTGTCAGTGTGGTGAGGCGGCAGGTCAGACCCCTCCGGAGCTCCCCACACGGGCCTCCCATGTCTGTCTGCTCCCCTCCCTCCACACACCTGGCTCTTTCCCGCCAGACAGGGCCATTCGCTTGTTGATGGGAATTATCTAAATACTGATTTTGTGCAGAAAATGCCAATGTGGTCTGATTTCCAAAAACTCAAACCGCGCCTGAGTCACAAGCAAACGTCCAATCCATGAGGATGAATGGAGCTGGTCTGAGCCAGGGGCAGGGTCACCCTCCAGGGGCCAGACACGCCATGACACTCCTTGTAGAGATCTGAGGCAAATGCTTAATTGTAACTGGCAGGAAGGAAGTGGAATGCAATCCTAGGGGACATGTCTTTCATGAACTATTTTGGAGGAATTGAAATGCAAACTTTGGACTTTCCCAGGGAGAGATGTCCTCCAGCTGCTCAGATGCCCAAATCCAGGCCCTTTCCTCCTCCAGATCCACAGGGCGGGTCCTGACTTCTCGTGTCCTGCTGTGGTCAGCAACCTCCCACCAGTCTCCTGTCCTCCACTTCACCAGTTCATCTTCTGAAAACTGCCCAGTGTGAGGAGTAGAGGGGCTGATGCTCACTGAGATCTAGAGACAGCCCTGGTCACTCAGGGCAGCAATGGCCTCCCTGACCCCTTCTCTGCCCTTCAGTTCCATTGTGACTGCACCGGGCCCCCAGACTTGGCCCAGGGGGCGCCCCTCCACCGGCTCCCACTCCCTGTGCAGCTGTCCCTACTCAGAGCCTAGTCTAGGCAAGAACTGCCCAAGAGAAGCTGTCTGCCAGCCAAGAGGCCACTTCCCAGGTCAAGTAAGTTGAGGAAGCCTTGGGTAAGCCAAGTGAAACAACTTCTCCAGCCTCTTATATGCTAATGTGCCCCTGAGCAACTACATGCAGGCCCCCCCCTCCCCCGCGCAGCCCCTTCCTGGCTGTCACCGGCACTCTGGGCACTTCATGACGAGGGAGAGAAAGAGACACAATGGGCGCCCAGGGCCACTGCCGTGGGAGCCCCCAACTGTTTTGTGAATGGTGCTTGTTCTTACTCGGGAAGAGGGGTTCTGGTGAATGAGCCAGGTTACATGAGCAGAGGTGGACGTCTAGGGTCTGCACCTCAGAACAGACACACAAACCCGCAGCCTGAGGGCTGTCCCAGGCTGGAGCGCTGTAGCATGTGCTCGGCACAGGCCAACTGGACTCTGACAACTGAGGGCTTTCAGGACACACAAACTGCAAGACGGAGAGGCAGACAGACGGAAGCCTGAGAGCAGAGAGGCAGGAACTATTCCACTCCAGCAAAACCAAATTACCTTGAGTATATTCAATTCAGCTTAAGAAAACAGGAAAGTGTACAGTATATTTTAGAAAGATTTCCATTAAAAATGCTTAAAAGAGAACATGTTTTGGTATCTTAAAGAGTCAAGTTCAATCATCTGGAACATTTACTCTGTTTAGCATTTCCTTCCCTGATGTTTGTTGGGCTGAACATGTAGGTACAACGGCCGGGTGTGTGTGTCAGGGCCAGTGTGTATATGAGGGCCAGGTGTCTGTGTGTGGGGGCCACTGTGTAAGGGCTAGCTGTCTGTGTGAAGGACAGTGTGTGTGTAAGGGCTGGGTGTGTGTGTGAAGGCCTGGCATGTGTGAGGGCCAAGTTTGTGTTCTAGGGCTGGGTGTGTTGAGGGCCAGTGTGTGCAAGGGTTTCTGAAAGTGTGTGTGTATGCGTATGTAAGTGGGGAGCCAAGAGAAACATGTGTGGGAAAATTCTTAAAGTAGTTTCTAGGTCTTTGGGTGCAGAGGAAGAGAAAGGGGTGGACACAGGGTCAGGGAGAATGTCACGTGAGCACTTCTAACTGTTTCGACCTGGGTCTGCTCTCTGTACGATACCATTCACCAAAACCTGGCATACCAACAAAACATGCCAAAGAATAGGGATGAAAGGACACAAAGACAGATGTTGACGAACTTGTTGACAGTAAAGGACTGGTTTATTTTCCTTATATAACTCAAGATTCCCTTTTCAACCAAACGCGCATGCATGGAGATGGGCTGACTTCAAACACATGACCTTTGCCTTGCACTTGATCATAAATCTTACCGTGGCTTAGAATGTGATTATGTGCTAAACACACGTTAGTGGAATGGCTGGTCCAGTACTGGTGTAAAAACATTTAACCACCATTTCGCTGAATTGTGAATTCAGTGTGTCGTCATTTGGCCAACCACGGGGCTGCCTTTAACAACAGAAAATTTATATGTCTGGAAAAACATTTTAAAACTTCACTCTTCAACAAAGGATTTATTTTCCCAACTAACTTTAGGTAAAATTTTATTGAAATTGGGGTGATTTTTAAAGTCAGGATCCTTGTTTCTCACCATCTGCATTCCCCTGGGACTAGGTATGTGTCTCCTGGCACCAGGCCCAAAGGAGACGATCCGGTCTCAGTGTCTGGGCCCTCCCTACGACTCTCCAGACTTCACATGTGCCCGAGATGAGAAGACAGACACGCTAGGGGTCCACAGGCCCATTGGTGCCCACCCCGTGGGGAGTCAGCTGCTGGGACTTGGGAAAAGAACCCTGGCTACTTGGTTCTAAAACACACATCAGCTGGAAACGACCTGCTTCTTCCTCCCAGGGGGCAGGTAACATGCCAAATGTCAAAGCAAAGGGAATTTCTTCTTGTTTTGAGGACTGGACTGACTGAAAGGAGAAGGCCAGCTGATGAATGCAGTGAGGGAACAGGGCCCCATCCAGGGCCCCACAGGCCGCAGGAACATGGCCTAGGCTGGTCCAGCAAAGACTGCCCATCAACGCTCACATTTTAATTCAAGTGCAACACCCCTAAGGAGGAGCGAAGGTGCAAGCCCAGGACAGAGCCACAGGGCTGTTGGAGTGGCCATCGGCAGGGTGGGCTGAGACATCAGGACCCCTTTACCCCCCCGGAGAGGGCCTGCAGTGGTTTACTGAGGGGGCCACCCCCGTCACCCAGGGAAAGGCACCCCAAGATGACAGACTGATAGACAGCTAGGTCCCCGAGCAGATGGTGCACAGACCGGGCTCTGAGACTCTCCCCACCCTCCCCGCACAGACGTAGCTAGTGCCTGACCCAGCACGGTTCTCACATCCCAATGGGGACAGAAAGTGCAGGAACATCAAAGGTATCGGCAAAGCCACCCTGGGGACACCTTCCCTGTGGCCACCCCTGATGACCAAAGGAGCCCAGCTGCCCAATCTTGTGGGTGATCTCTCACGTCTGGGTCCCTGCACCCCGGGGACAGTGGGGGCGTGTCTAGGACAGGACTGCAGGACACTTAGGAAGAGGTCAGAGTTGGGTGAGGGAGGATCGAGCAGCCATGGTAGTGAAAGACTGCACAGTCCCCTCCACGCCCAATCAGCCAGGCTAGGGGGCTTCTCAGGGCCCCAGTCATGTCATCTCATTCTGAAATTCCACAGGGCCCTGGCGTCAGGGTGCAAAGAGCAAACACAACGTGAGCTGGGGGCAGCGACATGGTGACAGAATGTGGGCTGGGGGCTCCAGTGAGCTGAGAGAGGCAGGCCGGGTCTCCAATGGGGTGGGAGGAGGTGGGCCAGGGGCTCCAATGGGGTGGGAGGAGGTGGGCTGGGAACATCAACCAGGAGGCAAGGCCTGGGTGGGTGGACTGGGTGGGGGATGGTGGTCACAAGGGCCCCTCATCAGGTCTGGGAGCTCGGCTCCTCCCGTAGCCCCATGACCAGCCCCCAGCAATACCCCAGATGCTTCAGCCTAGGGTGGGGCTATGTGGAGAGGGGGGTGTGGGGGTGCCCTTCACCAGGCACTTCCACCCCAGAAGGTCAGGGTGGCCTTCTAATTCACCACTGTGGTCTTTGCCTCTGGCTAGATTTTATTAACAAAAATCAGGAGGTAGGGGCAGCAGCAGGCACCCACCATGGGACACGAGCCGTTCCTGCAGTCCCTCTGAGCAGGGCCCCAGGGACAGGAGGGGTGCCCACACCGCACATCCTCTGCCCCACTTTCCGTCAATAGCCGCTTTCTCAGCCCTATGGGCGTGAATGAGGAGGCCGGGTGTGAAACCCACACTCCCCAGGAGGCTTGCTCTGGGCAGCCAACCTGGTTACATCCACTCAGGTGCCGTTAACAGGGGCCTCCTTCCCAAAAGGGCCCAGAGATGGCAGCCGATGTCTTGCCCAGGGTGCTGATGGCCATCTCTGGTTTCCTGTGTGCACAGACCCAGAAACCACCTGTGAATCAAAGGAAACCTGTCTAGAAAGCCTACTTCCCTCAGCTAGGCTGGTGTGCCAGTCTGTCTACACCTGGTCTGCTTACATCGAACCTGTCTACACTAGGCTTGTCTACATCCAGCACGTGTATACCTGGCCTGTCTACATCTGGCCTGTCTACACCCAGCCTGCGTTTTTGTCGCAGGCTACCGTGAATCTGGGATTCCTGACCCTCACAGCTGAGGAGTCTGAAGATGTTTCTAAGGGGTGAAGATTCTTTTGGCCCAAAGCTGGTACCCAGAGGGAAGAAGAGGGAAGGGAAAACACCTGTGCCTCTTTAGGTTCACATTCTACACTCATGGAAGAGTTTGGCAATCAACAAAAGCAATGTGCACCCCGAATTCTGCTGACGTAGACGTGGAGACCCTCACGCCCTGGCGATGCCTGGTTCTCCTGACACATTTTTCCTGACTCGTATCCCACTGAGAGTGGCACAGGAAGCCCAGTGCAGACGTGAGACACCAGCAGCCAGGGAGGGGCTGAGGGGAGTCTCTGTCGAGACCCTTTCTCTCCTATTTCTACAGCGGATTCAACAGCCACCTTTCAAACCTCTGGGTTATAACTGAGCCAAGGGTGGTGACGCCACAGGAAGGGCACCACTTTATACCTCTCATCCCCACTGAAGCCCAGGTACACACACCTGGCACACCTGGGGCCTGGGTGACAGATACCACTGTGCTCTGGCCAGAGCCCCCCTTCCCACACCAGCGTGTTGGGCATGAAGCCTCAGGATGCCCCAAGGCTGGCCCAATTCCCTTCTTCTGTCCACACCAACACGCCCACCAAACCCCTGCCCAGGGTGACCCCAGCCCTCCACTAACTCACAGTCTGAGGGGGAAAGGACCCCAAAGAACTGATCATGGTCCAGGGAATGAGGCCAGACCCCAGGTGCAGTGGGCAGGTGGGAGCACAGAGCAAGCAGACAGCAGTGCTTGGGGACCAGGCCGGCCTCACTACGGAAGCAGGGTGCAGACTGCTTCTCCACTGCAGACAGAGTGGGCCAACCAGGAGCATTCCAGGGATTCCTCCTCCCTTCCTGCAGGGTGCCTGCCCATCCCTGGGCCACGGGCTGTCCAGGCTCTCTAAGACCTCAAGTGCAACGCCCCAGAACCCACAACAGGACAGGACGGGGCCAGGGCCTGGGTGCCTGGGTGCCTGGGATGGGGGATGAACAGCTGAGAGTAGGGAGCCCAGCAGAGCCCAACAGGCCGAGCAGGGTGTCTGTGGGGCCAGGTTCCCGGAAGGAAGCAAACAGTGAGGGAGCACTGTCTGGTGAGTCCCAGGGACTGTCCCCACGGACAAACATGGATGACTCACCAGGGCTGGCTCCCTCCTCCAGGAGTGCGAGTTGGGCAGGGCCAGAGCTGGCTTTACAGTGGGTGAGCACTGACAGTGAGCCTATTATCTTTAACTCCAACAGCCCGAGAGAGGTGGGTCTGTGTCAGCATGTCCCAGCAGGCGGGCCCCAGAAAGTCGCACATTCCAGCCTGCTGCCCACAGTCCGCACTGAACAAGCCCCGGTGGGCGGACAAGTGGACGGGGACTGCACCTTGTCCCTTGGTCTCCCAACATGTGCACACACACACAAGCACATGTACACATGCATGCACAAACACACGAGGACTGCGCCCTGCACCTTCATCTCCCTACACACATACGTGCAGAGACAGTCTCCCTGCATGCGTGCACATGCATACACACAGGCACACACATATACACACACACTCAGAAGGCACACCAACACTCCCCCCACTCCTGCTGTGCATCCCCCTGGCCTCCACCTCCCTCTTCTGCAGCCTTGTTTTTTAGCTGGATCTGCTTTCAGCCCCGTCCTGCTGCAGGAGGAGCCACCAGAGTGAATTTCAGCAATGCGTAGAGCAGGGATGAGAAAAACTCTCACTTGAAACTCGTTTGTAGAGAGCAGCGTTAAATGTTCATTACGTTGGATACTGCATGCTGCTTGCAGCTGTTTCTAACAACAAGGATTATTAAAATAAATAAATAAACAAGTATTTCAAAACCACTCTTGTGTTTTTAGGCTTAAGATGTTTTTAAAATCTCAGGAGCAAAATTTTCAATCTAAGGACCGAGACCCCACCTGAGAAAGGAGGGGGCAGGACATAGAGCTGCCAGATCACTCCCATGGAGCAGCCTGGGTTTTCAAGGAACTGGAAACGGTTAAGAGAGGAGCCACACCTGCTCCTCCCGCTGTTCCTGTTCAAACAAGGGTCCTGAAGTTCTGAAGCAGTGGAACAAAGCTAAGGAGGCCTCTTCTCTCCCCGCGGCTCACTTTCCAGCTCTTTCTCTCTTTTTTAACATTAACAACTGTGCGACTGTCAGGTTCAGGGTCCTGTGTGAGTTCTGTAAGCCACAAAAGCCTGCCATCTACGACTTCCTTCCTGAACTGGACCTGTAACAGCTACTTGTCAGTGAATGACGGCGACGTCCTAAGGCTGCCCACCTGCCCGGGGAAGCAGCAGGCCTGGCAGGGACATGGATCTCTAACTAAATACCTTGCGGGTGTCAAGGAAGACAGGCAATTCTGCAGGAGGCCGTTGTTTCCAGGAAATTGTGGCTACTCTGAGTGGATGCCCAGAACTTGGTTCCCAAGGGTCCACTGAACTATGAAACCAGAGCAGGGGCCTCAGAAGGAGCAGAAATACTGCAAAGACCGCAGGAAGCAGCCTTGGGCAGCCCTGCCACCTGGTTGATTCTCAGGTGCCAGTGGGTCCCAGAGTCGGAGACACACAGGGGAGCTGGCTCTAGTGATGTCCTGCATGTGAGGACCACCAGGGAGGGGAGCATCCACTCCACAGAGGACTGGAGATACAGGACAGTCCCGCTGCAGCTGCCTCTATGCAGTGGGCTTCCTGGGCCAGGGTGCAGGAGGGTTTATGTGACTGACATTGGCATGACCTGCCTGTCCTTGGCTGGGGAAGTGGATCCTGGACGGCTCCATCTGGGCCAGTGTCTCCTGCTGAGCCTCCACCCAGCCCCAGTGGTGACCCTGGCCACCACCTTTGGCCCTTCCTGGGCTGAGGCAGCAGTGCCTGCTGCCCGTGGGCTGGGTATTCTCTCCCCAGCCAGCACTCCCTGGTCCCTGACCCTGGGCCATCATAGCTCACCTCACACTTTCCACAAACACTTCTCTGCCTTCCGAACCCAGGTGAGCTTGCTTTCTCAAGTTCAGAACTGCTCACTTAGCACTTAGCTGTCCTCTAGCTTTGTGTCTCCAAACCCAGGGTCTGCTTTTAGCCAGTGCACCTTGCAGCCGGCCCCTGTGTGTTCCAGGACTTGAGTTATCTCAAGAAATGTCTACAGAATCTTTAGAAGAGAGAGGCAGGGAAATGTTTGACCAAATGTTTATGACAAAGAAGCTTGGGCTCTAAAAGAGCTTCCTTTACGTGGAAAGATCCCTCTGAGGAACATCCATTCTCCGTGATGCTGGACAGAGATGCTGCCTGTGTTCCACTAAGTCACTGAGTTGGCTTAAAACAGAGCAAACCCTCTATGGGGGGCTGTATTGTTCAAGGAATCCTGCCTCCCTGGGGAGGATGGCATGTCCCTGCCTGCTGGCATCAGGTGTGGCCATGTGACAAAGAAATGTGGTGGCAGCAGCAGATGCCAATTCTGGCGGAAGCTTTAAGAGCCAGTTCGTGCTCCACCGTGCCACCTTTCCCTCCACCACGAGTTGGGCAGCACCTCAGAGAGAGGCTGGTCCGTGAGTCTGGACCCCAGAGTAAAACTGATGTGATGACTGTGGTGGGCAGGGAGCATGAGCAGGTCATCGCTGCGCTGAGGCTTGGGGGTCGCTGGTTACTGCAGCACAACCTGCCCATTCTGACTGATGCTCCCCAGGGCCTGGAACCTGGATCCAGGGGACACCGGAACTCAGGGCCTTCAGCCCCCAGGGCAGCCGTGGTGCACGCCTTGGCATGGGTGACCACCTCTACTGAGGGACCCTCCTGGTAATGTGCCTGGAGGGACCGAGCTGTCTGCAGACACGCTGGTGCATCCTGAGCTGGAGCTGGTTCTCAGGAGCTTCCTGGGGAGACCCAGCCCCCTGAGGTGAGAAGCAGAACCTTGGGGCTCCATACCCCCGCTATTGGCATGGTAGCTCCAGGGTGGGAGCCCCATTTGATGTATCTTGATTTTGTCTGCATTTCCAGGAGACTGAGAGTGTTCTGGAAACATTTCAATGCTGAGTTTCATCATCCACAGACTTTGCTTTTTCATGTACCAACACTTTTCAGTTTTCAGGGCCAAATTAGGAGAATGCCAAAACAAAGGAGCTATTTTCAGGTTCAAGCTCCAGGGCTGTACCTGTGTAACAGGCCCAGGAGGTGAATCCGGAAAACGACGATTCCAAATGTAACCCGGAAAATGTCTTCTCTGAATTTACACATAACTTACTAAATATGACACACACCACCTGATGTCAGCCATTCTAAAGCTGGTGTACGGGTTACAGTGGATTATGGGGTGTGGGGATTCCTGACAACGAAAATCCACTAACAACGCTGAACACTCAGCCCAGTGACCGTGTCTGTAGCCAGCACGCTGCAACGGTTCCCCTTTGTGATTTCACACTCAGATCCTGGCGGGCCAGCTTCTCTCGAGTTTATGAGTGGAATGAGGCTGCAATACCACTTTCTTTTCATTCCCCCCTGCTCAGATGCCCAAATCCACCTGGAGCAAGGACTTTCCAGGTGCCTTATGCTCCACCAATTTCTCTTTAAAACTGATTTTACGTTCTTCTTGCTTATCCCAGTTACCCAGACTAATGTAGTGTTTTTAAGAACTTGCTGAGATGAAATTGGCAGGTGCAGTGAAAGGCTGTTCTAGGAAGAATTCTGGACCCTCCCTCTCTCGCTTGCCTATTGGCCCATCCAGCCGGGGCAGCAGGACGGGCCTCTAGGTTCCTGACTGTGTCAGATGCGTAACAAAGGGGCCAGACCTGTGCACCTTGCTCCATCTCCACTCTGGGGCTTGGTTTCCTTGGCTGGTACCCAGGAGGCACTCACAGGATGGTGGTGAGGACTGAGGGCAGGGACTTCAGGAGAGGACCTGGCTTGTGGCAGGTGCACATCCGACAGGGCCCGCCAGAGGCTCTTCTCCTGAGGACGAGCCGCAGGGAGCTGCACCCTTCCTGCGGAAACACCCCCCAGCCCCCAGAGGCTATGGTCTTTTCTTCAACGTGACTCCCTTTTCCATTGCGGGAAGATCTCATTTCCCATTTTGATCATGTTGTAAGGTACCTGCTTTCCTACCCGGGGTTTGACATTAAATAAATCAGAAATAGAACCAACCCTATGTTATAAAACAAAATCATAAAACAAAACTTTTCAAGCATTTCTAAAACCAATCCTCCCCAAACAGAGCGGCAGAGACAGAAAGAACATCAGAGCGCCCTCCTCCAGAGGTGAGGAAACCAAGTCAGTGCAGGTAACAGGTGTCACGGCCGCCCAGCTGCTGGTGCAGGGTGAGGACTGGGCCATGCCCCCTGGACCCCCTTCCACGGGGCTGCCCCTAACCAGGCACAGGAGTGTTGTGTACCCCGGCTCCTGGGCAGCCTGCTGGGCAGCGGTGTTCCTGCCCCACCGCGTGGCCGCCTACCGCAGGACGACCGCAGCGCTGGTAAATGGCCAGCACTCCACAGTTTACAACCACATTCACACATTTAGCTCCCGCAGCCGTCAGGACAACCAGCCCCGTCCGCCCACAGCAATCGTGCAGTTACATCAGTAGCCGTCCTATCAACCCACACTGGCCCCACCTCAGAGGATTCGCCTTGAACTCACGGGGTTTTATCTTCTGGTGAGTCTTCCTCTACCAGACACACTCAGATTTGTCACTGGGTGTTCTTTGTAAAATCTGCCTCTTTGGGCTCTAAACACCAGAAGGAGGACCCAGGATTTCTCTGGGAGGTGTGGGGGCATCCTGCTGTCACCCCACTTCTTCTCTTGCTCTCTACCTGCTGCTCTCTACCAAACACTCAGGGGTCAGCAAACCATGACCCCTGGGACGGAAAAAAATAAAAAGAATACTAGTTTGTGACATGAAAATTCTACGAAATTCAAATTTCAGTGTCCATACATAGTCTTACTGGGACACAGCCACCCTCATTCCATGTACTGCCTATGGCTGCTTTTGTGCTACAAAGGCAGAGCTGAGTACTTGTGGCCAAGACCACATGGCCCCTCAGAGTCTAAAATATTCACTGGCCCTTCACAGAAGGTTTGCCGACTCCACTCTCAGGGAAGGACCTCCTGCCAGGCAGCCGAGGGGCACGACTGGATGGAGGAAGAGGTAGCCCCCACCCTGCTTCCATCGGCTGCCCCTGAGTCGCAGGGACCTGGCTCCAGCACAGCTACATTTCCGGGTGAAGATACAGAGGAGCACGGGCTTTGTTAACACCACCATTCTCTGATTCAACACTCAAGTTTCAGCTAATTGACATGTGATCCTTCCTGATTTTGCTCAGGAACAGCTTTCCTATGTGTGTGCCTTGAGGCTGGTCAGTCAATGGTCTCAGCCTGAGATCGAGGGGATGGCCACCCAACGCCTTTATCTCTGGGGGCTTGTTGATTTCTACTCATGGTCAAGTGCATGGAAAATGTCTAAAAGCTGTCATTTAAAGTCCTCAGTTATCCTTTTTTGCATTTGATAGCCTAATATGCTACAGGGGAATTCCCAAATTGGGGGCTGTGAAAGTCTTGTGGTGCCCTTTCATGTCGGCAACTGTTAGGTAACCATGGTTGTACATGGGAAGCCTGAGCACAGCCCTCACCACCTGTCACATGTTCACGTGGTCCTAACCCAGAACAGAAGCACCTGCAAACACAAGGTCCCAGACCAAGGCTTGCCCTGGGCTTGAGAGCCCATCATGTCAGCAGAGAGCAGGGAGCGATCCCACCTTGCTGTTCACCTGCTGATCCTGCAGAGGTCGGTCAAACAGACATGGTCCTGCCCTCAGCATAGAGGGGAAATGAGCCTACCAGAAAAGCAGGAGGAAGGATGGGCAGGAGGGAGACAGGCCCCAGGAAGGGATGGAGGGGTCGGTGCGGAGGTGCTGATGAAGGGGAGGCTGGCTAGGTGGTGGGCAATGTCCCTGGAGCCCCAGGCAAGGCCGGGGTGGACACCACATGCAAAGATCACCTGGGGTTCTATATTGGCTGTGGCACAGCACAAAGTCCCCGAGATTTCGGCACATCTGGTTTCTTCATTTGTAAAACGGGAAAACTACTGTGAATGTAATTCCCAACTATTCCACAAGGGTAACAGTATATTTTATCTAAAATGATTTCAAAACTTTTTATTTTTTTAATACAAAATGCAAGCTGACAATGAAATGTTGGCTTTTAAGGCATTTTGGCTGAATTTAGTTCTTTAGTTCCTTTAGTTCTTTGAAGGCACTCGATAAAAAGTGCACACGACTGGTGTTAACCTCAATCAGTCCACACTGGTTTCCTCACGCTGAAATACAATTTCAGCTGGAAGCAAGGATTTTGTTCATTCTAAGCCACGGCTAGATGAGAAAAGATTATGTCAACTCAAACAAATCTCCTGTAGTCTTAATTACACCTAACTTTTCTACATCGGTCCTTTGTGAAGACCTGGAACGACCGAGGGGCCCATACCGAGGGGCCTGGGGCCTGCCTGGCCAACGGGCGCCTGCGTGTCTCTGCACCCAAATTTAAGGTTCTTTAGGAGAATGACTGGTGATAACCATTCTTTCCCACTGAATTTCTCTGGAAAACCCTTTGGCAGGAAAGAGAACTGCTCTTGACATGTGTCAGCTCAATTAGATATGTGGCTTCTCAAGTAAAAAGAGAAAAACTTATTCTCATTGGCTTTTTGTTGTCCTTTTTTGTTCACATCACTGTTAAACTGAGCCCTAACAAACCACCTTCAAAAGCAGAGTAGGTTCCCTTTGTCTGAGTGCAGCTGCTTGCCGGGCGTCTGCCTGGCATCCTGTCTTCAGCCAGCACACCTGGCCTCCCAGCCCTCCCCACGCATGTTTCCAGCAGAGAAACAAGTAATTCCGGATGATCTCTTGAGGGAGGCTTGAAACTAATTTTTCTAAATTGTAGATCTGACAGCAGACTCCACCCGAATCACCAATTACATGTTTTTTTACACTTTCAGATTACATTCCAACATAAATAAAAGAGGACGAGGTACAAAAACAGCAAGTCAGAGTGTGACATTGCATATTTGCACTAGTAGTTTAAAAATGTTACCTAATGTCTTCCTGAAGCATCCTGTGAGGAGGGACCCCCAGACTACTGCTGTGACTGCAGCCGAGGTTGCACTCAGATTTTGGGTTCTTCAAAACAGGAGCCTGAGAAAACTCCCTCCCAGACTGGCAGTGTTTCTTTGCTTCATGGGGCCTTGAAGGTGGCTGGTATCCAGGTCCTAATTTGATTTTAACCATTAAGGTAAGAAGTCCCAATTGATGGTGTTCATGGAACTACAGAAATGCTTTTATATTATGCATGACTCCTGTGCCTTTCCTAAAGGACCTTGTGATTTAGACTTAATCTTTAGTTTGAGTGGAACAGGTGATGACTGCTGACACCAGGCTGAGGTTGTTTGGGAATCGGTGTTGATCGGGCTGAGGTTGTTTGGGAACTGGTGTTGATTGGGCTGAGGTTGTTTGGGAATCGGTGTCGATTGGGCTGAGGTTGTTTGGGAACTGGTGTTGATTGGGCTGTTTGTTTGGGAACTGGTGTCGATTGGGCTGAGTTTGTTTGGGAACTGGTGTTGATTGGGCTGTTTGTTTGGGAACCGGTGTCGATTGGGCTGTTTGTTTGGGAACTGGTGTTGATTGGGCTGAGGTTGTTTGGGAACCGGTGTCGATTGGGCTGTTTGTTTGGGAACTGGTGTTGATTGGGCTGAGGTTGTTTGGGAACCGGTGTCGATTGGGCTGTTTGTTTGGGAACTGGTGTTGATTGGGCTGAGGTTGTTTGGGAATCGGTGTCGATTGGGCTGTTTGTTTGGGAACTGGTGTTGATTGGGCTGAGGTTGTTTGGGAATCGGTGTCGATTGGGCTGTTTGTTTGGGAACTGGTGTTGATTGGGCTGAGGTTGTTTGGGAATCAGTGTCGATTGGGCTGTTTGTTTGGGAACTGGTGTTGATTGGGCTGAGGTTGTTTGGGAATCGGTGTCGATTGGGCTGTTTGTTTGGGAACTGGTGTTGATTGGGCTGAGGTTGTTTGGGAATCGGTGTCGATTGGGCTGTTTGTTTGGGAACTGGTGTTGATTGGGCTGAGGTTGTTTGGGAATCGGTGTCGATTGGGCTGTTTGTTTGGGAACTGGTGTTGATTGGAGCCTGGAGACCAAAACCACACTCAGAATGGCAGACAGCTTGCCAACTCTTGGAATTCCAAAATGGGGGGAGCCCTTGAAGCAAGAAAGACAAGCGTAGGGTAGAGGAAAGGAGGTGTAGGTGCAAACTGGAAGACCACTGCCAAGAGGTGGAGCTCCCAGTGGTGGCCAGGCTCAGTGGACCACGAGCCTGGACCTGGCAGGGCCCTAACGAGTGGGCTGGTGCGTGAGGACAGAGAGTACGTCCATGTCTGCTGGGTGGGCCGCTGCCGGCTCCACGTGGCAGCTCTGCTAGCAGCGCACTAGGTGCTGTGTAGCCAGCATGCCTGCATAGCCTGGCTCTGAGGGGCTCACACGGGGAATCTCAGCACCTGGCTCCAGGGGGGAAGTCGGCAGACACTTGGTCTATGAGCATTCCCCATCCGCGGGGGGGACCACCCTATTGTTTAGAATGCAGTCTCCAGGAGGCAGTGCTACACCAAGTCACAGGCTGGTGACCCTGTCCCGGGATTCCCAGACAATTTCACTTGAGGTCTCGGCATTACCTCTCTTTCCCCCTCAAAGTGTTCCAATTTGGACAATAGTTGATATGGCCACTCTACTTACAAGATGTGGGTTTCCTTGAGCCCACACGTTCTCAGCTCAAATGACCACAGGTTTATTTCTACATTTTGCTTCTCTCCCCACTGGCTTCTCCTTTGAGTGAAGGGTGGGAGGTGAGTGAAGAGTGGGAGGTGAGTGAGGGTGGAGGTGAGTGAGGTGGGAGGTGAGTGAGGTGGGAGGTGAGTGAGGTGGGAGGTGAGGGTGGGTGGAGGTGAGGGTGGGTGGAGGTGAGGGTGGTGGGAGGTGAGGGTGGTGGGAGGTGAGTGAGGGTGAGGTGAGTGAGGAGGGAGGTGAGTGAGGGTGAAGGTGAGGGTGGAGGTGAGTGAGGGCGGAGGTAAGTGATGGTGGAGGAGAGTGAGGGTGGAGATGAGTGAGGAGGGAGGCGGGTGAGGAGGGAGGCGAGTGAGGTGGGAGGCGATTGAGGTGGGAGGTGAGTGAGGAGGGAGGTGAGTGAGGGTGGAGGTGAGGGAGGAGGGAGGTGAGTGAGGGTGGAGGTGAGTGAGGGTGGAGGTGAGGGAGGAGGGAGGTGAGTGAGGGTGGAGGTGAGTGAGGTGGGAGGGGGGTGAGGTTGGAGGTGAGTGAGGAGGGAGGCGAGTGAGGATGGAGGCGATTAAGGTGGGAGGTGAGTGAGGAGGGAGGTGAGTGAGGGTGGAGGTGAGTAAGGAGGAAGGTGAGTGAGGGTGGAGGTGAGTGAGAGTGGAGGTGAGTGAGGTGGGAGGTGGGTGAGGTGGGAGGTGAGTGAGGAGGGAGGTGGGTGAGGAGGGAGGTGAGTGAGGAGGGAGGTGGGTGAGGAGGGAGGTGGGTGAGGAGGGAGGTGACTGAGGGTGGAGGTGAGTGAGGAGGGAGGTGAGTGAGGAGGGAGGTGGGTGAGGAGGGAGGTGGGTGAGGTGGGTGAGGTGGGAGGTGGCTGAGGGTGGAGGTGAGTGAGGAGGAAGGTGAGTGAGGGTGGAGGTGAGTGAGGTGGGAGGTGGGTGAGATGGGAGGTGAGTGAGGGTGGAGGTGAGTGAGGGTGGAGGTGAGTGAGGTGGGAGGTGAGTGAGGGTGGAGGTGAGTGAGGAGGGAGGTGGGTGAGGGTGGAGGTGAGTGAGGAGGGAGGTGAGTGAGGGTGAAGGTGAGTGAGGGTGGAGGTGAGTGAGGGTGGAGGTGAGTGAGGAGGGAGGTGAGTGAGGAGGGAGGTGAGTGAGGAGGGAGGTGAGTGAGGAGGGAGGTGAGTGAGGAGGGAGGTGAGTGGGGGTGACTTTTTTGCAGTTTCCAGTTATAACGCTGTTTAAACCAAATGAGATATTTTAACATGCACTTTAGACGGTATTTGGAGTGCTGTCACTTCTGGGGACCACCCTTTGGTATGAGTGGCTTGGGAAGTTCTGATTGCACACTAGAAAGTTATTTGACCTCTGTGCCCTTTCAGGATAGTGTTTCTACCCCAGAAGGCATGACCAGGTTTGCTGAATTCTCACAAGTATCTGGCAGGAATTCTGCAAATAATGGCAGCAAATCCAGAGTCGGGGTGGGAATGTGGTGCAGAGTTTGTGTGTCTGTGAGCAAGTAACAGGGATGTAAAAATAATGGCCCTGCGTGCAGGGAAAACTGGGACCAGATGTGTGCGGTTGGAATGTGCACCCGGGTCCTCCAGTCAGGGCCGAGCGAAGCCCCTCTCCTCCCAGGGTGGGGTCGCTGTTCTCCCTCCCTACTTGCTATGTTTTACGGACACTGTTTGAATTCAAGAAGCAAAACAACACTTATGGAGCACTTACTGTATGCCAGATGCTGCTGTTAGCCCTCTGTAATGCTGTCATCATCCTGGTCCACAGATAGTGAGGTTGAGGGGTTGCCTGTCTGCCCACTCAGTGGGGAAACCAGAACTGAATCCAGGCCACTCGGCCACACAGCCTGCAACCCAACCATGGAGCCCACTGCCTCTGTGCCACACTGCCCAATATCTCACTCCAGCCAGGGACAGGGCCCAAGGGCTCTCAGAAGCTCACGCCAAGGCCTTCACTCTCCAGCAAGGAAGCAGGATGGCGGAGGAGACTCACCTGATGGCTTGCAGCTAAGACCAGGGCAGAGCCTTTCTACCAAACCCGACTCCTTCCCTGGACAGCCCAGGGATGGGTCATCCTTCTCCTGGCAGCCCTTTCCATTCACTTAAATTCAGGCATTTCTTCTCTTCTGCTCTGGGCACCATTGTCCCCACCTCCAAACACACACACCAGGTACATTCACTACGTCCCACCGGGCCTTGTCAGCCTTTCTCTAGAACTGTCTTGGACCTGCTTTGACTGTAGCATCCTCAGACAAATAAAGTTTCCCAGAATCAGCTGGAACCTGGCCACTCCCTCTGCGGCTGCCGTTTTCATTCTTGAAAGTCTCAGGAATAACATAAGCTCAGGGCAGGTGGGAAGCAGCAGACGGAATCCCACAGGGCTGGCTCTGCATCCAGGTGGCCCACGGAAGGCTGGGACCGGGTGGGTGTGTGTGTGAGAAAGTGAGCTGTAGAAGGGTGCGGGGGGGTTGCACTATGTGACAAGTATTTGTTGAGTACCTACTGTGTGTCATGACGCACTATTCCAGGCAGCAGAGAAACAAGGGGAAGGAAACTAAGCTGGTGCCGCCTGGGGAGACGGGCACAAGGCGGTGCTAGCTCAGACCCTCCTACGGAGACCCTCCTAGGCAGAAACCCAGCAGGACAGGGCTGCAGGCAGAGATGCAGGCAGTATGACCAGGGGAGCTTTCTGAGGGTGAGGCCTACAAGGATTGGGGGTCTCAAAGTCGGGGAGCTGTAGACAGGTGAGACTTATCCAGGGGAGGTGCACATGCTCGTTACCTGGCTGACTTGAATGATTCTAGTGCAGAATTTCCAATTAATGCATGTCCCAAACTGTCACTGGCATTAGATTTAATCCCTGTCCTAGGTCTCAGAAACATAAATAGTTTTAAAGTCACGTAAAAGAAATTCACCACGAAGTGTTTTTTGCAGAACCTGGTTTTCTCACTGTCGGTGAAAATTCTGGAAGGTCAGACACTTGTCTAAAAGTCTCTGAAAGCTGTGTCTTTGAGAATTTGGGTTCAGGTGTGGACTGAGACACCTGGAAAGGTGTCTACTTTCAAGAAGCATCTACACATCCATTTTCAAACTGGACCTCTGTGGGGCTCCGGGAAGTAGGTGGGGCACGCACTACTCCTGTAAACCAGGGAGAGGTTGAAGCTCAAAGAGGCGGAACTACTAGCCTGAAGGCTGACAGCTGACAGAGGGTGGATGTGGGTGCACATCCAGTCTCCAAGCCCCCAGGCCTGCTCTCTGGGCAATGGGTCAGCGTCTGGAGCCTCTCCCCACTCCATGGGCACCTGCCCTCCTTGGCCCCTTGTGGGGTAAATGCAGATCGTGGGATGCCTTCTGCGCATGGGACCCCAGACTCCCAAGGTGCCCCAGGATCAACACGTGCAGGATGGGACTTGTACCGCTCAGCCTGCCCTCTGTCCCCCACCTCCCTCACCCCAGCTCCATCTCTTCACCCCCCACCCCCTCGAAAGTGTGCTGGGCTCTTAGGTCAGACCAACCTCCTGGGCTCGTTTTCGACTGGACAAGTGGGCACGGGCTTGTGCACACCTGCTCAGTGCCAGGTCCTGCCAGAGGAGGAGAGATGCAGATGAGGAGGCCACAGTTCCCGCCCCAGGGAGCTTCCCACAAAGAGCTGACAGGGCACAGAAGCCCTAGCTGACAGGGCAGGAGGGCAAACAGTGAGCAGAGGCACCACTTCAGGGCACGGCCGTGTGGGAGGAAAACCATGGGCTACTTCTTGGCTGGGAGACAGGCAGCCAGTGTGGCAGCCTTGCTTCCCACCATCTGCAGAATGGGTAGCCCGCAGGCTCTAAGTGACTTGTACAGTTGTCAAGCACAAAGAGAGGACACATTAGTTGTGTTTGGAAGGAGGGAGGTGGTGGCGTGTGACCCGGGCTCGAATGATTCTCATAAAAAACACTGAGATCTGGGAATCTGGGGTCTCCGGTGTGTGGTTGGATGATACAACCTGTGAACATCTCAGAGAGCCTTGAGGCAAATTCAGGGCCGACTTCACCTCCTTAGCCCAGCATTTTGGGGATGCTGCACAAGTATTATTCATGTGAGACCACCAGCAGGCTTGAGGACTAATGATGCCACAGACAGAAAGGTCCGCATTTCACAAAGGCGATCTCAGACTAGACCTACTCAGGTCCCCCTGACGGGACAGAACAATGAGGACCATCCTGCTAACCACAGGGTATCTGGCACTCAGGCCCACCAGCTGCCGGGAAGGTCAGGGCCTGCTCTCTGTGGCCCACCAGGACAGTCCACTTGTGTTCCCAGCCCAGGCCACCCTTGCACAGTTGCAGACTAGACCCTGAACAATGAGATCAAAATGGGGTGTCGCCTCAGAAGCAGAAGTGGGTTTGTTATCTCGGTGGTGGCCGCCCAGCACTGCTAATGCTGAGATATGATTCCATCGTGAAGGGAACTGTGTTGCTGCTAAATTTCTCAGAATCTGCACGTGTTTCACTGAGAGCAAACAGTGGCCTCCAAAGAGCCTCCTGACCCAGATCCGGTGAATCTGAGGCAGGTTCAGGGAGATGGGAAGCCAAACCTCACTTCTGTCCACTGTGAAATCTCTTTACGTGAAGCTGAGAAGCCTGCCTAACGCTCAGCTAGTTTAACACAGCCGTTTCGTAAGCTATTAATTATGCACAGTTTCAACTACTTCTAACTGAATTTTTTAATTATATATTTTAATTCTTAATTAGACACCTGAAAGAACCAACTAAACTTTTTAAGTAAAAATGCTGTTGGGTAACAGGAGTAGAGAGTAATTACTATACCAAAACACTCTTTAATCTCATTCCACAGGGAAAAGGGAAAGACAAACACAGCAACTTTTTGCAATTCACATGAAGACATACGGAACAGCCTCCATCACACTTTTCCAAACCTGCATTGATGGTCTTGTTTTACTAGGCAATGTTCATTATTTAAATCAACTGACATTCCAACATAAAAGTCAATCCAGGCATTTTTTAAGTAAAAATTCTGTGTGTTTGAGCACCACAGTTGGTTTGTCCCACCAGTTCTGAGCTAATGAATAACTTAGGAGCATTCTCATTGTTGGCAACAATTTCACAAGTGTCTTTTTGTCCTACAACCCCTCCCCCTGCGCTCCCTTCAAGAGTGCAGACCCTAGGAATGCAAATCTGTCTTGAAAAGCATATTTGTCTCATAAATATTCGTGAGGTTAAAGGAAAAGTTTGCTAAACTGGTCTTTAACTGACAGAAAAGTCAAAGCTTCCTCCCCCTCCTGCAGCAGCCGCCCCGGGACCCCCTTCCCCGCAGCCGGCGGGTCCCCTACCTGGGCGCCCGCGCCCTTGTCTCCTGTGCCGGCCGCGGCGCTGAGAGCCATGGTGGCGCCGCCTTTGTCCCGACCTCGGAGGAGACCGCCCGAGGCCGCTGTCCGTGCGCGACCCCTCCCGGCCTCCGCCCGCCCGAGCCGGGGCGTGAGAAGGGCCGCGTCGGCCGGGTGGACCCTCCCGGAGGCTGGGGGGCGGGGCGGAGGGCGGCGGGGCGGGGCGGATGGAGGGGGTCTCCCCTCCCGGAGGCTCGGGGGCGGGCGGAGAGGGGTGGGTCTCACCTCCGGGAGGCGCACGGGCCGCAGGTGCCTCGGGGCCGCGCGCTCACCTGGGCGGCGCCCGGCGGGGGGCGGCACGCGGGACGCGGGGCTCCTCCCTCCCGGGGCGGTGGCAGTTGCTTTTACTTTTGTTCTCACGCTGCCTCGGGGACCTGCCATTTTGTTCTCAAACAGTGGCTGTGGCGCTGCACCTGATTTCCGCCGGTGTAGACAGACCAGACCCTGATTTCTGCCGGTAAAGACTATGGGACCCTGACTTCCCCCAGTGTAGACAGATTCACACCACATTTTCACCGGTGTAGACAGAAAGGTCCCTGATTTTCGCTAGTATAGACAGACTGGTGAAGACAATTGGACCCTGATTTCCACTGGTGTAGATGGACCAGCCTCCTCTTCCCATCCCAGTGAGCATATTGGCTGATGGGATACTCTGCCCAATAAATAGGAACTCTTGAGCCCTCTGGGCCTTGTCTGAGAAGGAGGGTTTGACCCAGAGGCCCACCTTCCCCTCCTTGGGCCTCAGGCACTGGAGAGTTGAACAGGCTCTCACTGGGTTTGCAGTTATTTAATTTATTTATTTATTGTGAGGAAGATTGGCCCTGAGCTAACATCCGTGCCCATCTTCCTCTACTTTACTTGGGACACCACCACAGCATTGCTTGATGAGCGGTGCATCGGTTCGCGCCCGGGATCCAAACCTGTGAACCCCGGGCCACCGAAGGAGAGGAGGTGAACTTAACCACTGCACCACCAGGTCGGCCTCTGGGTTTGCAATTCTAATGCCTTGGTTTATGGAGAACCTCCAAAAACAAAGAATCTCCGCCCACCCCAGTCAGAAACTGCTTCCTTGTACCCAGTGACTTGTAGCGTTCTTGCCCATGGAGCATGTTCCCTGAGCACCTGCTGTGTGCTGGGAATGCAGCCAGGGTCTCAGAAGAGGCCACCTAGGGGGGCCTCACAGAAGAACCCACTCCATCTGGGGGGGGGGTCTCTCAGCAGAGCCCCATCTGGGGGGGTCTCCTAGCAGATCCTCCTCTGGGGGGGGGTCACAGAAGAACTTGCCCTGCCTTCAGGTCTCTCAACCCGAGCTGTGTCCTGACCAGAGACCTGGACGCTGGCTCATCCCGTCCACTGCGGGACGGACGTGCTCATTTGGGGATAATGTTCGGTTGTGCGGAGAAATGAAGAGTGTTGGAGCTGAAACGCTCTTGGCCACAGGTTGCAGAGTGCATGAAGGTAAGGGGTGGCAGGGATGAGTTCCGTCCCCTCACCCAGCACAAGGCCTTTTGGAATTCCTCTGGTTGGAACCTCCAGCCCCGCCTGTCTCAGTGCTGGGGCTCCTGAGGCCCCCAAGCGTCCCTGTCTTGTCCTCCTCTCATCTGCTCTCCCTGTGGGAGACCTGCCCATGATGCTCCAGTAATAGGATCCATGCTTTATAAAACCCTGTGGCCCCAGATGTCTGGAAGTTGGCACGCCTCCGGAGCAGATGACTTTGTCTTGGGTCATCTCCTCCAGGATCCAGGAACTGACCTCAGGGGAGGTCAACAGTGACCTGGACACCTGGTCATGGGGAGCCCTGGAGTCTCACTCTTACTGGAGACTTTGGGGCCTAGGGTGGAGCTTATCCGTGCCACACCTCTGTTGTGCAGAGGGAAAGCTGGGCCTGCACAGGGAGCCCAGGAGTCCTCTGTGTGCTGTTTCCAGCCACAATTTCTAAGGATCTGGTTCCTTCTTTGCTGTGTATCCATAGAGTCAGGGATGTTTCCCAAGACGTTTTTCTAAAAACTTGTGCTATTGAGATGGCTTGATTGATTCAAACGGTACTTATGGCCAGTCACTGCATAGCCCCTGTCAGGCCCCTAGGGGACCTGACATTCCAATGGATGGAGGCAAGCAATAAACCAGTGAGCAGATAATATAAATCTGAATAAAGCAGGTGGGCAAGGCAGGCCTCTCTGTCAGAGATGACTGCACAGGGACCAGGAGAAAATGAGAGGGAACTGCTTGTGATTTCCAGGCTGAAGGAGCTGCCTGTGCAAGGCCCCAAGGTGGGGATGCATCTGGTGTGCTTGAGGAAGGCTGGTGTACTTAGGAGCCCAATGAACGAGGGCTTACACGGAGGAGACGCGAGTGGGAAGGCTGCAGGGATAAGTAAGTCGTGGTGATAAGTTCTGTTTTATCCTGAGTGTCGTGGGAAACTGTTGTGGATAGAGTGTGGAAAGGAAGTGACGTTATCTGATTTACATCCCAAACATCTCCCCCTGGCTGCTGTGTGGCAACCGCAGCTGGTTGAGGCAAGGAGACCAGTCAGGAAGCAACTGCCACAATCTTGGTGAGATGATGGGGGTTGGGTCAAGGTGGGATTGACACAGGACCTATTCAGAGTCAGAGAGAGCTGAGAGGAATGGCTGATAGCTGGCTGTGGAGAGTGAGGGAAAGAAGCTGAGGAGGACAGAGGCAGGCATTGGGAATCAGCTGATCACAGCCCCGCCGGCCACCTCTAGCGCAACCTCCTGCATGCAGAAGCTGGAGACTGCAAAACCACGTGTCCCAGATCCCTTGCATCTGAGATTACAGATGTGCCTGGTTTGGCTGAGACATGCACCACATGTGCCACAGGAAATAGTGGCCATCACAGCACACTGGTGGGGGACGTTTTGGTTCATCTGGGGCAGTTCAGGTCCTGTGCCTCCATCACAGCACACTGGTGGGGGACGTTTTGGTTCATCTGGGGCAGTTCAGGTCCTGTGCCTGATAGCACTGATGCTGAGCAGAAGGGAACAGGGCAGTGGGGGTTTTCCTGACACAATCCTATAGCACAATTGGTGTTTGTCTGTGTTGCTGATGTTTCTGTCTGTTCCTGGTTACCTGGCCCTCTCACAGATGCTATAATTTACCCAATATCTTCTAACACATCCCTTACTACTTAAATTACTACAGTGGATTCTCCTGTCTTCAGTCAAGAATCAGCACCAAGACAACAATTCAAGGATATGGGGCCTGATCAGTATGTGGAAGTTGGTGCCATTTATTGAGATGGGAGAGACTGGGGGAGAAGCAGATTTTGGAGGAGAAGGTATATTAACACTGAGATTCCTATTAGACGTGTTGAGTGGACTGATTGCTGTATGAGCTTCTCCTCTCCTGAGAGGAGAAGTCAGATTGTTAATACATATCTGGAAGCATCCACACTCAAGTGTGTTTGAGATGAGGGAACTGAATGTGCGACAGAAGGGAAGAGGGACCAGGCCTGAGCTGGGGAACATGCCCACACTGAGAGTTTGCAAGAGTAGATGGGCCTGCTTCTCAAACTCTCTAAAAAAAATTGAAGAGGAGGGAATACTTCCTAACTTATTTTGAGGCCAGCATTACCCTGGTACCAAAGCCAGATAAAGACACCACAAGAAAAGGAAACAACAGACCAATATCCCTGATAAGTATAAATGCAAAATCTTCAACAAAATTTTAGCAAATAGAATCCAACAGCATCCTAGAAGGATTATTCACCATGAACAAGTGAGATTTATCACTGGAATGCAAAAGTGGTTCAACATAAGAGAATCATCAATGTAACACATCATCAACAGATGATGGGAAAAACAAAACATGATCATCTCAATGGATGCAGAAAAGGCATTTAAAAAAATCCAACACCCTTTTATGAAAAAAAAAACTCTCAGAAAACTAGGATTAGAGAGAAATTTCCTCAATACAGTAAAGAGTATTTATGGAAAACCCACAATTAACACCATACAGAATGGTGAAAGACTGAAAGCTTTCTCCTTGAGATCAGGAATAAGACAAGGATGCATGCTTTCACTACTGCTATTCAACATTGCACTGGAAGTTCTAGTCAGAGCTGTAGGAGACAAGAAAAAGAAATAAAAGGCATTCAAATTGGAAAGGAAGAGGTAAAGTTACCTTTACTCACAGTGACACGATCCTATATGTAGAAAATGCCAAAGAATCCACAAAAGAGTTACTAGAGCTAATAGATGAATTTAGAAAAGTTGCAGGGTACAAGATCAACACAAACAAATCAGTTGTGTTTCTATACAGCAGCAATGAACAATCCAAAAGAGAAATTAAGAAAACAATTCCATTTATAGTAGCATCTAAAAGAATTAAGTACTTAGGAATGAATCTAATCAAGGAGATGAAAGGTTTCTATGCTGAAAACTGCAAAACGTTACTGAAAGAAATGAAAGAAACCTAAATAAATGGAAAGACATCCTATGTTCACAGATAAAAAGACTTAACATTGTCAAGATGTCAGTACTACCCAAAGTGATCTACAGATTCAACACAATCCCTTTCAGAATTCCAACAGCCTTTTTCACAGAAATGGAAAAGCTGATCCTCAATTCACATGGAATTGCAAGGGGCCCCTAATAGCAAAAACAACCTTGAAAAAAAGAGCAAAGTTGGAGTGCTCACACTATCTGAATTTGAAACTTACTGCAAAGCTACAGTAATTAAAACAGTATGGTACTTGCATAAGGACAGACATCTAGACTAATGGGACAGAATATAGAGCCTAGAAGTAAACCCTTCCATATATGGTCACATGTATGATTTTCAATGAGGGTGCCAAGAACATTCAATGGGAAAGGATAGTCTTTTCAACAAATGGTGGTGGTAAAGCTAGGTATCCACAGGCAAAAGAATGAAGTTGGACCCTTACCTCATACCATACACAAAAATTAACTAAAAATGGATTAAGGACCTAAATGTATGAGCTAAGGCTATAAAATTCTTAGAAGAAAACAAAGGGATAAATCTTCATGACTTTGGATTTGCCAGTGCTTTCTTAGATATGACATCAAGAGCACAAGCAACAGAATAAAAAATATGTGAATTGGACCTCATCAGAATTAAAAAATTTTGTGCATCAAAGGACACTATCAAGAAGGTGAAAAGACAACCCATAGAATGGGAGAAAATATTTTTGACTCATATATTCAATAAAGGATTAATATCCAGAATATATAAAGAAATCCTAAAACTCTACAAAAGAGACAAACAATTAAACAATGGGCAAAGGACTTAAATAGTTCTCCAAATAAGATACATGGATAACCAGCAAGCTCACAAAACATCATTAATCACTGGGGACATGTAAATCAAAACCACAGTGAGATACCACTTCACACCCACTAGGATGACTATAAAAAGGGAGAAAATGCTAAGTGTAGGTGAGGATGAAGAAATTGGAATCCTTGTACATTGCTCTTGGGAATGTAAATTGGTTCAGCCTCTGTGGAAAACAGTTTGGCATTTCCTCAAAAAGTTAAGCATAGAGTTACTATGTAACCCATCACTTCCATTCCTAGGTTTGGCCAAGAGAAATGACAATATAAGTTCACACAAAAACTTATACATGAATGTTCATAACAGCACTGTTCACAATAGCCAAAAGGTGGAAACAATCCAATATCCACACACAGATGAGTCGATAAACAAAATGTAGTAATCCTACAATGGAATATTATTCAGCCATAGAGAGTTCTGGTACATGCTACAACATGGATTAGCCTTAAAAACATTTTGCCAACTCGAAGACAGACGCAAAAGGCCACATAGTATATGATTCTATTTATATGAAATATCTGGAGTAGATAAATCCATAGAGACAGGAAGCAAGTGATTGCTTGCCAGGGGCTGGGCAGAGGGGCTGATGGATAGTGACTGCTTAATGGGTACAAAGTTTCCTTTTGGGGTGATGAAAATGTTCTGGAACTAGATGGTGGTGATGGTTGCATAACATTGTGAATGTACCAAACCACTGAATTGTTCACTTAAAATGGTGAATTTTATGATATGTGAATTTTATCTCAATAAAAATAAACTGCAACTAGATTGAAGGACTAAATATGAAAGGCAAAACCTTAAAACTTAAAAAAAAGAAAATCGTTATGAAGTTGGGATAGGGAAGTATTTAATAAATGAGAATGAACTAACAGAAAGAGAACTCAAGAAGACAATCCCATTTACAATTACAACAAAAAGAATAAAATATCTAGGAATAAATTTAACCAAGGAGGTGAAAGACCTATATAATGAAAACTATAAGACATTTTTGAAAGAAATCGATGATGACATAAAAATGGAAAAATATCCCATGCACATGGATTGGAAAAATAAACATAGTTAAAATGTCCATACTACCTAAAGCAATTTACAGATCCAGTGTAATCCCAATCCGAATCCCAATGACATTCTTCACGGAAATAGAACAAGGAATCCTAAAATTCATATGGGGCAACCAAAGATGCCAAATAGCTAAAGCAATACTTAAAAAAAGGAACAAAGCTGGAGCCATCACAATCCCTGAGTTCAAAATATACTACAAAGCTATAGTAATCAAAACAGCACAGTACTGGTACAAAAAGAGACAAACAGATCAGTGGAACAGAATCGAAAGCCCAGAAATAAAACCTCACATCTACGGACAGCTAATCTTTGACAAAGGAGCTAAGAACATACAATGGAGAAAGGAAAATCTCTTCAATAAATTGTGCTGGGAAAA
Source organism: Tapirus indicus (assembly GCA_031878705.1). NCBI lineage: Eukaryota > Metazoa > Chordata > Mammalia > Perissodactyla > Tapiridae > Tapirus > Tapirus indicus. Next base: position 146,064,176 of record CM062921.1, read on the forward strand.
TTGGGCAGCCACATGCAAAAGAATGAAAGTAGAACATCTTCTATCACCATACACAAAAATTAACTCAAAATGGATCAAAGACCTGAGAGTGAGACATGAAACTATAAAACTCTTGGAAGAAAATATAGGCAGTACACTATTTGACATCAGTCATAAAGGGATCTTTTCGAATTCCATGTCTACTTGGACAAGGGAAACAAAAGAAAAGATAGACAAGTGGGACTTCATCAGATTAAAGAGCTTCTACAAGGCAAAGAAACCAGGATCAAAGTGAATAGACAACCCACCAGCTGGGAGAAAATATTTGCAAATCATATATCTGACAAAGGGTTAATCTCCATGATATATAAAGAACTCACACAACGGAACAACAAAAAAACAAGCAACCCAATCAAAAAATGGGCAGAAGATATGAACGGATACTTTACCAAGGAAGATAAACAGATGGCCAACAGACACATGAAAAGATGTGCAACATCACTAATCATCAGAGAAATGCAAATCAAAACTACACTAAGATATCACCTTACACCTGTTAGAGTGACTATAATTACCAAGACAAAAAACAACAAATGTTGGAGAGGTTGTGGAGAAATAAGAACCTTAATTCACTGCTGGTGGGAATGCAAACTGGTGCAGCCTCTATGGAGTTTCCTCAAAAAATTAAAAATAGAAATACCTTATGACCCAGCTATCCCACTACTGGGTATCTACCCAATGAACCTGAAATCAACAATCCATAGAGGCTTATGCACCCCTATGTTCATTGCAGCATTATTCACTATAGCCAAGAAGTGGAAGCAACCCAAGTGTCCCTCGACTGATGATTGGATAAAGAAGATGTGGTATATATATACAATGGAATACTACTCAGCCATAAGAAAAGACAAAATTGTCCCATTTGCAACAACATGGATGGACCTGGAGGGTATTATGTTAAGTGAAATTAGCCAGAGAGAGAAAGAGAAACACCGCATGATTTCACTCATATGTGGAATGTAAACTAACACATGGACAGAGAGAACTGTTTGGTGGTTACCAGAGGGAGGGGGGCTGTGGGGGTGGGCACAAGGGGTGAAGGGATGCATTTATACAGTGACAGACAAACAATAATGTACAATTAAAATTTCACGATGTTATAAACTGACATCAATAAAAAATAATAATAAAAATAAAAACAAACCAAAAAAAAAAAAAAGGCATACTTCTAAGCAATAAAAGGAACTACTGAAACAACATAGGTGAATCTCAAAAGCATTATTCTAAGTGAAAGAACCAGACACAAATGGTTAAATACCATATGATTCCATTTATATGACATTCTTCAGAAGACAAAACTGTCCCATGGAATACAGCTCAGTGGCTGCCGAGGGCTGGGGGTGGGAGAAGACTGACCACAGTGGGCACACAGAACTTCTTGGGGTCATGCAAATGTTCTCTCTCTTGACTGTGTATACATTTGTTAAATCTTATCAAATTGTACAAGTAAAAGGGTGATTTTACTGTATATAAATTACACCTCAGTAAACCTAAATTTAAAAAAAAGAAAATCATTATGAAGTCAGGATAGGGAAGTATTTAATAAATGAGATGCACAAAGCACAGACTATGAATAAAATGATATATTTGACTCCATTAAAATTTCATACTGCTGGGTGATACATTTAAAAGATGAGACACAAAATGAGAGACGTTCGATGCTCTTGTAGCCAAATAATGACCAGAATCCAGAATATATAAATTTATTAGCTCCTAAAAACTAACAGTAAGAAAAGACAATCTAATGGGAAATTAGGCAAAAGTTATGAATTGACGTTCCAAAAGTCTAAACCCTAAAGGGCAGTAAACAAAAAATGTTCAATATTTCTAGTAATTCGGAAAGTGCAAGTATAAACAAGCTCTCATTTCATACCTGTCATTTGGCAAAGTATTTAAGGCCTAAAAATATTTAAAGTTAAAAATGTTTTATAAAATATAAAGCAAAAATATTCAATATTTTAAAATATTGAGGTCTAAAATCCTCAAGTGTTTGGTGTTTGCTGAGACTATCAGTGGTGAGTGTCAGTGGACGTGGCAATGAAATTTCCCATTCAGCAAATGCCTTCCTGGCACACACTGGAGAGGAACAACGCGCTGGGCAAGGGCCTTGCAAAGTCCTCATGCAGCACGGTGACAGCCCAGTGTCAAAGGCACCCTGAATGTCCATCAGCGTGGAAATGGAAAAGCGAGTCGTGACACTTATCAAAGGAGTACAGCAGATAAAGTGAATGAACACAGAGAAACCTCAAAAGCAATGTTGAGTAAAAAAGACAGCAAGTTACAAAAGGATCAGAATGGTGTGGTGTCGTTTAGGTAAACCCCAGAGAAACCCTAAATGCTCTGGCCTGTTTATCAATACATGCTCATGCTGTTAAAGCATAAGATCGTGCATGGAATGACCACTAAGGCTTTGTTCCAAGAGGGCTCTGTGTTAATGTCTGGGCAGATCTCGCTGTGGGTGCATGGCGCCCAGAACGCCTTCTCTCTGTGGGATGTTGCTTGAGGAACCACCACCATCTGCAGTGATTTGCACTGTCTGGGGTTCTGCCATGGGAGCTGCGAAGGGCTGCGCTTATGGCTCAAATTGCTTTTCAACTTTAAATTTTTATTCTATTCTACACTTGCTTCTTCAGTTAAAGTTTTAATGAGAGATTATTTTGGGAAATATGCTGACCACAGACAACGATTATGTGAAACAGCTGAGTGGGCATCCTGGGGAGGCACAAGGTGGATGGAGCATGTATTAAATGAGAATTCCATAAAGGAGCAGTGCACGCCCACCCCTATCAGCGCAGGCTATGGTGCTCAGTGAGCTCCTTGCAGCAGGGTCTGTGCACCTGTGGGGTGTGGTGGAAATGCACTGCAATGGAAGTTCCACTCACAGGCCAGAGGGAAGCCTGTACGGGGCCACTCGGATGTGCTTCATGGAGCAGCTGTGAGCACTGGGCCAGGACCAGGTGCTGGGAGGGCCTTGAGCGTGGCTTAAACAGGCCTCTGCAAACCCGGTGATCTGCCAGCCCCATCCTTGTTCAGATCTTGGTGCCTTCCCACCTTGACCTCCCTTCCCCCTGCAGGCTAACTCACATCCCTGCCTTCCTCCCGCCCTCCCTTCCTTCTGCACTGGACCGGCTTGCCCCATCAGTCCCGTGATTTTTTAACCTTTTATCTCCCAAGATAAAGGAAAGGCAGAGAGTGGCAGGTGAGGGAGGTGTGTTTGGGGAATGGATGTGGCTGCTGCCCATTCAGTAGCCCCCGACCAGGGCGGCTGTGAGGTTGGCCTCCCAGGGAAGCAGCAAGTGATGAGGGAGGCCTTGCTGGGCCAGCCCCTGCTGTGCACTTGTGAGCTCTGGACACAGAGCCGGACACGAGCAGATGCAAGTGCTGCCCTGAGAGCCTCCCATCCCAATGCGGGAGTTGGCCCCTAACAAAGAAAGGACAAAACAAGTTGTGAGAAGCACCAGGAGGGGATGAGATAGAGAGAAGGGGGCAGGGGCTCAGCTGTAGACACATCAGACTGAAGGGAGAGGGGCTCACCACCCAGAGGTCAGAGGTCAAGCCCACCCCACAGAGGGATCAGCGGGCATAGTGGCCCTGAGGCAGGATGAACATGGTGCATTATTGGACTACAAAGGGCTGATGTGGCCCCACAGGGAAGTGGAGGAAGAGGGCTGGGGACATGGCCAGTGTGGCCTTGGGTTGTCCTGGGGGGGTGACCTGTGGCTTTCTGTTGACCTTGAAGTGTCCTGGAATATGAAGCATCCAGGGAATGGGACGGGGCTCTCTTGCTGACAGGACTGTGAGGCACTGCCACCAAGAGTCATAGCCCTGGCAGGCTGTGAGCCACAGCTGCTGTTTGGCTTTTACTTTTTGAGCATTTAGGTTCTGTTGTTTGAGCATTTAGAAGTCTTCAATAAAGAGACCTTTTTGTGTGTGTGTGAGGAAGATTAGCCCTGAGCTAACATCCGTTGTCAATCCTCCTCTTTTTGCTGAGGAAGACTGGCCCTGGGCTAACATCTGTGCCCATCTTCCTCTACTTTATACGTGGGATGCCCACCACAGCATGGCTTCATAAGTGGTGTGTAGGTCCACGCCCAGGATCCGAACCCGAGAACCCCAGGCTGCCAAAGTGAAGCATGCGAACTTAACCACTATGCCACCGGGCCAGCCCCTAAAGAGACATTTTTGAGCATGCTCTTCGACTCAAATTTATTGGAAACTTCTTCATTTACTCGTTTGTAGAACATTTTAAATTTTTGTATTTTTCATTTCACAGATGCCACTTCAATTTAAAAACTGGATAATTCATTTCACTTTATCCCAATCCCTTGTTGTTCTGGTAGATTATAGTAAAGAATATAGTAACAGAAAATATTAGCTTTCTAGATGAATGTTTCCATGGTCACAAAATATCAGAGTGGCTCAGCCAAGTGACTGCGACCGGCGACCAAAGACACAGCAGCACAAAGGTGCAGTGTCTGGGGCCCAGCTGAGCTTCCAATTTGACTCTGTGCCCATCCCTGATGTGGTGCTGACCGGTTGACCCCTCCCACAGGTCACCGAGCACGTTGGGCACTGCAGTCCCTTTCTCACGCACACAGAGGGAAATGCTCGTGTCCTAGGCTACCTGATAATGCTTTCTCCAAAACACTCATTTACTCACTGTGGAAAACAAAGACCATCAGCGAATGCCTGTCGGAAGCAGCTAAGGTTTTACCACAGTGCACCAAGAAAAGAGCTGCACCTGTTCACAGGTTTTGCTGTGATGTTTAAATACTTTTTCTCAAAGTATGGGCATTTCAAATATAAATTAACATTAAAACCATTATTGAGATAAAAATTTTTAACGTGTTGAAAGTTTCTAACATGTTAATTTGCTAATTCTTCCAGGATACAAATAGGAACTATGGCCCTCGGTCACTCGCGGTACAACCATGGAGCATATGAATTAAAATTGGTTTCAGTTCAGAAATAGTGAAAACCGAGTATCAGGAGAGGGTTTAGAATATCCGCTGTTCTAACCCTGCACACCCGTGGCCCCCAGGGAGCTCAGGGGGAGAGGCAGGCGCAGTCCGCTCATACTCATTCCATCACACGCAGGATTTTACTCTGAGCAGAAAGTGAGACAGGCCGTCTCCTTCCGCGGAGGCGAAATACCGCCTGCCCTGGAATGTGAGTTATTTCAGAGCAGGGCCTTCTGTGCCCTCAGGACACTGGGGAGACCTGCCCCTGAAGGACAGGGATGGCCCGCATAAACACAAACCATGGTGTGGGCTCAGATGTTGCAGGCCCGGGCCGCTGCATGCAGCCAGGTCTGGGCTTCAAGAGCATTGCAGAGAGGCCTGATGACCCACCTCCCACTCCTACAGAAGTCTGCTTACTGCCCTCACGTCCGGTCTGCGCTGCCGGCCCACCAGCTTTGGCTGCCTTCAGTGGAGCGTTGGGGGAGGAAACAACCGGAATGGCTCACAGAGCCGCAGACCAGCCACACTGTGCCCACAGGGACTTGGTGTATGCTGTTCCCCATCCATTCCCTGCCCAACTCCAGCCCACCTGCAGATCTCAGATGAAGCCCACCATCTGCAAAGCTCCAGCTCCCCCCCACAACAGCCTGGGTCCCTTTCAAAGGCTCTCTCTGCAGCCACCCGCCCATTAGCACTTGTAGGGTGTAACTTTGTGTGTTATTCCTGCGGTTGTCTGATTCATGTTTGCCTTTCCCAGCTTCGACTCCAGGGGGCAGCACCCGTCCCCCGTGGAGGGAGGTGTGGCGGAAATGGAACCTTTGCCAGGGATTTCAAGCACCCCCTCAGTTGAGTGTGACCAACACACAACATCTGCTGAGCTCAGCCTAGGAAGGCCAGCCGACACCATCTTCTGGGAGATGGACGTGAGAGCAGTCACTCCAGGTGAAATGAGGCCTGAGGGTGGCAGATGGACAGCTGTGGTGGGGAGGGCCTGGGAAGCCTGGAATCAGGGGAGGGATCACCCTTTGTGTTACCCTGGCCTGACCTCTGACTGCAGGCCTGGTCCTCTGCCTTCTCCAGGATGGAAAGGTGGGACAAGAGGCCTCTGGAGAATCAGACCTGAGGGTGGGGTGGATCCCGCATAAATGGGCAGGGAGAGTTCAAGTCCTGATGGTGCAGGCTCAGCTTTCTGGGTCCAAGTTCAGGGCCCCATTTTTGTCCCTATTAATTATTTCTTCTCTTTTATTGTGATGTGTCATATAATCAAAAGAGTATATAAATCGATGCGCACATCCTCTGTTAGCCATCACCCAGGTTAATGCACCGGGCATCCTAAATGCCTCTGCGGCCCTTGTGTCCCCATGACCCCTCCCCCATGAGGTCATCATTATCCTCATGGTAGAATGCTTCCTTGCTCATCCACACATGCAGCTACACAATAGAGTTTAGTTGTCCCTGGTTTGGAGATTGTGTTGTGTCTGTGAGATTTGCGGCTGGATGTGAGTGTGTGTGAATGTCCATGAATGCACATTGAACTGCAGCTCCTTCCTCCTCACTACTTGCGCCATGCTCCATGGTACGAAACACCACACGCTGGGTGTCCATTCTCCTCTGGTGCACACTTGCGTTATTTCCACTTCTTGGTTACTAAGAATAGTGCTGCCATGAACATTCTTGAACACATCTCCCAATAAGCATGCACAACACGTTTCTATTGTACCTGCCCAGAGGCAGAGCTGATGGCCATGGGTACCTTCAACTCTAGCATAAGGCCAAATCCTTCCCAAAGATGTTGAATTTTCAAATGCTTTTTCTGTTGCAATGGAGATGATCATATGATTTTTCTCCTTTAATCTGTTGATATGTGGATTATATTAATTGATTTTCTAATGTTAAACTAGCCCTGCTTTCCTGGGATAAACCCTATTTGATCACAGTATAGTACCATTTTTATACATTACTAGATACAGTTTACTAATATTTTAGAATTTCTGCATCTATGTTCATGCATGAGAATGGCCTATACTATTCCTTTCTTGTTCTATCTTTGTCAATTTTAGTATCAAAATTTATGCTAACTTCATAAATAAATTGGGAAATATTCTTTCATTTTCTATTCTTTAGAAGAGTTTATGTATTATTGGAATTATTTGCCCCTTATATGTTTGATAAACTTCCTGGGGAAGCATCTGGACCTGGAGTTTTCCTAGGGAAATGAACTTTAATGATTGATTTAGTTGTTTTTCATGGTTATAAAACTATTAGATTTACTATTTGTTTTTGAGTCAGTTTAAGTTTTATTTTTCTAGGAATTTGTCTACATCATCTAAATTTTTAAATTTATCAGCATAAAGTTATTCAAAATATTCTCATATTTCTAAATATCTACAATAGTGGTAGTTATGTCTCTTTTTTCATTCTTTACCAAATTTTGGACCATTATTTATTCAAATATTTTTCCTGCCCCATTTTCTCTCTCCTCTCTGTCAAGAAATCCGATTATCCATATGCTAGACCTTTTGATATTGTACCACAGATTCTTTAGGTTTTGCTCTTTTTTTCCCCTTCTCTATTCTTAAAATTGGACAATTTCTATTTGTCTATATTCTGGGTCAGACTTTCCTCTTCATGTGCATTCTGCTATTAAGATCATACCATAAATCTAATTCAGTTATAAAACTTCCTTTTTTTCCTATGTTTTCTGCAATTTCCTGTATTATTTTTCATTACAAGCATATGTTCCTTTACCTCACTGAGCACAGTTACAATGGCTGCTCTAAAGGGCTGTCTGATAATTCTAACATCTGGGTTATCTTGGGTGTGGCCTCTGTTGATTGTCCTTTCCCTTAAGAATGGTGGCATTGTCCTAGTTCTTCACATGTCAATTAATTTTGGATTGTATCTCAGACAACGTGAATGTTATGTTGTGGAGACTCTGGATTCTGCTATATTCCTCTGAAGAGTGTTGATGTGTTTGTTTTAGTAGACAATTGACTTGGCGAGACTCAAACTGCATTTTCTGTCTCACCTGTGGTGGCAGGCAGTTAAGATCTCAGTTCAGATAGTTTTCAGTTGGCCTCGTGCGTGTGTAGCTGGGGGGTTGGCCTGAGACCCAGGCAGAGTTTATACCTAAAATTCAGAGTTCCCTTTCTCTCTAGCTCTGTCCTTTCCAGATTCCCTCTGATTTTTTTTTAATCTGTCGACTTGGCTAGACTATAGTCCCATTATTCAACAAAATACTAATCTAGGTGTTGCTTTGAAGAGAGCAATTAAAGTCCATAATCAATAAAGGGATATAATTAAAATCCATAACCAATTGATGTTAAGTAAAAGAGATTGTCCAGAATAATCTGGTGGGCCTGATTGAATCACATGGAATGTCTTAAAAGCAGGACTAAGGAGAAAGAGACAGAGAAGAGAGATGAGAGAAGAGAGAGAGATTGAGAATGAGAGAGGTTCCACCTCTGGACAGCAGCTTTGGCCCATGCCTGTGAGTTCCAGCCTGCCTGTGGTCTTCCCTCCCTGAGAGCCTGTGCAATGGATTTTGGACCTGCTCAGCCATCCCCCAAAACCACAGAAGCCAATTCCTTCTATCTCCTACAAGTTTTGCTTCTCTGGGTGGACCCTGACTGATACACTTGCTTCAACAGCTGTTGGCCTGCGTTGTCCTGGGCTCTTTCCCCTGGTTCCTCAGGCCAGAAAGGACGTAGACTTTCCTTGGGAGTTCTAGCTGCCCTGCACCATGATGTGGCTGTCCTCAGGGCCATGAAAATTGGAACTCACCCTGTGGCAGCTACTTCCTCAAGTTTTGATTCTTCTCCAAAACCTGTCTGCTTTTGTTCACCTATCAGTGCTGATAGGTGGTTGTTTTTGGATTTCTCCGAAGTTTATAGTTATCTCTGGGGGGACTGGTTTGTTAGGAGCTTGCTTCTTCACACCAGAAGCTGAACTTCCATTTTTGGTTCTTGATGTTGATTATTTCTGTCTTCTCTCTTCTGGACTAGTCTTACCAGAGCTTGTCAATCCCATCAGTTTGTCAAAGAAGTAACTTTTGGCTTTGTTTATACTATTGTATTATTTGTTTTCTAATTCAATAATTTCTGCTCTTATCTTTGTCCAGCTGTTCACTGAGCATGTACTGTGTACCAGGAACTATTCTAGGCTCTAGGAAAACACCACTGAACAAAACAGAGAAAGTCCACGTCCTCATTCAAGAGGAGGAGTAGACAATAAACCAAAATAAACATGTGAATTACATAATATTTTAGCTGGTGGAGAGTGTTCAGGAGGAAAAATGAAGCAGGGAAAGAGGGGAGACGAAGGACTGGGGGAGGGTTAAAATTGCAAGAGTGGATGTCTAGGAATGGTCTCACTCTATAGGTGGTATTTGAGTAGGGTCCTGGAAGAAAATAGGCAGTGAACGCATAGATCTCTGGGGGAAGCACAGTCAAGCTTTGAGAGAAGCCAGTGCAAACATCATGGGTCTATAGAGACTTCAGCGTTTACCTAGACAGAAGGCCCCTCTTTTTCCAGCGTATTCCCCTTGTGCATCAGCGGGACTGTGTGACTGGGAGAGGCTGGGTGTGGTGTGACACGAGGCCCCTGGAGAACAACAGGAACCTGGAGCTCTCCTCACACAGAGTGAAGAGACCTCACTGGGACAGACCACAAGAAGTTAGGTTTCTGCACAGGGCTCTTCCGAACAGGTGGTCTGGGAACCACAGGAAAGGGACAGAAAGGAGGGGAGCATCCTGCCTGTTTTTCCACAAGAACAAAACAGTCTGTAGTGCGTTTGGGATGATTCTGTACAGGTTCCTGATGGGAAGAGTGGCGGCAGGTGAAAAGCGGATGGAGAAGGAAGATGAGGTGAAGGGGGAGGAAAGATGGACGAGGAGTGGAGAGATGGGGGGGCTGGCGGAGAGTGAGGTCAGGAACACACTGGAAATGACCTTGCAGTGATGCTTCTCAGCACACTTGACCACAGGGCTGCCCTGGCTTCCAGAACTTATTTGAGCCCAGGCATTATGTTGAAATTCCATGGGAACATGGTATTAGATTCCATGACACAGCTGCAGGGTAATTTCTTTGTATGAAAATAATGTTGTGAGTTCCTTATCAAGTAAAACAGGTGCTCTAGGAAGATGGCCATGGAGATGGAGGAGGGTACCAGAGAGACACTAAAAGCCTCATGGGGCAGACGAGGCCAAGAGGCAGCCCCCTCGATGTCCTCACTGCAAGACCAGAATCCTGCTCCAGTGGCAACCAGTAGTTTGTCCTGGATGGCCCCAGTCAATTTCTGTGCCCATCCTCACGATCCTTATGCTGATCCACGTGCTGCCTTTCGTGCACAAGATCCCAGTCACCTAGGAACCAGCCTAGCTCAAAGTCTGCACCGTGATGGTCTCTGGTGAGGGGAGCCGGCCTCCACTCAGTGAAGGGTCTGGAGAGAGAATGTGAGCCATGGCTGCCATCTGGAAGTTTCTGTTTGCCACATTTGAAAACGGCAGACAGAAGAAAACAAATAGATGCAATATATTTTAATAATATATGTTATGTAACTCAGCACAGTCAAAATATTATAACTCAACACGAGATCAATATAGAAATTATTGAGATATTTTGTGTTTTTTCCCACACTGATCTTAGAAATCCATGTGTCCCTCACACTCACAACCTCTCAATTTGCGGGAGCCACACTTCAAGTGCTCACCAGCCACGTGTGGCCGTGGCTCCTGTCCTGGACACTGCAGGCCTTCAGACTGTCCACTGCCCTTAGCCTGGAGCCACAGAGGGGCCCTTGGACCACATCCCCTGACCCATTCCCACCTCCTGCTCTGCAGGGGAGCAGGGGTCCCGCCTTCAATCCTGACCTTCGTCTGGGCACTGAGGACCCTACCACCCTCCTCCCTGAGTCTGGCCTTGTCCTCTGGCCCCTCCCCGCTGCCAGCCTCCAGGATCCCACAATGAACTTACTGACACCTGGTCCTGTCAACGTGTGAGAAAGGAAGGAATTTCCTGAGGTTATTAATGAAAGCTACCTTGACGACTCAGTCAGACACTCTGAACTATAATACAATTTAAAAGCCAGCTCAGTGCAATGATTTGAGTCTTCCTACAATCTGGCCATTTTACTCATCAAAGATGATTTAATGAATTTCATTAAAAGCATTATTGTTTGGTAATTGCATACAATGCTACCTGAGATGAGAACTCCTCTCTCTCTCATTAATTCTTTTCAAAATGGTCCCCCTTAAACTTCTTGAATGTTTCTACTCTGAAACATCAGTTCCAAAGAGACATAAAGAGCCACCTTTCCTGGGGATTACTGAGGACAAGTGAAGTCCGCGGGGTGCCCTGCAGGGGGCCCTTTGGTGGGAAGGACAAGGGAGGCTCCCTGCAGGACGGAGCTCCACGGCGGGGGTGGGGGTGGGGGTGACGCGGGGTTTGGCCGGCCTCTTTGATTTGGAAACTTACTGTTTAGACAAGCTCCTCACAGCTGACCCGCCTAGTTCCGCTCCTTGATCTTCTCTTTCAAGGGCTGAAAACACAGCAACAGGGAGGATACTGCAGCTCCAGGGGCTCTCAGGGTTTGGAAGCAAAGCGGCTTCTGCACCATGAGGCAGTGTCTACACCCAGAATAAAAGAATCAAGCAAATTGGGCAAAGAATGCAGACTGAGCCACAGCGTCACAGGAAACCCTGTTCCTGAAACCAGTGCTTCCTTGTCCTCCGCACTTTCAGGCCTCTCTCCCCTTACCCGCAGGCTTTGCAGTCAGGGCTCAGGCAGCCGGGACAGCAGAGGCGAGGGGCTCTGCACCTTTGGGGACAGCGTGACCTGCATCTGCTGCTGGTCCTGTGCACTGCACTGGTGTGCTTCCCTCCTTCCCAGCTGGAGGCCCTCCTGCCCAGGTCACCCTCCGTTCCTCGTGCACCACCATCCATGCTTTTCCCTCTGCCCTAAACCCTCTCTTCACTCACCCAGGGCCATCTGTGGGCTTCAGACAAGCCCCAAGTGCTGGCCTCCTCCCGGGGTGAGTGGGCCTGAGTGTGAGGCAGGCCTGGTGCACAGAGGGATAGGATGGCACCCCACCAGGAAGAGGGGAGCCCACCTGAGAGCAGCACTCTAAGAGGGAGCCGGACTTGGTGAAGGAGGCTCCTGAGCCCTGTTACGAGGTGTGTCTGAACTTTCCTGGCCTAATACTTCCCGCACAAGCAAGGAGCCTGCCAGGGCTGGAGCTGAGGACACGGTTTTGCTCCTTCTTACTCCCTTAGGCTGGAGAGGGCCGTTCTCATGAGCATAGAGTAAGGATACCAGTGTGGCCGACCTCACAGGGACTCTGTCCTCATGGCTGCTGCTTCAAGGGAAGGTCGACTGACCACACCCCATTGGCTGCGCCCCCTCCAGAGCCAGGCCCTCTCACGAGGGGTCCTCTTAGGGCTTGGGAGGTCCTGCCTCTTTGCCCCGGACCAAGGTGCCTGGACCCAGCCTGGAATGAGCCTTTAGAGCCTGGCGATGCTCTGTGGAATGTCAGACATGTGTAACAGGACAATGACAGAGAAGTCACAGTGAGGGCAGTTTCCATCCCAACTCACTGACATCCGCTGCCTTAGGGCAGTGACTGTGGCACTTTACAATTCCACATGTGTGTCATGCAGCATCTACAGATGGTTAAATAGCAGACACCAAAGATTTGTGACTAAAGTTACAATGAAACACAGAACATTATTTGGCATTTCTCCTGATGAGCAGCTTGAAGATTTGGGCTGTTTTAGCCATTGACCAAGTCCACTGTTCCTCCCAGAGCAGAGCTGTGTTCAGGTCCGTGGCTCCCATGGCACTGAGCTCTCTCCCGTCGGAGGTCCCACCAGGCCCCCTCCAGGGCCTGGTTCCCTTTTTCACCTGGAGACAGGTGGCGTGGCCCTGGGGAAAGGCAGGCCACAGGCTGGAAGACAACTGGGACTCTGAGTGACCTGTGGGAAAGAGCCACCTGCCAATGGGACCACCTGTGAGGACTGCTCCGTGAGCAAGAAATAAACAGCCGTGTGGAGCCCAGAACATCTGCTGTCATTGGATCCTCTTGAATTCTCCACGAATCACTGATGAGGAATCCAATGAACTTCTACTTCTACCCTTTGCAACAAAGCAAGACATGCTGAAACCTTGTCCTATCGGGCCCTCCTTAAAGTTGGTCACTGCAGTGTGGCCTCCTCCATATAAACAAAGGTGCCCAAATACCTGTCCCAGCTGGACAAAAGCAGCAGCCATCCTCGGACCCTCCATGGCTCTCCTGCCCACACACCCTTGCGTCAGGGCCGGCCTGGGTGATCTGCGGGCGAGGGCAGTGTCAAGGGATGACCCCAGCCCCTTCATGGTAAACTGACCACACCTGCATCTGTCCCTGAGGTCACTGTCTCTGACCCTCTCTCACGCCCCCGTCCTTTCTGTCTGTGTCCACTGAAGGCCTGCAGTGTGCGGGGACACAGTGACCAACGGGCCTGGCTGCCAGAGCTCAGAGCTCTTTCCTCTTGCGTGGAGCCTCTACAGCGCCCCAGTCAGATGGCGAGCGTCTGTCTCTCCTCCTCCTTCCATCCTGCATTTCAGTCCAGAGCGCAGTCTCCACAGCTGCAGAAGTGCAGGGCGGAAGGCGCTGCACGATGGCTGGAGGGAAGCAAGGCCTCACTGGCACCCCAGACTGGAACTCGAGTCTGTTTCCCGTGTAACTCTCGATGGCTAGTTCTACGTGTAATACGGCCTTGGGCATATTCCCGCCAGCTGAACATCGTGGACTGGCCTGGACTGTCTAGACCACAGGCAGTGGGGAATATGCAGAATTCCAGGCAGTATATTTCCAAAAACTGGGTATTACCCATTACTGAGTAGGGCCTCTGAGGTTAAAAGTAATCCTAAAATTTTATGGAAAAGAATAAATACTAATTAAAATAAATTCTGATAAAATCTCCAAATAAGAAGAATATGTAGAGAGTGACGTCAGCATCATGGCGGAGTGAGATTCCCTCTTTGAATCTCTGCCCCCTACGACGCAACGAAAACATCATTCGCATTCCAACAGAGCTCAATCAAACACTACGAAGGACTTCTGAGAAACCCCTGCTGCCATACATCCGCCGGTGGAGGCGCGGGAAGCCCAGGAGGACGGGAGGAGAGGTAGGAGGTTGTACTCCCCCTCCCCAATCGATCCGCAAAGACAGTGCGGTTCACGGACAGAGGGGGGAGGGGCGGCCCACAGCGGGGAAAACTGTCGCCATCCAGGTGTCGCGAGATCCCCACTGGGAAGCGACAACGGACTGTTTAGGGGGTGTAGCAAACACCCTAAGAGAGCCAGAAAGGAAACCCCCGGGTCAAGCAGGAGAAAGAGAGGACCCCTCCCCCACACACCCGGCGTTTCAGCATAATCCCTCCGGGGGCTGCAGCTTCCTCAGAGCAAACTGCTCGCGATCTCCATCCAGTGGCAGCAGAGGGAAACTGCAGGACTAACTTTAATCATGAGGGGTAAAAATAAAGCCGTCCCCGTCGGATCCTTGCGAAAATATGTCAGGGCTACAGACCAAAAGGAAAATGACAAACACCCAGAAACCAACCCTGAAGGCACAGAATTTGATAACCTGAATGACAGAGAATTCAAAATAGCTATCATAAACAAACTCAACGAAATGCAAGAGAACACACAGAAACAAATCAACGAATTCAGGGATTATGTCACAAAAGAGATTGAAACCCTAAAGAAAAACCAATCAGAATTATTGGAGATGAAAAACAAAATCAATGAGATAGTGGAAAAAATGGAGTCTTTAAAGAGCAGAACTGACAATATGGAGGAACGAATTAGCACTATTGAGGATAGCCACGCAGAAATGCTCCTGATAGAGGAGGAGAGAGAGCTAAGACTAAAAAGAAATGAAGAAATTCTTCGAGAAATATCAGACTCAGTGAGGAAAAGCAACATAAGGATAATAGGTATTCCAGAAGGAGAAGAAAGAGAAAAAGGAGCAGAGAGTTTGTTCAAAGAAATAATAGCTGAGAACTTCCCCAACCTAGGGAATGAGAGGGAAATAACAGTGAATGAAATCAATAGATCACCTAAATATATAAACAGGAATAAAAAATCATCTCACCACATAGTAGCAAACTTGAAGAATACCCATGACAAGGAAATAATATTGAAGGCAGCTAAACAAAAAAACAAAATAACATACAAAGGAAACCCCACCAGGCTCTCAGCTGATTTCTCGACAGAAACTCTACAGGCTAGGAGAGACTGGAATGATACATTCAAAATCATGAAAGACAAAAACCTTCAGCCGAGAATACTTTATCCAGCAAAAATATCCTTCAAATACGATGGAGAAATAATAACTCTCCCTGATAAACAAAAGCTAAGAGAGTTCATCACCACAAGACCCCCACTACAAGAAATGCTCAAGAAGGCCCTTAGGCCTGAAAAAAAAACAAATGAGAAAGGGGATACAAAGATTTCAGCAAGGAGAAAAGCAAGGAGACTAAACCAGAACAATATACAGTTGGAAAACATCAAAAATTAATTCAAGCTCATCAGTGGAAACAAACATTCATGACACAATCTGGAATAAAGAGATAACAAATAAGGAGGGGAAGAGGTAAGGGATTGAATCGACCCAGCCTCAGGAAAAGGGAGGCATCTGAAAATGTACTTTCTTATCCAGGAGATCGCTTATATAAACTGCACGGTAACCACTAAACAAACAACCAGAAGAGAACCACACATGACAAATAAAGAGAAAACCAAGAGAATGAGCATGCAGAAATACCAAATTGAATTTGCAGTCTGAAACACAAGGGACAAGAAACGAAGGAAATGCAAAAGAACCAGAAGATGAACAATAAAATAGCAACATTAAACCCTCATATATCAATAATCACTCTAAATGTAAATGGATTGAATTCTCCAATCAAAAGACACAGAGTGGCAGGATGGATTAAAAACCAAGATCCAACAATCTGCTGCCTCCAGGAAACACATCTCAGCTCTAAAGACAAACACAGACTCAAAATAAAAGGATGGAAAACAATACTCCAAGCTAATGGCAAACAAAAGAAAGCAGGAGTAGCCATACTTATATCAGACAAAGTAAACTTCAAGATAAAAAAGGTAATGAGAGACAAAGAAGGGCAATATATAATGATAAAAGGGATACTTCACCAAGAAGACATAACACTTATAAATATCTATGCACCCAACACAGGAGCACCAAAGTACATAAAACAACTGCTAAAAAACCTTAAAGGAGATATTAACAATAACACAATAATAGTAGGGGATCTTAACACCCCCCTTACATCAATAGATAGATCATGCAGACAAAAAGTCAATAAGGAAATAATGGACTTAAACGAGAAACTAGACGCAATGGACTTAATAGATATATACAGAGCACTCCACCCAAAAAAAGCAGAGTACACATTCTTCTCAAGTGCACATGGAACATTCTCAAGGATAGACCATATATTAGGAAACAAGGCAAACCTCTATAAATTTAAGAAGATTGAAATCATTACAAGCATCTTTTCTGATCATAATGCTGTGAAACTAGAAATCAACTGCAAGGAAAAAACTAGGAAAGGGACAAAGATGTGGAGACTAAACAACATGCTACTGAACAACCAATGGGTCGTTGATGAAATTAAAGGAGAAATCAAAAGCTATCTGGAGACAAATGAAAAGGAAAATACACCATACCAACTCATATGGGATGCAGCAAAAGCAGTCCTGAGAGGGAAATTCATAGCAATACAAGCTCACCTCAACAAACAAGAAAAATCCCAAATAAATAACCTTAAATTGCACCTAACAGAGTTGGAAAAAGAAGAACAGACAAAGCCCCGAATCAGCAGAAGGAGGGAAATAATAAAAATCAGAGCAGAAATAAATGAAATTGAAACCAAAAAAACAGTAGAAAGGATCAATGAAACAAAGGGCTGGTTCTTTGAGAAGATAAATAAAATTGACAAACCCTTAGCCAGACTCACTAAGAAAAAAAGGGAGAAGACTCAAATAAATAAAATTAGAAATGAAAGAGGAGAAATTACAACAGACACCACAGAAATACAAGGGATTATTGGGGAATACTATGAAAAACTTTACGCCAACAAATTGGACAACCTAGAGGAAATGGACAAATTCTTGGACACGTACAACCTCCCAAAACTGAATCAAGAAGAAATAGAGAATCTGAACAGACCAATCACAAGTAAAGAGATTGAAACAGTAATCAAAAACCTCCCAAAAAATAAAAGCCTAGGACCAGATGGCTTCCCTGGAGAATTTTATCAAACGTTCAAAGAAGATTTAGCACCTATCCTTCTCAAACTATTCCAAAAAATAGAGGAAGATGGAATACTTCCCAACACGTTCTACGAGGCCGACATCATGCTGATACCAAAGCCAGACAAGGACAATACAAAGAAGGAAAACTACAGGCCAATATCACTGATGAACATAGATGCAAAAATCCTCAACAAAATATTGGCAAACCGAATACAGCAATACATCAAAAAGATCATACACCACGATCAAGTGGGATTTATACCAGGGACACAGGGATGGTTCAACATCCGCAAATCAATCAACGTGATACACCACATTAACAAAATGAAAAATAAAAACCACATGATCATCTCAGTCGATGCAGAGAAGGCATTCAACAAGATCCAGCATCCATTTATGATAAAAACTCTCAACAAAATGGGTATAGAAGGAAAGTACCTCAACATAATAAGGGCCATATATGACAAACCTACAGCAAACATCCTACTCAATGGGGAAAAACTGAAAGCTGTTCCTTTGAGGGCAGGAACAAGACAAGGGTGCCCACTCTCACCACTCTTATTCAACATAGTACTGGAAGTTCTGGCCAGAGCAATTAGGCAAGAAAAAGGAATAAAAGGACTCCAAATAGGCAATGAAGAAGTGAAACTCTCACTATTTGCAGACGACATGATTCTATACATAGAAAACCCCAAAAATTCCATCGGAAAACTACTAGAAACAATCAACAACTACAGTAAAGTAGCAGGGTATAAAATCAACTTACAAAAATCAATTGCATTTCTATACACTAACGATGAAAAAACAGAAAGAGAACTCAAAAAGACAATCCCATTTACAATTGCAACAAAGAGAATAAAATATCTGGGAATAAATTTAACCAAGGAGGTCAAAGACCTATACAATGAAAACTATAAGACACTATTGAAAGAAATCGAGGAGGACATAAAGAAATGGAAAAATATTCCATGCACATGGATTGGAAGAATAAACATAGTTGAAATGTCCATTCTACCTAAAGCAATCTACAGATTCAATGCAATCCCAATCAGAATCCCAATGTCATTCTTTAAGGAAATAGAACAAAAAATACTGAAATTTGTATGGGGCAACAAAAGACCCTGAATAGCTAAAGCAATCCTGAAAAAAAAGAACAAAGCTGGAGGCATCACAATGCCTAATTTCAAAATATACTACAGAGCTACAGTAATCAAAATAGCATGGTACTGGTACAAAAAGGGACACACAGATCAATGGAACAGAATTGAAAGCCCAGAAATAAAACCACACACCTATGGACAGCTAATCTTCGACAAAGGAGCAAAGAACATACAATGGAGAGAGGGAAGTCTCTTCAATAAATGGTGCTGGGAAAATTGGACAGCAACATGCAAAAGAATGAAAGTAGACCATCTCCTATCGCCATATACAAAGATCAATTCAAAATGGATCAAAGACCTGAAAGTGAGACCTGAAACTATAAAACTCCTGGAAGAAAATATAGGCAGTACACTAATTGCGATTGGACATAAAGGGATCCTTTCAGATTCCATGTCTACCCAGACAAGGGAAACAAAAGAAAAAATAAACAAGTGGGACCTCATCAGACTAAAGAGCTTCTACAAGGCAAATGAAACCAGGATCAAAATGAATAAACAACCCACCAGCTGGGAGAAAATATTTGCAAATCGTTTGTCCGACAAGGGATTAATCTCAGTAATATACAAAGATCTCATACAACTGAGCAACAAAAAAACAACCCGATCAAAAAATGGGCAGAGAATATGAACAGACATTTTTCCAAGGAAGAGATACAGATGGCCAATAGACACATGAAAAGATGTTCAACACCACTAATCATCAGGGAAATGCAAATCAAAACTACACTGAGATATCACCTTACACCGGTTAGAATGGCTATAATCACAAAGACAAATAACAACAAATGCTGGAGAGGTTGTGGAGAAAGGGGGACCCTCATTCACTGCTGGTGGGAATGCAAACTGGTGCAGCCTCTATGGCAAACAGTATGGAGAGTCCTCAAAAAGTTAAAAATAGAAATACCATATGATCCAGCAATACCACTCTTGGGCATCTACCCAATGGACGTGAAATCAACCATCATAAGAGGCGTATGCACCCCTATGTTCATTGCAGCATTATTCACTATAGCCAAGAAGTGGAAGCAACCCAAGTGTCCCTCAACTGAAGATTGGTTAAAGAAGATGTGGTATATACATACAATGGAATACTGCTCAGCCATAAGAAAAGACACAATTGTCCCATTTGCAACAACATGGAAGGACCTAGAGGTTATTATGTTAAGTGAAATAAGCCAGAGAGAGAAGGCCAGACACTGCATGAACTCACTCATATATGGAATATAAGTGAACACACGGACAGAGAGAACTGATTGGTGGTTACCAAGGGGAAGGGGGTGGGGAGGGCACAAGGGGTGAAGGGTTACATCCACAAGGTGACGGACAAACAAAAATGTACAACTAAAACCCCACAGTGTTATAAACTAAGACATCAATAAAAAATTAAAAATAAAATTTAAAAAAGAAGAATATGTAAAAGTGTTCCAGCTAATATTCAACTAATTATCCCAAAACCTCTCCTGAATCTTCTCAGAGCTGTGGTTTCACTTAAGGTTGACTAACAATTCATGGAAATAACTGTGGTCTAGCATTCATCAAGCCTGCCCCATTCCTTTTGCACGTTTGTTACAATCCTCTGCACCTCCTTTCATGAGACTTTCACCGCACGTCTGATGCACACACGCCAAGCACTTCTCCAGCCCCCCACCTCCACCTCGCTCCTGGCAAAGGGCGCCCGTGTCTCCTGGATATGGGTCATTCAGAGACCCATTGGGTTCTCTCTCCAAGGCACAATGCATTTTAACCCAGTGTGGACGCTGTCTCCCTGTTGAAGGGATCTGGGGCACGTTGAGCAGGGAGGAGGGGCATTCCTATGGCAAAGGCCTTTTCTGCACCTCTAAGATCAAACCAGCTGCCCCTTCACCAACACGAAGGCCAGCTCTGACCTGGATTCGTGGCATTGAAGGAAAGCTAAGCACACTTGCTTTTTCTTTTTGGCTGAATCCATATCACACGATGAAAAGTAAATACAGTTTTTAAATAATACAAGGGAAAATGCATACTTTTATCTCAACTCCAGATAGTGCAAACTTTAGTCTACCCACCGCAGTGTGGAAAGCATCTGTAATTACAAGACATCACCACTTCCCTCTGGGTTTCACTAATGGCTCCCGTTTGAATGAAGCTACAAAAGAAACAGGAGGAAAAACTCTATTGACAACAGTGGGACTGTCCTGTGGACTGAATACCCCTTAAAAGTCCCAGTGATGTGGGGGCCGCCCGGTGGCGCAGCGGTTTAGGTCGCGCTTGGCAGCCCGGGGTTCGCGGGTTTGGATCCCGGGCGCCCGCCGACGAACTGCCTGTCAGCCATGCCGTGGCGGCGTCCCATATAAAGTGGAGGAAGATGAGCACGGATGTTAGCCCAGGGCCAGTCTTCCTCAGCAAAAAGGGGAGGATTGGCAACGGATGTTAGCTCAGGGCTGGTCTTCCCCACAAAAAACAAACAAACAAACAAACAAAAAGTCCCAGTGATGAGAAATGAGGCCACTCTGGGTTATGATGAGGAGCAAGAAAGAGATGGAGATGAGAAAATTAAACTTCAGGCTCAGCTGCTGAAACCCCTTCCGTGGACACTCACATGTCTGCAGAGGATACACAAATGAGCCTCACGGATCAGTCTGGGTCCCTGGAGGAGCCAGGCTAAGGTGCACGCCACGCAAGTACGTCTTCACCCTGAAAACTGCCCCAAATCACCACCTGCTGCTCTCCGGGGCAGTGACCACCTGCTGTTCTTTGGGGAAATGACCACCTGCTGCTCTCTGGGGACATGACCACCTGCTGCCCTCTGGGGACGTGACCACACTGCCACTCTCCGGGGACGTGACCACCCACTGCTGTCCTGGGAAGTGACCACCTGCTGCTGTCCTGGCTCATAAGTTTGGCCTTGTTTCCAAGCACTGTTTGTTTTCCTTCCCCCAAATGTGCTCCTGTCTCTTGTTTCCCATCACAGGGCACCTTATCCCCGCAAGTCGTCCTACCACCATCCCTTCTGTATTTCCACAACAAGCCCCGTGGCTTCGTCTGTGTCTCTCACAGAAGCAGAACACAAGCTGAGCAGCCAAGGGGAGGCTTTGCAATGAAGAAAATGTGTTCAGCTCTCTGCCACGTTCCCACCTTGTCAGAGTGGGAAACTGCTTCCGAGTTCCACAGGAGCTTCACCCGCTGCACCTGAGACTGAGGGTGTTTCCTCTGACCTGGGGGAGGGGGCTTTTGCTTTCCTTCCAATGGTATTCTCCCCTCGGGGACACCCCCTCCATCCCTTAGAGGCACCTCCAGGGTTCAACCCCCACCAGCCCACTCCCCTCTGCAGAAACCTCCCTGTGCGCCTTAGTATGGGGCCTGATCAGAAGTTGGGGGTTGCTTCTCCCATGGGGTGGTTTTGGCAGGACCGAGGTGCACCAGACGAGGAGCTGGAGGAGGAGGAGGCACTAGAGAAGAGGACAGATAGAAGCAGAACCTGCCTGTCCAGGAGGGGAGGTGGCCAAGCAGGATGGAGTGACTACTTCTGTCCAACAGTCTCTGCCCCCAGATTCTGGGAAGAGCACACAGAAAACCTGCTGATGTTCTGTGAGCCCCAATCTGGTGGCACTGGCATTGCCTGAAGGAAAGGGGCGCCGAGGGTCGGACAGGACAGGGCGGAGCTCACGTGGTGAGAACTCAGATGGCGGACAGGCTGTCCCTGGAAAACCCAAGTGCTAGTTTACAAACAGATGTTCTTAGAGCAAATCAGTAAGTGGGGGAAGAAGACAGGAAAAGTAAACAAGAAAAATGATGGAAGAGGAAAGTGCAGACTTTCTGCAGTTGTGAGGCCTGAGGTGTGTGTGATGCAGCTGGATGGGGCAGGACTGAAGCTGGCTCCTCCTTCCAGGGCCCGAAACATCCCTCCCCAGAGCCCAGGCCTGCCTCAGCTCCTGGAGAGCACCCCACCCCCTGGCTGCACCTGGCCTAGACCCACAGCGGCCACACAGCTCTCTGGAACTCGGGGGGCTGCTCCAGCCTATGCCTTTCACGGGGCCTTCAGGCCAGGCCCACCCCTAACTCAGCAAGGCTGGTCCCGGAGGCCATAAGGGGCAGAGATCCCAAAGTTCAGGGGCAGCCAAGCCAGCCAGGGGAGCCGTGTACCAAGACTGGAGAGCTGCCTCCCAAAACACACATGTGCACGTGCAAAAACACAATGCACACACAAACACACACGTGCACACACAGATATACACGTACACACTCTGCCCTCGGTCTGGCGTGGGCTGGAACGTGGGGGTGCTGGCGCCACGAAGTATCCTCCCCCTGTCCGAATGGCCATTCTGAGGCCCCCACCTTGTGAGAAACAAGCCACCCTCTCTTGTCTTGTGTCTCCTAGGCGCCCCTTCCTCGCGCCCTAATAGAAACGTGGATTTTCCCTAACAGCCAAGTGTTGGTCCTATGCTGAGCACTTTTCACGCATTGTCAGTTAATTCTTGCAAACCCCCCCCCCCCGAAGAAGTGACAGGTGGGGCTTGGAGACCAAGTGGGTGTTGGAGCCGGGTCTGAATGGGTCAGCTGTTCCCAGGGCCTGTGCACTGCCTCTCCCTGCACCAGGCCCTCCACCTGGCCCGGGCTTCCTCTCCTCACCAGGAGCAGTGATCCCGGCCCTCCGCCTCCTCTCGGGTGGCTCCCCAACACCCAGCAGGGACCCTGGCCTGAGAGAGTGTCGAAGGATGTTAGGGCTGGAAGAACTTAGCTGTCTCATCATCCGACCCCCTCCTCTGAGAGATGAGGACTCCTACGCCACACGATTATCTGCACATGTTGGGAAGGAGCTTTTATTTTCTCAACTCCAGACTGAACGCTCCTTCCAAAGCTGCCTTGGGTCCCGCACAACAGCCTTGATTCTGCCTGAGCTCAGCTCGCATCATACCTGGAGATCTTGGACCACAAACCGCTGGCCTATGGGATCGCTGACAGGCCCAGTCATGAGGCACTGGGGAAGTGGTGACTTGGGAAGTTAGGAAGGGAAGAGGGACAGAGATGGGAGGGTCGTGGCCCTGACCACACAGACACAAGTCCCAGGAGTGTCTACTGGAGGGGCAGAGCCCTGCAGTGAGGCCGATGGTGGGGCTGCAGCTTGGGGTCTGGCCCGAAAATTGGAGGTCCAGTGAGATGATGTGGAGGCTCCCAGGGAGTGGAAGGAAGTCTCAGCTTGAAGGAGATGCAGGCCCTGTGCCTTGAGCAACAGGGTTCACACCAGCCTTGTGCGCTGCGGGCCGAGTCCCAGATAAAGTTCCGGGGAGGGGCTGAGCACTGGGCTGAGGGCAGCACTGCTGCCCTGGCACGTGGCGGTGGCAGGTCAGCCTCAGGATGGGTTTTCCACAACATCTGATGGGAAAGTAAGTGCGAAGTAGAAACCAGAAGATGCTCATTTTCCTTCTGTCCCCTGTGGGAGTCACTGGGTTTCTTTAGCCTCTGAGCACGTAGACCCTGGATGTGCTCATGATGTGATTAGTTTCCATATTAGGTACCACCATCAGTGGGATTGAGTTCAAAGGGATGATTTCATATCACATCACAGGATTAACAGCACATCATGTGTTGCTCCTGGTTATAAATGAAGTGGATGTGAAATGTTTCACTAGTTTTCTTTCATGGTGATTTATTCTTACCAATTCAGAAAGTGCCTTGATGAGTTTTCTCGCCAAGGGGGCTCCTATGTCCCAGGGTCTCCAAGACACCAGATCGATGCCTGTCTCTGCTTCCAAATGTCGGAGCCGCCCCCCCCCACCCATCATTCCTACTCAGGACAGGAAATCAGAAACCAGGTGCATGTGGTCCCCGAAAGCCACTGTAAAAAGGATTAAGGCAAATCAAGTGTGCCTAATGGCGCTGGGGATTCTCAAAGAATTACACTGTGTCCCTCACATGTGGAAGTTGCCAGATAAAACGATCTGCATCTAGCAGGTGTTTCTGTAAACTGTCCTGAGAACAATATTCCCAGACACAGGGATCGCGGGCTCTGCCTCTTGTTTTACTCTTTTTAGACCCTAGTGAGTCTTCATAGAACAAGTTACAAAGAAAATCACAACACTTGGCTTCTAAAGCTTTCGGTGTGCCACCAGGCCCACATGTATCTATGTGTTATCAGGACAGAGTGTTGTAAAGCCTGTCCTGTGTGTCTCGTTGCTGAGCATGAATCTGCACCTGAGCTCACAGCACTTGCTCCAGGACGAATGCGGTCATCATGGTCAGAACACGGGACGCAGGACAGGAGAAGGGCCTGGAGACACCACAGGAGCTGGAGGGGGAGGCCCTGCGGGCCTTGCCTCAGCAGGACCAGCCCTGTCTGGGCAGAGAAGGCCACAGTTGGCCTGTGGCTCCCCTGAATATGGGAAGAAATACTGACTTTCTTAGCAATTCTAATTTCACAGTCCCAGAATTTCCAACATTTCCACTTCTCAAGCATAAATGCCAAATTCACTTTTTCATCTAAAAAACAAAACCTCTGGTCACAGAATATACAGGCAAAGGCATGTTTCAGATAAACATGCCACAGGTACACTTTGGAGAAATGACGGGAGGCTAGAACTCTGAAAGGAACCACCCTGGAAAGGACAGAAAAAGCCACCTATCTGGATCTGGACACTTTTTTCAAAGATTCACCTGTGCCTCTGTTTCTTGTGTGACTCACTCGTTTACACCCCGCCTTAACTGGGACCTACGTCCTTTTGTTATTGATTGTAAGGATCTCTTTATATATTGAGGAGAGCAGCAGTGACGTGTGGGTGGAGATGGTCCCAGACACTATGGATGCTGGAGTCACCTCTCCCAGTGGCTCTGACACAGGGACAGGACCAAGATACCAGAGGGGGGTGACAGCAGAGAGAGATGGACCTGAGCTGGACAAGAGAGATCTGGGTAGGGCAGCAAGCATGGATGGCAGGATGAAGTGAGACAAGGGCTAGGAAGTGGTTCTGGGAGTTGGGGAGAAGGCAGGACTCTCCCCGCAGAGACCACCTTCCCTGTTCAAATGTCAGATGGATGGTGCTGGCACTCAGCCCTTCAGGCTCTCATGTGGCCAGCAGTTTACATAACTTAATAATGTGCTCTAGATTTTTATCCAGTGGTATCTGTATCCTAATTTTATTTTAAAAAATTCACAAAAATTGTCCCTTTTTCTATTTCAAACCACATCACAGCCAGCTTTTCGTTATGGCCTTACATGCATGAATCTGCATCTATCCATCTGCTTCTTGAACTTTCAGTGCCCCTGGTGGGAGAACTACCGGCAGAATTAGGGTGCCGCAAATATCGATACCCCATAGGAGTCTGGGAACTGAGATTACAATGGAGACCCATCTTTTCATGAATCCTGAAAGCGAGCCCCCTTGCGACCTCTACCCTAGGCAAAGGTCTTGAAGGTCAGGCTCAGTCAAGGAGGCAAGGCTGACCTCAGAAAGCCCTTTAGGCCATCGGGGTCCTGGGCGCAGAAAGGGGACCCTCTGGTGCTCCCCTCCCCCTGGCCCTCGGAGCTCTCTGAGGTTCTGATGTGAACGGAGACACTGTCTGGACCTGGGCTCCGCGGTTCATCGGTCCATCCCATCGTTCAGCAGATATTCACAGAGCACCTACTGCGTGCTGGTTGTGTGCTGGGTGGTGGCAGACACAGCAAACAAGTCAGATTCAGTTCACAATTCTGTTCCGCTTACCGTCTCGTGGAGAAGCCTTCGTTCTATGCAGATCTTTTTCTTCTGAATTCGATGAATTCAGTGATTAGTCAGGAGGTTGTGCTTAAACAGTGTATCGGTTGCTTTGGGTCCCTGGACAAACACCACAGACTGGGCGGCTTAAACAACAGACACTCATCGTCTCGCAGGCCTGGATGCTGGAAGGCTTTTCCCTGTGCATGCGCATCCCTGCTGTCTCTTCCTCTTCTGCTAAGGACACCAGTCCCACTGGATCAGGGCCCACCCTGATGACCTCACTTACCCCTGATCACCTCTTCAAAGGCCCCATCTCCAGTAACAGTCACATTGGGGGTCAGGGCTTCAGCATGGATTGGGAAGGACACAATTTGGTCCACAGCAAACACCAACAAGCCAGTGAGGCTTTCCTCTTTTGCCAACGGACCTGAGTGTCATTTCCACCACGTTAACAGCTCCGACAGTTTATAGGCCTGTCCTGACTTTTATCTTCTGCACGTGCAAGGCTTCACCTTCATCCAGGAATGAGTCATAGCTGGAATCTCCTCTGGCTCCTCCTGAGCTTATATGCAGCCTTGTGAATATTTGCAACTTCCCAGAATGACTGGAGACCAGTGGCACACGGTTCTCCTCAGTTAAACTTCTGCCCGGTCTACTGGCCTGTGGTTGCCCCAAACAGCAGCATGGCCATGAGCAGCTGCGATGTTGGCCTCCCTAACTGGATGCCACCGAGACTGCTACTGTTTTGATAATGGCCCTGGCCATGGGTTTTTCCACACTTGGCTCCAAATCAAGCTACCCCTCCTCATGGCTTGCCCTTCCCTGTAGAACTACCGTGCCTTGGAGCTGGGGGGACAGAAGCAGCCTCTGGCTAAAATGCCACAGACTTCCACTGTTCTGACTGAGCTTTAGTAGAGTTTTTCGAATAAATGCTTCTCAATTTGTTGCATGCCTCTGGCCCATTTCCAGAGTCCTGAAATGGTTGTTTTTTAAAATTTTGTCCAATTTTGTCATTGCTTTTTAGGAAGAGGATCTGCCAATCTCCTCACTCAGTCATTCCGGAAGTCCCAGGCTATCTGGTGGTGTAATCTATTTTAATCACAGGTTCTCTGGTATCTGAGCTCTCTGGAAAATAGGGTCAATGAACCAAAATGGAATGCTGAGCAATCGTGGACACAACCGAACTGAATTATCCCAGTACTAAGGGCTCACCTTTTCTTGTGGACCCCTAAGAAATGAAATGACAAGTATCTTAAAAGCATACAATATCACCTGTTTTAAAATTATATCTCTTCTTTGCAAGATTTACAAATATTCTTAGAAATTCCACTGAAAGTAAAATAAAACACCCTAAAATTCCACCAATAGGAGTTAGGTGTTAATCATTTTTAATAAGTACCACAAATCACCTATGTAAACATTAAAAATCAACAGTGTACAACTATTTTTATTGATATGGAAAAGATATCCATGACATATTGTTCCTTTAGAGAAACAGGGCACAGATTAGTGTGTATTATTTTATTTAGTTAAAGTCATTTATGAATGTGAAATGTGTTGGATGATATTTGCAAAGATTTTTCCAAAAATGTTGGCTATTTCTGGGTGAAGATATGATATGTCCTTGTACTTTCCTGAGCTAAGTTTTTAAGTGAGCATATATTTTTTTACAATAGCAATAAAGCTGTTTTAAACAAGCTCGCTTTCTTTAACTGTAAAATGGGGATTATAGTCATTCCCATGTTGTATGATTGCTGAGAGATTATTAATATGTGTGGATTTGCTAGGAATGGTCTATGGCCCATAGTCAATGCTCAATAAATGTTGGCTTTTGCCTCTCTTTCCTTTTCTTTGTGGGTACGTGTAAACATTTTTGGAGTTAAATTCATGATATATCTATACTGTAAAGTGTAGGGTGACTATTCATGCTTATAAAACATGTGACTGACAAGACAATACTATATTGCTAGAAAATAATAAATAAAATTGTACAGTTTGACTTCCATCATAAAATGAAAAAAGGCAAGAAAGGAATATAGAATGCTACAATGAGATTATCTGTTAGTAGTGAAATTGTTGGCCTGGTTTTTTTCCTTTATAGTTTTCTGTGGTTTCCAAAATGGTCATTTATAACCTTTACAAAAATATCCTTAGAATATGGCTTAAACGTCCATTCCCTGAAGTTTGGACTCTATCAGCAGTCCTGGGAGACGAGGGATCGATTTCCTCCCAGTGAGCTGGGACTCAGACTTGCCTGCTTCCTGCCTCCTGGAGACAAGCACCCTTCCTGATGGGCGCCACCATCAACCTCGTAATCCTGCCAGATTCACCTTCTCTGCTCTCTCAGCTCCTCTCCTATAAGTACAAAGGTCTTTTTGTCCAGAATCCTCAGGGTCCCTTCCGCCAAGTGTTACAGCTGGGAACTCTCCATTTCCTCATACTGTCTCTCAAGCTGTTAGGGTCCAGGTTGAGCAGACTCTCTCGTGGGGCCAGGTGCCCACCCCAGGTGCTCTCAGGAGGCCACAATGGGGAGTGAAGGACATGTCTGGCTGTCTTTAGCCACGTGACCCTGGATGAGCACTGGCTTTCTCTCAGCCATTTTCTGAGGCTGACTTGTAGGGATGCTGTACAATTTTTAATGAGTTAAAGTGAAATGGGAAATGCTCAGCTTACTGGCTGACACCTAGCCAACCTGACTGAGAACCCATCCCTCCCCTGGCCCTGGGTTGAGAGAAAGTCCAGGATTTAAAAGTCTCCCCCAAACTCTCTTCAATTTCATTCACCTTGGGCAGCAGCACACCCACCCTGTGAGGCATTTGTGGCCTCACAAAAGCCACCCAAACACCTCGGCCTCCCTCAGCATCATGAACTTGGGGGCATAAATACATTCACACACATCCTGATGAATAAATGAAAAGCAATCCTATTGGAGCATATGAGGAAGGCATTTGGTTTAAAACTAATTCAGCCTGACCTTGTTTTTCCAGAAAGGCCTGACACGGCCTGTTGAGCATGCTTTATACATCTGCTTTAAACATTTACAATGTCCCAAGGACAAGAATCATGCCCTTAAAGATAGGGATGTAGCTTCCCCCCATATCGGCATTTATTTAAGGATAAGCATCTCTTCCTGGAAACTAAGGATTAGTTATTAATGTGTTGTGTTCACCTTGTGACCACTGACCAGCTGTGCCAGCTAAGCATCTTGTGACAGTAGTAGAAGAGACATTCCTGTCATATGTGATGTATGCTCTTTGTTCCAAGATGGCATATAACCACTCTGTACACCCCATTTCTTTGGTGCGCTTCCTTCCTTGAGGAAGGAAACATTTGGGCTATAGTCCTCAGACCTGGCTTACAATAAACTCAGCCCAATTTTAATTTATAGATTGATTGTGGATTATTTGTGTAGACAACCCTCAGACACTGACCCTCTTTGTAGACCCTGCCTTACACACATGCTCTTCAAGCACATTCCCTCAGACACTCCTTTACACTAAAAAGACTCACAATCATCTTTCACAGAAAACATCGGTGTGCAAAAAGTATGGGGAATTGAAAGGAAAGAAATTGAAGTGGTTAAAGCAAAAATAAATAACAATAACAACAAAAACTCAGGATTCAGAACTTAGGAGAAGGAGAGCCAGTTAAAGAAGAGACAGAACACGGAAAGACTGAATCCATGCATGCATGTTGGGAGAACACGGAGGGCACCTGGGGACTGCTGTTCTTGGGGGGACAACAGGCCACCTGCTCCCTCTCAGGGAGGAGCATGGTTCCGAGGACAGCATGGCCTACACCATGAATGAGGAAGGAAGACAACAGGACAGGCCACCCCAGACGCTCCAGCCTCATTCCAGCCTGCTGCGACCCTGCTGGGAAATGCACCTGCGGTTACAGTCCTGAGGTAGCTTCAGTCCCTCACAGCAACCAATTGGCAGAGATTGCAGGTGCCAGGAACCCACCAAACACGGGTGCTAGGTTACCAGTCTCAGGTAACTGGGCAGCCTGGACCTCCAGCTGTTGGCTCAGCATGTGCTCCAGAACTGTTCACAGCACTTTTATTTTCTTACACTGCACTGTGAGATGCTTATCGACTACAGAAGCAGGGGTGGGGGGGCTTAGACAGTTGTCTCCATTGATTTGTCGACGCAAATAATCCACAGCCAACCTATAAATCAAAATTGGAGTGAATTTATTAGGAGTCAAATTTGAGGACCATATAACCCCTTGGGGAAGGAAGGGCGCCAAAGAAGCGGGGTGTACAGAGTGGTTATATACCATCAGAGAACATATATCACATGTGATTGCAATGTCCTTTTTACAATAGTCACAAGATTGCCCTGTCGGCACAGTGATTGATGGGCACAGCAGGTAGCGGGTCTGCTGTCTTGAGCTGGGTGGTCACAGGATGAGCACAGCAATCAAATCCTCACCTAGGGAGAAACGCTTATCCTTAAGGAAATGCCAATGTGGTGGAAGTTGCATCCTTACCTTAAGGGCATTTGTTCTTGTCTCTGGGACATGGTAAATGCTCAAAGTAGACATACAATGCATGTTCAAAGGCCAGTCAGGGCCTTTGGGAAAAACAAGGTCAGGCCAAATTAGTTTTACACCAAATGGCTTTCTCATATACTCCAATATATCCTATTGCTTGCCATTTTATTTACCACATTCAAACAGTGGCAGGGCCTGAGTGCGCAGGCCCTACAAACTGGAACTCATCACAGGCACTCTGCAAGGTCTGATTTTGTTAATTTTCCAGGCCATTCCACACCAGCCAGTCTGAGCGATGCAGTGATGAGAATAGCGTGTCTGCTGCTCCTAGCACCACTTTTTCTACAGAAATATTGATTCTGATCTGCAACTCCCCACATCCACCCAGTTATAAGGAGAAGAGGCTGTGTGGGCTAGAGGCGGCTTGGAGATGCCCCTGGGTTTTTTCCCCTGGTGAGCCCTGCAGGAAGGGCCCTTCCTGCTGAGAGGGTACATGTTAGGATCGGCACAGTGATGGTGCTCTACAGACTTCTGAAAATGAAGGCACACTGGCCCCCAGTCTCTGAGTTCCACCTTCCGTGATCTTGCTCACTTTCTGCACAACTGAATGGGCGGAAACGGGAGGCAGCGATTGTTTGGGTTACGGTTATGGTTAGGGTTAGGGTTAAGGTTGGGGATGGGGTTGGGGTTGGCATTGGGGTTGGGTTAGGGGTTAGGGTGAGGGGTTCTGGTTCGGGTTAGGTTTGGGTTAGGGTTAGGGTACGGGTTAGGGTTTAGGGGTTAGGGTTAGGGTCAGGGTCAGGGTTAGGATTAGGGTCAGGGCTAGGGTCAGGGTCAGGGTCAGGGCTAGGGTCAGGGTCAGAGCTAGAGTCAGGGTCAGGGTCAGGGTCAGGGTTAGGGGTTAGGGACAGGGTCAGGGTGAGGGTCAGTGTTTAGCGTTAGAGCGAGGGCTAGGGCTATGGCTAGGGTAAGGGCTCTTAGGATTACGGCTAGGGCTAGGGTTAGGGTTAGAGTAAGGGTTGGGTCAGGGTCAGGGTCAGGGTGAAGGTTAGGGTCAGGGTTAGGGCTAGGGCTAGGGTGAGGGTTAGGGTTAGGGCTTGGGGTTAGGGGTTAGGGTTAGGATTAGAGCTAGGGTTTAGGGTTACAATCAGGGTTAAGGGTGAGGGTTAGGGTTAGGGGTTAGGGTTAGGGTTAGGGGTTATGGATAGGGTTAGGGTTAGGGGTTAGGGTTAGGGTTAAGGGTTATGGTTAGGGTTAGGTGTTATCTTTAGGTTTCAGGTTATGGGTTAGGGTTGGGGTCAGGGTTAGGGTCAGGGTTAGGGTTAGGGTCATGGTCATGGTTCGGGTTAGGGTCAGGGTTCAGGTTAGTGTCAGGGTCAAGGTTAGGGTCTGGGTTGGGGTTAGGGTTCGGGTTCGGGTTAGGGTTTGGGTTCGGGTTAGGGTTAGGGTTCGGGTTAGGGTTTGTGTTCGGGTTCTGGTTCAGTGTTAGGGTTCGGGTTAGGGTTTGGGTTAGGGTTAGGGTTAGGGTTAGGACTAGGCTTAGGGTTAGGGTGAAGGTTAGAGGGTGAGGGTTAGGGTGAGGGCGAGGGTTAGGTTGAGGGTGAGGGTTAGGGTTAGGGTTCGGGTTCAGGTTAGGGTTAGGGTTTGGGTTCGGCTTAGGGTTAGGGTTAGGGTTCAGGTTAGGGTTCGGGTTAGGGTTATGGTTAGGGTTCGGGTTCGGGTTAGGGTTCGGGTTCGGGTTAGGGTTCGGGTTAGGGTTAGGGGTTAGGGTTAGGGTTAGGGTTTAGGGTTCGGGTTTGGGTTCGGGTTCGGGTTCGGGTTAGGGTTCGGGTTCGGGTTCGGTTTAGGGTTAGGGTTAGAATTAGGGTTAGGGTTAGGGTTCGGCTTAGGGTTAGGGTTTGGGTTAGGGTTAGGGTTAGGGTTAGGGTTCGGGTTAGGGGTAGGGTTAGGGTTCGGGTTACGGTTCAGGTTAGGGCTCGGGTTAGGTTTAGGTTTAGGTTTCGGGTTCGGATTCGGGTTTGGGTTAGGGTTCGGGTTCGGGTTAGGGGTTAGGGCTTAGGGTTATGGTTAGCGTTAGGGTTAGGGTTAGGGTTCGGGTTCGGGTTAGTGTGAGGGTAGTGTTCGGGTGAGGGTTAGGGTTAGGGTTAGGGTTTGGATTCGGGTTCGATTTAGGGTTAGGTTTAGGGGTTAGGGTTAGGGTTAGGGTTCGGGTTCGGGTTAGGTTTAAGATTCGGGTTAGGGTTAGGTTTCGGGTTCGGGTTAGTGTGAGCGTTAAGGTTAGGGTGAGGGTTAGGGTGAGGGTGAGGGTTAGGGTGAGGGTTAGGGTTAGGGTTAGGGTTAGGGTAAGTGTGGGGAGGAAGCCCCTTAAAAGCTAGAACTGAGTGTGTTTCTGTACACTGTCCGTTCTTCAAAGGGAAGTTCTCCCCCATCCTTCTCAGCTCGAGTGAGAAGCTGGGACTTGGTGTGAAAATAGATTCCTAAGCAGGTACTTGCAAGCCACAATCACACAGAGCCTTCTGTCAGGATCCAAGAAAGAGTTTTCGCCGGGTGCTCCACTCTGTGTCTCCATGCAGATGTGAGGTAAAGTAGTAAGTTAAGAGGAGAGAGTGTGTTTCTGGAGAATGTGAATTCTGCCAAGGGAAGTTACAGCCAGTGCTTCTCAGCTCTAGGGCAGAGTGTGTGGCTGCTGTAGAAAGAGTTCTCTAAGCAACTGTTTCTTGCAGCGAGGACAAACACCTACCAGACAAGCTGAAATCGAGCAGCTTCCACAGGGCACTCTGCTGCCTGCTTCCCTGAATGTGCGCTCCAGATGAATCTTAACAGCTACAGCTGAGTGGGTTTCTGGCCTAGGTTATTTCTTCGAATGTAACTTATACCGAGTTCATCTCAGCTCTACTCCAAAGTTTCTAGCGGACGCAGGCGAATATCCTTGGGAACTACGCATCTGCATTCTGCCTTGTTCTGGCAAAGTGGCCTTTTCACTGAACTCTCCTGCACACTCCCCAGTAGGTGTGTGGAGGAAGCCCCTTAGGAGCTATCACTGAGTGTGTTTCTGCACACTCTTAGTTCTTTAAAGGGAAGTGCTGCAGAGTCCTTCTCAGCTCTGGTGAAAAGCTGGTACTTGATGTGCAAATAGATTCCTAAGCAGGTACTTGCAAGCCACTATCACACAGAGCCTTCTGTCAGGATCCAACAAAGAGCTTTCAGCGGGTGATCCACTCTGTGTTTCCATGCAGATCTGAGGTGAGGTAGTAAGTTAAGAGTTAGGAGAGAGTGTGTTTCTGGAGAATGTGACTTGTGCAAAGGGAATTTTCAGCCAGTGCTTCTCAGCTCTAGGGCAGAGTCCGTGGCTGCTGTAGAAAGAGTTCTCTAAGCAACTGTTTCTCTGCAGGGAAGACAAACACCTATCAGTCAAGCTCCAGTCGAGCAACTTCCACAAGGCACTCTGCTGCCTGGTTCCCAGAATGTGCGCTCCAGATGAATCTTAATAGCTACAGCTGAGTGGGTTTCTGGCCTTGGTTATTTCTTCAAATGGATCTTATACGGAGTTCAACTCAGCTCTACTCCAAAGTTTCTAGCAGACTCAGAAGAATATCCTTGGGAACTACGCCTCTGCATTCTGCCTTTTTCTGGCAGAGCGGCCATTTCACTGAACTCTCCTGCACACTCCCAAGTAAGTGAGGGGATGAAGCCCCTTAAGAGGTAGAACTTAGTATGTTTCTGCACACTGTTAGTTCTTCAAAGGGAAGGTCTCCCCCGTCCTTCTCAGCTTGAGTGAGAAGCTGGTAATTGCTGTGCAAATAGATTCCTAAGCAGGTACTTGCAAGCCACTATCACACAGAGTTTTCTGTCAGCATCCAAGCAAGAGCTATCGGCAGCTGCTCCACTCTTTGTTTCCATGCATATCTGAGGTGAGCTTGTAAATTAAGAGTTAGGAGAGAGGGTGTTTCTGCAGAATGTTACTTCTGCAAAAGGAATTTTCAGCCAGGGCTTCTAAGCTCTAGGGCAGAGTGTGTGGCTGCTGTAGAAAGAGTTCTCTAAGCAACTGTTTCTCTGCAGGGAAGACAAACAACTCTAAGACAAGCACCAATACGGCAGCATCCACAGGGCACTCTGCTGCCTGGTTCCCAGAATGTGCGCTCCAGATGAATCTTAAGAGCTACAGCTGAGTGGGATTCTGGCCTAGCTTATTTCTTCAAATGGATCTTATACCTAGGTCATATCAGCTCTACTCCAAAATTTCTAGGGGACTCAGAAGAATATCCCTGGGAACTACGCATCTGCATTCTGCCTTCTGGCAGAGCGGCCTTGCACTGAACTCTCCTGCACACTCCCCAGTAAGTGTGGGGATGAAGCCCCTTAAGATCTAGAACTGAGTGTGTTTCTGCACACTGTTAGCTCTTGAAAGGGAAGTTCTCTCCAGTACTTCTGAGGTCAAGTGAGAAGCTGGTACTTGCTATGCAATTAGATAAATAAGCAGGTACTTGCAAGCCACTATCACACAGAGCCTTCTGTCAGGATCCAAGAAAGAGATTTCGCCGGTTGCTCCACTCTGTGTTTCAACCCAGATCTGAGGTGAAGTAGCAAGTTAAGAGTCAGGAGAGAGTGTGTTTCTGGAGAATGTGACTTCTGCAAAGGGAAGTTACAGCCAGTGCTTCTCAGCTCTACCGCAGAGTGTGCGGCTGCCTAAGTAAGCGTTCTCTAAGCAACTGTTTCTCTGCAGGGAAGACAAACACCTATGAGACAAGCTCCAATGGAGCAGGTTCCACAGGGCACCCTGTTGCCTGGTTCCCAGAATGTGTGGCCCCCATTAATCTTAATAGCTACAGCTGAGTGGCTTTCTTGCCATGGTTATTTCTTCAAATGGAACTTATGCAGAGTTCATGTCACCTCTACTCCAAAGTTTCAAGCCGACTGAGAAGAATATCCTTGGGAAATACGCATCTGCATTCTGCCCTGTTCTGTCAGAGCGGCCTTTTCACTGAACTCTCCTGCACACTCCCCAGTAACTGTGGGTATGACGACACTTAAGGGCTAGAACAGAGTGTGTTTCTGCACACTGTTAGTTCTTCAAAGGGTGGATCTCACCAGCCCTTCTGAGCTGTAGTGTGAAGCTGGTACTTGCTGTGCAAATAGATTCCTAAGCAGGGACTTGCAAGCCACAATCACACAGAGGCTTCTGTCAGGATCCAACAAAGAGCCCTCGCCGGGTGCTCCACTCTGTGTTTCCATGCAGATCTGAGGTTAAGTAGTATGTTAAGATTTAGGAGAGAGTGTGTTTCTGGCGAATGTGACTTCTGCAAAGGGAAGTTGCAGCCAGTGCTTCTCAGCTCCAGGGCAGAGTGTGTGTCTGCTGTAGAAAGAGTTCTCTAAGCAACTGTTTCTCTGCAGGGAACACATACACCTTTCAGACAAGCTCAAGTCCAGCAGCTTCCACAGGGCACTCTGCTGCCTGGTTCCCAGAATGTGCGCTCCAGATGCATCTTAACAGCTACAGCTGAGTGGGTTTCTGGCCTAGGTCATTTCTTCAAATGGAACTTATACCGAGTTCATCTCAGCTCTACTCCAAATTTTCTGGCAGAGTCAGAACAATATGCTTGGGAACTACGCATCTGCATGCTGCCTTGTTCTGGCAGAACGGCCTTTTCATTCAACTCTCCTGCACCCTAACCTGTAAGTGTGGGGAGGAAGGCCCTTAAGAGCTTGATCTGAATGTGTTTCTGCACACTGTTAGTTCTTCAAAGGGAAGTTCTCCCTGGCCCTTCTCAGCTCTAGTTAGAATTTTGTACTTGCTGTGAACATAGATTCCTAAGCACGTACTTGCAAGCTCCTATCACACAATGCCATCTCTCAGGACCCAAAAAGAGCTTTCGCTGGGTGCTCCACTCTCTGTTTCCATGCAGATCTGAGGTGAAGGAGAAACTTAAGTGTTAGTAGAGAGTATGTTTCCGGAAAATGTTTCTTCTCCAAAGGGAAGTTACACCCAGTGCTTCTGACCTCCATGGAAGGATGTTTGGCTGCTGTAGCAAGAGTCCTCTAAGCAAATCTTTTTCTGCAGGGAAAACAAACATCTATCTGACAATCTCCAAAGTGCATCCTCAACAGGACACTCTGCTGCCTGGTTCCCAGAATGTGTGCTCAAGATGAATCTTATCAGCTACATCTGAGTTTGTTTCTGGCCTATGTTACTTCTTCAGATGGAACTTATAGGGAGTTCATCTCAGTTCTACTCCAAAGTTTCCAGCAGATACAGAAGAAATTCCTCGGGAACTATGTCCCATCCATGATCACATCTGTATATGTCTTGGTCTGGCAAAGCCAGATTTTCAGGGAACTCTCCTGAATACTCCCTAGTAATTGTGGGCAGCAGCGCCTTATGAGCAAGAACTGAGTGTGTTACTGGACACTGTTTATTCTTCAATGGGAACTTCTCCCCAGCCCTCTCAGCTCTATTGAGATCGTTGTAGTTCATCTGCATATAATATCCTAAGCAGATACTTGCAAGCCTATATCACAGAGGATTCATTTTGAGCCCACCTTGTGGGAACCAGGCAGCAGAGTGCTCTGTGGAGCCTGCTCTATTTGGTCTTGTCATATAGGTTTTTGTCTTCCCTGCAGAGAAACTGTTGCTTAGAGAACTCTTTCTACAGCAGCCACACACTCTGCCCTAGAGCTGAGAAGCACTGGCTGTAAGTTCCCTTTGCAGAAGTCACATTCTCCAGAAACACACTCTCTCCTAACTCTTACGTTACTACTTCACCTCAGATATGCATGGAATCACAGAGTGGAGTACCCGGTGAAAGCTCCTAAACACAGTTGTAGCTCCTAATTGGCTTCTTTCCCCACACTTCCTGGGGAGTGTGCAGGAGAGTTCACTGAAAAGGCCTCTCTTCCAGAAGAAGGCAGAATGCAGATCGGTTCCCAGATCGGACGTCATTCACGAGGGAATTCTTCTCTGTCTGCTAGAACGTTTGGAGTAGAGCTGAGATGGACTCTGTATAAGTTCCCTTGGAGGAAATAGCTAAGGCCAGAAACCCACTCAGCTGTAGCTCATAAGATTCATCATGAGCACTCATCCTGGGAATCAGGCAACAGAGTGGCCTGTGTAGGCCACACTCTCGGATACTGTCAGACTAGTCTTCATCTTCCCTGTGGAGAAACAGTTGCTTACAGAACTCTTCCTACAGCAGCCAGACACCCTGCCATAGACCTGTGTTGCACTGGTTTTAACTCCCTTTGCTGAAGTAACATTCTCCAGAAACACACTGTCTCCTAACTCTGATGTTCCTCCTTCACAGACATA
Source organism: Tapirus indicus (assembly GCA_031878705.1). Lineage (NCBI taxonomy): Eukaryota > Metazoa > Chordata > Mammalia > Perissodactyla > Tapiridae > Tapirus > Tapirus indicus. The sequence goes on from CM062921.1 coordinate 146,102,128, forward strand.
CCCTGGGAACAGTGCAGTGGATCTCCTGGTGAAAGCTCTTTCATTGATCCTGACAGAAGGCTCTGTGTGATAGTGGCTTGCAAGTAACTGCTTAGAAATCTATTTGCATAGCAAGTACAAGTTTCTCACTAGAGCTGAGAAACACTGGGGAGAACTTCCCTTTGAAGAAATAACAGTGTGCAGAAACACACTCAGTTCTAGCTCTTATGTGGCTATTTTCCCCACACTGCCTGGTGAGTGTGCCAGAGAGTTCACTGAAAAGGCCACTGTGCCAGAACAATGCAGAATACAGATGGGATGTTTGATGGGATGTTGTTCTGGAGGGAATTCTTCTATGTCTTTTAGAATCTTTGGAGTAGAACAGAGATGGACTCTGTATAAGTTCCCTTTGAAGAAGTAACCTTTTCCAGAAACCCACTCAGCTGTAGCTCTTAAGATTCATCTTTCCCACCCATTCCAGCAGCCTCGAAGCAGAGTGCCCTCTGGAGGCCCCACTGTCGTACCTTTCAAACCAGTCTGTGTCTTCCCAGCATAGAGACAGGATCTTAGAAACCTCTTCCTACAGCAGTGACACACTCTTCCCTACAGCTGAGATGCACTGGCTGTAACTTCCCTTTGCAGGAGTAAGATTCTCCTGAAAGACACTGTCTCCTAACTCCTCAGATTCTCTTTCACCAGACATATGCTGGGAACACTGTAGTGCGGCTCAAGGAGAAAGCTGCTCCTTCATGCCTGACAGAAGGCCCTGTGTGATGTGGGCTTGGAAGGATCCTCTTAGGAGTCTCTTTTGCACAGCACCTAAAAGCTTCTCAGTAAAGCTGAGATAGACTGGCCAGAACTTTCCATTGAAGAACTAACACTTTCCTGAATCACACTCAGATCTAGCCCTTAAGGGGCTTATTCAGCACTCATGCTTGGGTGTGTGCAGGAGATTGCACTCAAAGGTCTCTGTGCCAGGACAAGGCAGAATGCAGTCTGGGTTCCTGGCTGGGACATAGTTCCTGAGGTAATTCTTGTATGTCTGTTAGAAACATTGGAGTAGAACAGAGATGTACTCTGTATACGTTCCCTTTGAAGAAGTAACCTTGCCCAGAAAGCCACTCAGCTGTAGCTCGTAAGATTCATCTTGACCACACTTTCTGGGATCCTAGGGGCTGACTGCCCTGTGGAGGCCCCTCTCTGGGAGACTGTGAAACCAATTTTTGTCTTCCCAGCAGAGAAACAGGATCCCCCAGAACTGCGATGTAGTGGCTGGAACTTCCCCTTGAGAAAGTAAGATTCTCCAGAAACACATTGTCTTCTTTCCTTGTTTCTCCTTCCCAACTTACACAGGGGATAGTGCATGGGTGCTCCCGCAGAAAGCTGCCTCTTTGACCCTGACAGAAGCCTCTGTGTCATGTGCATTTGGAAGTAGCTTCTTAGCGATCTATTGGCTCAGCAGCCACAAGCTTCTCTGTAGAACTGACATCGAGTCACTATAACTTCCATTTGAAGAACTAACATGGTCCAAAAGTGCATTCATCCCTCACTGTGAAGAGGATTCTTCCCCCCACACTCTACAGTTTGCTGTAGAGTGAACTGAAAAGGCCCTTCTGCCAGAACTCGCCAGAATGCAGATTGGGATCCCCTCTTGGACCTTGTTCCTCAGGAAATTCTTGTCTATCTGCTACAAACTTTTGAGTAGAGCTGAGATGGACTCTGTATAAGTTCCCTTTGAAGAAGCAACCTTGTACAGAAAGCCACTGAGTTCTAGCTCTTAAGATTTCTTCACCGCAACTTCTGGAACCCAGCAGCAGAGTGCACTGAGAAGGCTGCTCTCGTGGATCCTGTCAGAACAGTCTTTGTGTTCCCAGCAGGGAAGCAGCTGCTTAGAAAACTCTTCCTGCAGCAGCTACCATCTCCTCACTAGAGCTGAGATGCACTGTGTGTAACTTCCCCTTGAAGAAGTAACATTCTCCAGAAACACATTCTCTTCTAACTCTGAAGTTTCTCCTTCCCAACCAACACAGGTGACAGTGCATTGGTGCTCCTGGAGAAAGCTGCTTCTTTGGCCCTGACTGAAGGCTCTGTGTGATGTGCTTTTGGAAGTAGCTGCTTAGGAATCTATTGGCTCAGCAGCTACAAGCTTCTCCCTAGAGGTGACATCGAGTCTGTACAAATTCCCCTTGAAGAACTAACATTTCTGAAAGCACATTCAGCTCTAGTGGTGAAAAGGCTTCTTCCCAACTCATTGTGGTAGTTTGCCCTAGAGTGTACTGAAAAAGCCCTTCTGCCAGAACTCACCAGAAAGCAGATTGTGATCCCTCCTTGGACGTGGTCCCTGAGGATATTCTTGTCTATCTTCTATAAAGTAGTGAGTAGAGCTGAGATAGACTGTGTATAAGTTCCCTTTGAAGAAGCAACCTTGTATTGAAACCCACTCAGTTCTAGCTCTTAACCTTCCTCTACACCACAATTCTGAATCCCAGCAGCAGAGTGCACTGAGAAGGCCGCTCTGGCCAATCCTGTCAGATGGTCTTTGCATTCCCACAGGGAATAAGCTGCTTAGAAAACTCTTCCCGCAGCAGCTACAATCTCCTCACTAGAACTGAGATTCATTGTGTGTAACTTCCCTTTGAAGAAGTAACTTTCTCCAGAAACACGCTCTCCTCTAACTCTTAAGATTTTCCTTTCCAACCTACGGTGGGAACACTGCAGTGTGGCTCTCAGAGAAATCCGTTTCTTCGAACCTGACAGATGGCTCTGTGTGATGTGGGTTTGGAAGTAGCTGTTTAGGAATCTATTGGCACAGTAGCTACTAGCTTCTCCCTAGAGCTGACGTCAACTCTGTATAATTTCCCTTTTAAGAGCTAAGATTGTCCAGAAACACACTCAGTTCTAGCTGTGAATAGGCTTCTCCACCACACATTCTGTGAATATTGCAGTAGAGTGAACCGAAAAGGCCACTCTGCCAGAACAGCTGAGAATGCAGATTAGGATCTCTGCTTGGACCATTTCCTGAGGTTATTCTTGTCTGTCTGCTGGAAAGTATTGAGTAGAGCTGAGATGGACTGTGTACAAGTTCCCTTTGAATAAGTTACCTTTTCCAGAAACCCATTCTCTTCTAGCTCTTATGATTCATCTTCAGCTCACATTCTGGGAACCCAGCAGCAGAATGCACTGAGAAAGCCGCCCTTCAGATCCTGTTGGAATGGTCTTTGTGTTCCCAGCCCAGAAGCAGTTTCTTAGAACACTATTTTTACAGCAGCTACAAACTCTTCCCTAGAGCTGAGATGCACTGTGTGTATCTTCCCTTTGTAGAAATAGCAGTCTCCAAAAACACACTGCTAACTCTCAAGATTCTCCTTCACAACCTACCCTGGTAACCCTCCAGTGGGTTTATGGAGACAGCTGCTTCTTTGATCCTAACAGAAGGGTCTGAGTGATGTGGGTTTGGAGGTAGCCGGTTAGGAATCTATTGACACCAGCTACAAGCTTCTCACTAGAGCTGAGATAGACTGTGCATAGCTTCCCTTTGACAATATAACCTTGTCCAGAAACACACTCGGTTCTAGCTGTGAAGAGGCTTCTTCACGACACATTCTGGGAAGGTTGCAGTAGAGTGCTCTGAAAAGGCCAGTCTGCCAGAACACATCAGAATGCAGATTGGGATCCCCACTTGCATGTAGTTCCTGAGGAAAATCTTGTATGTCAGCTAGAACCTTTGAAGTAGAGCTGATACAGACTCACTATAAGTTCCCTTTGAAGAAGTAACATTGTACATAAATGCACTCAGTTCCAGCTCTTCATATTCACCTTCACCACACATTCTGGGAACCCAGCAGCAGAGTGCACTGTGGAGCCCACTCTCTAGGATCCTGTCAGAATGGTGTTTCTGTTCCCAGCAGAGAAGCAGTTGCTTAGGAAACGTCTTTAAAGCACCTACAAACTCATCACAAGAGCTGAGATAGACCCTGTATCACTTCCCTTTGAAGAAGTAAAATTGTCCAGAAACACCCTCACTTCTAGCTCGTAAGAGGCTTCTTCACAACAATATCTGGGAACAAAGCAGCAGTGTGCACTGAGAAGGCTGTTCTGGCAGAACACCTAAGAATACAGATTGGGATCTTGGCTCAGTTGTAATTCCTGAGCATAATCTTGTATATTACCTAGAAACTTTTGAGTAGAGCTGAGATGGACTCTTTCAAAATTCCCTTGGAGGAAGTAACCTTGTACAGTAACACACTCACCTACAGCTCTTATGATTCTTCTCCTCAAAACACATTCTGGGAACCCAGCAGCAGAGTGCACTGAGGAGCCCGCTCTCTCTGATCCTGTCAGAATGCTCTCTGTGATCCTGTTTTTGTGGTAGTTGCTCAGGAAAATATTTTTACAGCAGCTACAATCTGTCACTAGAGCTTAGATAGACTATTTGTAACTTCCCTTTGAAGGAGTAACATTATGCAGGAAAACACTCTGTTCTCTCTCTTAAACATAACCTTCACAACACGTACTGGGAACATTGCAGTAGAGTACACGGAGAAGGCTGCTCTCTCTGATCACGTTAGAATGCTCTGTGTGATATCTTCTTGAAAGTAGTTGCTTAGGAAAGTATTTGTACCACAGCTACTATAGTGTCACTGGTAGTGAGATCGACTAGGTATGGCTTCCCTTTGAAGAATTCATATTTTACAGGATCACACTCAGTTCTTGCCCTTAAGAGTCATCTTCAGAACTCATTCTGGGAACTTTGCAGTACAGTACACTGAGAAGAACGCTCTGTCAGATCCTATAAGAATGCTGTTTGTGATCCTGGGTTTTAAGTAGTTGCTTAGGTTCATCTTTGTATATCAGTTCCAGTCTTTTCCCTAGAGCTGAGGTAGCCTCTGTATAACTTCCCTTCGAAGAAGTAACATTGTACAGAGACACAGTCTTTTGTATCTGTTAAGATTCTTTTTCACAACGCATTCTGGGATGTTTGCATGAGTTCAGTGAAAGGGACTCTCTGTCAGATCCTGTAAGAACACTCTTTACGATCCTGGCTTGGAAGTAGTTGTTTACAAATATCTTTGAATATCAGTTCCAAACTTTTCACTACAGCAGAGACAGACTATGTCTAACTTGCATTTGAAGAAGTAACATTGTACAGAAGCACTCTCGATTTTATCTCTGAAGATTCATCTTCACCTACCATTCTGGGAACATTACAGTACAGTGCACTGAGGAGGCCTTTCAGTCAGATACTTTAAGACAACTCTTTGTCATCCCTTCTTGGAAGTACTTGCTTAGGAACATCAGTATATATCAGTTCCAAACGTTTCACTAGAGCTGCGATAGACTATGTATAACTTCCTTTTGAAAAAGTAACTTTGTACAGAAACACACTCAGTTCTAGCTCCGAAGATTCATCTTCATATGACATTCTGGGAACATTGTCATAGAGTGCACCGACAAGACCTCTCAGTCAGATCCCGGAAGAACGCTCCTTTTGATCCCAGCTTGGAAGTAGTTGCTTAGGAACATGTTGGTAAAGCAGTTCCAAACTTTTTACTATAACTGCGATAGTCTGTCTATAAATTCCATTTTTGGAAATAACATTGCACACCAACGCACTGGCTTCTATCTCTTAAGTATAAGCTTCATAGAACACTCTAGGAACATTGCAGTACAGGTCATTCAACAGACCTCTCACTCACACTCACTAAGAATGCCCTTTCTTTTCCTGGATTGTAAGTGTTTGTTTAGGAACCTGTTTGTATATCACTTGCAAGCTTTTCTCTACACCTGTGGTGGACTATCTATAACACCCATTCCAAGTAATAAGACTACAGAGGAACAGTCTTACATCTAGCTCGTAAGGATCATCCTCATATAACACTCTTGGACCATTGCAATACTGGGCATTTCGAAGGCCTCTCACTCACATTCATCAAGAACATTATTTTGCAACCCAGCTTATAAGTAGTTGTTCATGAACTTCTTTGTATATCAGTCTGAAACTTACTGCGGCTGAGATAGGATATCTGTAACATCCGTTCTTAGAAATAACACTGTACTCAGTCTTCCATCTAGCTCTTAAGGATCCTCTTCATATAGTAGTATTGGAATATTGCAATACAGGAGGCCTCTCACTCACATTCGCTAAGTATGTTTTATCTGAACCCAGCCTGAAAATAGTTGTTTAGGAACATCTCTATCAGTTACAAATTATTCACTACAGCTGAGATAGGCTATCTCGTTTCTTGGTCATTTTGAAGTTAATAATACAGTATTGTTGTCTATAATTACTGTGCTCTTCTTTAGATCTGCAGAACTTGCTCATTGTCTAATTACAAGTTGGTACCCTTTAACACTATTTCCCCAAGTCCCCCACCCCACAGGCCTTGGTAACCACCATTCTATTTTCTGTGTCTGTGAATTTGGCTTTTTTACATTCCACATGTAAGTGATGTTATACAGTATTTGTATTTCTCTTTCTGGATTATCTCACTAAGCATAATGCCCTCAAGGTCCATCCATATTGTTACAACTGGCAGGAATTTCTCTCTTCTCATGGTTGAATAATATATATACACACACATCTATATATATACACACATATATATGTTTATACCACATCTTCTTTATCCATTCATCCATTGATGGACAGTTAGGTGGATTGCATATCTTGCCTATTGTGAATAATGCTGAAATAAACATGAGAGTGGAGATATCTTGTTTTTATTTCCTTTGGATATATAAGAGGGAGTGTGATTACTGGAGCATATGGTAGTTCTATATTTAGTTTTTTGAGGGATCTCCATACTGTTTTCCCTTGTAGCTGAACCAATTTACATCCCCACTAACAGTATACAAGATTTCCCTTTTCTCTATATCTCACCAACACTTATCTCTTGTCTTCTTGATGATAGCCATTCTAACCAGTGTGATTTAGTACCTCATTGTGGTTTTGATTTGCATTTTCCTGATTATTAGATATTTTGAGAATCTTTTCATGTACCTGTTGGCCATTTGGATGTCTTCTTTGGAAAAATGTCTGTCCAGTTTCTCTGCCCATATTTTAATGTTTGCGGGGTTTTTTTGGCTGTTGAATTGTATGAGTTCCTTATGTAGTTTGTATATTAACCCCATATTCAACATATTGTTCACAAATATCTTCTCCCATTTCATAGGTTGCCTTTATATTTTGTTGATTGTTTCTTTTGCTATTCAGAAGATTTTTAGTTTGACATAGTTCCAATTGTAGATTTTTGCTTTTGTAGCTTGTGCTTTAGTTGTCACAGCCACAAAATCATTGCTAATACCTATGTCAAGAAGCTTCTTCCCTGTTTTCTTCTTGGAGTTTTATGGTATCAAGTCTAGTGTTAAAGTCTTTAATCTATTTTGAGGTAATTTTTGTGAGTGCTATAGGATAGAATTCAATTTCATTTTTCTGCATGTGGTTATCCAAGTTTCCCACCCCCATTTGTTGAAGAGACTATCCTTCCTCCAGTCACAATAGTATCCAAAAATAAAATACTTAGGAATAAACTTAACAAAAGGTAATGAAAGAACTATAGAGTGAAAACTATAAGACTTTGATGAAAGAAACAGAAGAAGACACAAACAAATAGAAACATATCCTGTGTGCATGGATTGGAATGACCAATATCATTAAAATGTCCATACTCCCCAAAGCCATCTACAGATTCAATGCAATCTCTATCAAAATCCAATGGCGTTTTTCACACATACAGAAAAAACAATCCTAGAATTTGTATGGAACCCCAAAAGACCCCAAAAAGCCAAAGTAATCCTAAGAAAGAACCTATCTGGAGGCATCACATTTCATGATTCAAACCATATTCCAAATTTTGGTAATCAAAACAGTAGGGGTACTGGCATAAAAACAGACACAGACCAATGGAAGAGAATGGAGAGCCCAGAAATAAACCCCTGCATATAATGTCAACTAATATTTGAGAAGAGAGTCAAGAACACTTAATGAGGAAAGGATAGTTTCATCAACAAATGTTACTGGGAAAACTGAAAAACTACTTTTAACTTTTGAGGGATCCTACACTGCTTTCCATAGTGTCTGTAGTAATCGACATCCCCACCAGCAGTACACTAGGAGGGTTTCCTTTTCTCTACATTCTTGCCAACATGTTATCTCTTTTCTTTTCAACTATAGCAGTTCTAACTGGTGTGAGATGATATTTCTTTGTAGTTTTGATTTACATTTCCCCGTAATTTTGAATTAATCATGATGTTGAATTTTTCACAGATATAGAGAAAAGAAAACAATCCTAAATTTGACATGGAACCACAAAAGACCCCAAATAGCCAAAGCAGTCTTGAGAAAGAAAAACAAAGCCGAAGGCATGACACATTTTGGTTTCAAATTATACCGGAATGCTGTAGTAATCCAAACAGTATGGTGTATAGACCAGTTGAATAGAATAGAGAGCCCATAACTACACCTACATGTATACAGTCAACTAATCTTTCACAAGGGTACCAAAAACTACACAATGGGAAAAGGATAGTCTATTCAATAAATGGTTTTGGGAAAACTGAATTTCCACATGCAAAAGAGTGAAATTGGACCTTTACCTTACACCATACACAAAAATTAACACAAAATGGATTAAAGACTTAAATACCAGACCTAAAGTGTAAAACCCCTAGATGAAAACATAGAGAAAATCTCCTTGATGTTGGTCTTGTCAATCATAATTTGGGTATGATCCCAAAAAGACAACAAAAGAAAAGATAAACAAGTGGGACTACATCCAAGTAGAAAGCTTGCACACAACAAAGGATACTATCAACAAAATGTAAAGGAAACCTAAGGAATGGAAGAAAATATTGCAAGTCATGTATCAAAAAGGAATTAGTACCCCAAATATATAAGGATCTCACACAACTCAGTAGCAAAACAAACAACCCATTTTAAAAATGAACAAAGGACCTGAATAGATATTTTCCCAAAGAAGGCATACAAATGGTCCATAGGTATATGCTCAACATCATTAATCATCAGAGAAATGCAAATCAAAACCACAATGAGATATTAACTCACAGCTGTTAGAATGGCTATAATTGAAAAGACAAGAGATAACAAGCATCGGCAAGAATATGGAGAAATGGAAACCTGTGCACTGTTGGTAGGAATGTAAATTGGTGCAGCCATTAAGAAAAACAATATGAAGTTTCCTCAAAAAATTAAAAACAATTCTACCATATACTCCAGCAATTCTACTACTGGTTATATATATCCAAAGGAAATGAAGTCAGTATCTAAGAGCTGTCTGCCCTCCTGTGTTTATTGCAGCATTATTCACAGTAGCGAAGATATGGTAACATCCTACATGTCCAGTGATGGATGAATGGATAAATAAAATGTGATCTGTCTATCTATCTATAATGGAATATCATACAGACATAGAAAAGAAGGAAATCCTTCCATTTTGACAACATGAGTGAACCTAGGGGCCATGTCATGCCAACTGAAATAAACCAGACATAGAAAGACAAATATTGTATATTCTTGCTTACAGGTGGAATCTTAAAAAACAGAACTGAGAAAAACTGAAAGGAGAATGGAGGTTGCCAGGAGCTGGGGGTTGTGTGAAATGGGTAGAAGTTGGTCACTGGGTACAAACTTTCAGCTATAAGATGAATAACTTCTGGGGAATCTAATGTACACCATGGAGACTATAGTTAGTAATACTGTGTTATGTACTTTAAATTTGCTACAAGAGTAGATTGTCAGTGCTCTCAACACACAAAAAAAGACACCTCTGTGAAGTAGTGAATTTTAATTAGCTTGATTTTGGTATCATTTCTCAATGTATATGTATATCCAACCATCTCACTGTACACCTTAAATATATACAGTTTTGTCATTATACCTCAGTAAAGCAGAAAAAAGATTTATTCCTTGGTATATCTTTATTAATATAAAGATCACTCATAGTAAATCAAGAGGTGAGTGGGGTGTAAGGAGATTGTAATTAAGTGTGTACTTCTCTTTCAGTTTTTTTATCAAGGGGAAGAAAGACCTGGGCATAAACTAGAGATAAATTGGTTCAGAGAATGCTTTTGTTTCAAGAATGAAGGGATTGATTGAGTTTAAGGGGATGGATTGGGAAGCCATGGGGAAGTTGCTGGTAAAGGATATTCAGTTTATAATTAACAAAATGTCTTTGAGAGAGCAGGAGAGAAAAGGATACATTTAGATAAATTAGATAAGCCAGGAGTAGAGATGAATTTTTCAATTTTATCTGGTGAGGGCTCACCAGTGGGTAGAAATTCAGCAATATTTGTGGATTTCATGGCAGTGAAATGAAATGTATTTTCAAATCTTCTAATTCATCTGTGTAGTAGGAGATGGTTCCACTTGTAGAAACTGAAGGGAGAGGTGAGAATTTCTGGCACTCTTAAGGGATGGGGGAGGCCTGAACATATATGAATTGTGGAATAAGGTTAATTATCAACATCTAGTAGGACATGAGATATTTATGAAAAGTCATTGGCAGATTAATGACACTGTCATTAGACTGGATCAGTATCCTAATCCTGTACTGTGACAGATGCAGCCATGGGAAACGGAGAAATCTGGGTTCATCTGGGATTGGTGTCTTGATCAGAAGTTGTGAAAAGTTGGGGGTCATGAGATCTTTCTGTTTTGGTATATATGTGTTGAAATGAGTATGTATGGGTAAAATGGGGTCAGCAAAACTGAGGAAAGGTGGAGGGTGGTGTTTGGGATGGTGGTCAGTGTACTGGAGGTTCCCACAGTGAGAGGACCTAGGCATGGGGAGTAATTTCGTGAACAGGCTGAAAGGAGAAGGGTTGTGAGAAGAGGGAGAGGTCTCCATTGTTGACCTGAGAGGTCACATATCCAGCTAAAATCTGGGTCGGGCGCTAAGTAAAACTCCTCAAGATGAGCATGTTTAATTATTTGAGATTCAGAGACAATCAGAGTTGAGTTAAAATTCTAGCTCTGTCGTTTTGTAGCCGTGTGATTTTGTCTTACTCATGAAGCTCTCTGAACCAGTTTACGTCATTTGTTAAATGGGTAACTAACACATAAACAGTAGCGTCATTATGTGGACTAAATAAGCAAATCTATGTAATTCCAGTTACAGGGTCCCAATTTATTCATCGGATAATTTTTTTCTCTTCTCTGGACCTCAGGGTGAAAGGGTTGTCATCCTAACCTTGTTCATGACATATTACCATAATTTGTCCATGCAGTACATTTATTAGTGGTGTTTTAGGTAGTACTTGACAGTTGAAAGATGCTACCATATACCTCGATTGTGACGTGATGGGATGTTCCTGTTGATGATAATTACTAGGACAGAGCTCCAGCTACCATTTCACTACAATATCTGAAAGGTGCAACTCAAATTCCTTCACTCTATGATTTATGAGCCTTCCTGTCCTGTGGGGAATGTGGGGCACAAGGGTAGGATTATCGTGTATGTAATATGGCTTCTGTCCTGTGCAAGGGAATTTTAGTGATATATTTACATGATGAGAGTCATTGGACCCTCCAGCAAGAGATGAATCTTTGAATAGTCGCACACTACCATTCAATAGACTCCAAAGTAGCCTGGTCACATATCCAGGGATGTGGAGGATACAGTTAGGGTTGCACTCACAATGCCCAAATCCCCATGTGGAGGAGTCAAGGTATATGCAGAGGGTGGGGACAGACTACAGAGGGAGGGTGTGGGCTGCTAGGGGCTAGTGGAGGTATTGAAGAACCAGTGCTAATGGATGTAACCAAGAAGTATTAAATCAGAAATCTTATCATGGTGCCCTTTGCTGTGGATACAAGAATCTCCATGTAACATAAGTCAGGTTCTGCTAGGATTTGGCATCAGAGAAGGAATTAAATTGTACCTCTACCAGATCTAATTAAAATGTAAAACCCTATGACTTTCCATTTGTTATCTGTAAAATGAGAATATTAATATCATCTCCCATATGATCATCAGTAGCTAAAGCCTTCTCACTGTGACCCTAGGAAAAGACTGCTCACCTATTTGCCTTAGATCATTCTTCATGCAAGTGTGGTTTGAGCTGGGAGATTCATTGCCATGTGAAGGTTTAGGATTTCATGACTGGTGTATGCACAAGTGGTGAAAAAGACTGGAGCCTCATGGCGTCTTTTTCTTTCCTCAGCTTTGTCTGCTTAGTTATCAGGCTGTCCCTTGGGGAGAAGTCTAAGGAAGCAGGGGCAGCTGAGCTCTTGAGAATGCAACCACAGGTGAGTAGGAACTTGCTCTTACTCCTGAATTGATTCTTTTGTTACCAGCAGATGGGTAGGTTTCTCCAGTTGGCCTGGATCTTCTAAGTGCACCCAGGAAATATTGGTGTGTTATGTTTCACTAGGATTCTGGGAGGCTTATGGCAGTTTCCAGACTGATAAATAAATAATCTCCTTCCTACATTTACACTGACTTAGTCAATTCTCCATTAGGGATGTCCTTGCAGAGGAGAAACGTGAATAGTTTTCTTATCCAGCCCATAGCGTTGGTGGAGAAATAACTCTCTCATTAACCATGTTAGCGGCTACAGTGGCCTCAGGCATGTGGTTAACACAGGCATAGAGATGAGTGAGAGTAAAGATTATAATCCAGTAGGGGGAGATATTTCATCAATTGAGTTCAATCAATCCAGTGTTATAGGGGCTGGGGTGGAGGCTGTGCAGCATTGAGGTGGTGGGTTGAAGAAAGCATTGGACCAGAGAGAGCAATGAGGAATCTTTCCTTTATTTTCACCAATTTTGAATTTACTAAAGTTTTTATAAAAAATATATGAACATATTGATAATTTTAAAAAGATACCTAAAATTCTCCTTACCCCCTTCCCAAAATCCAGTTTCTCTCTTTGTAATTAACTTTTGATCAAATTTGAAAACTGAACACAATGCGTGGACAGCATTTTCTTAATTTTGGCTGTGTATTGAGAAGGAGTATAGAAGATAGAATAAAATGTCAGATTCTGTGGCCATTTTGGGGGGACTGGAGTGACCGTATACAATTGAGAGGCTTCCATTACCCGTTAGCGGATGGATAGGATTAAGCCACAGGATAGACAAGGATAAGTGATGCTTGGAGGTCCCAGAGAAAACCGACAATGGAAACCTCACTGTAGGATGGGTCAGGCTAGCAGCATCCTTCTGTATAGAATTATCAGGGGTCCTTGGGTGGTGTTTCTGGACCATCTGTCCTTCTACCTTGTAGTGAACACAATAAATGTATAGAGATATGAGAGAGAGAGGCTGCACCTGCCTATCAATGTTCTCTATTGTCTGTTCAGTTCTGCAGAATGGTCAGCATTCTCTACCTTTAAATAATAATAATATACTTATTATTTATGTGTATTGAGTGTTTATTATAAAGGAAGCACTTTGCAAATTAGCTCATGGATCTCTCAACTTTTGTAACAGGTTGTTGAGTCACTTCACAAAGGAGAAAGGTAACTGTCATAATCTCAGTTATCTGTCACAGGCAATGGTTATTGCTTGCTTTTTGATGAGACTGATTTACTTGAAACTGTTAAGAAAGAGAGTCTCTGTTTTCTCAAGATGAAAACTTATAATTATATGTATTATATTATATATATTCAGTATATTATATATACCAGTCTGAAAGTGAGATTTACCACATTTTTGGGAATTGCCCGGTTATTTCACATTGCACATGATGTGACATTCCTTTATAGTGTAGCTAATGTCTTGAGGCTGTGTATATATTGTATATATCTTTGTGGTTATGTGTGAACAGCACATGCCAGCTCAGCACAGGGAAGCATTAGACTGGAACCCCAAGCAGGGTTTAAGCTTTCTCTGCCTACAGCCCCCTTCCCCCAGCACTATCATGTCAACTACCCCTCCTTGGGCCTTGGTAGGTCTGGCCCTGTCTGAATCAGAATGTCCATAATGTTTTAGGAATCAGTGACCTTGAAGGATGTGGTTGTGGACTTCACCCAGGAAGAGTGGGCCTTGGTGGGCACATCCCAGGGAAAGCTGCACAGAGATGTGATGCTGGAGAACATCAGTCATCTCGTCTCTGTGGGTGAGTCTGTCAACACTGAATTATTTATTCAATAGGCATCCAGAACAGTTTCCACATATCACCCTCCCCTCTCAGCCTTCATTCAGATTCTTTCATAGCACTTACAACTATAAGAAGGTAATCTGTTTATTTATTGATTTTCTGACTTGTACTTTGTCCCTCAACTAGAATATAGTCTCCCTGACCACCGTGTCATGTCTTTTTTTGCTGCCCTATCGCCAGGACCCAGAACAGTGCTGGAAACTCAAAGGATTTTTTTAAGGACCAAACAATAAGACTAAATATTTCCAAAGTAATTACTCTGTTCTAAGCACTAAGCCCAGAGTTTGAGACCACAACAGAAAAAATAGCAGGCAACATAAACCTAGATTGTTCTTGTGGAGCTTATATATATTGAATTACTTTTGGAAATAATTTTTTTGTGAAGAAACATTAACTAGAAACATTTAATTCCTCCCTTGTTGAAAACAGTGAGGGTCTTCACTCTGTAAGCTTGCTCATGCACATCCACAACAAGAGCTCCTCAGTGCTTTGACTCAGTGTCAGGGTGTTCTTCCTGCTCTGCTCAGGGACCTACATGGTTTTCTTCAATGCTTACTTTGTCTTTCATTGGTATCCTGTCCTGGACTTGAAGAATATATATGGTTCTTCACACAGAGTTCAAAATCCATGTACCTTTTCCCCATGAACAGGGTGTCAGCTGTCCGAATCAGATGTAATGTTGCAGTTGAAGCAAGGAGAGGATTTGTGGAGGGAAGAAAGAGGATTTTTTCTGAGGCCTCAGGCTGGTTAAGCTTCAGGCATGTGTGTTCAATATGAGGAGCAGCCTGGTCAGTGAGGGAACAGAGCCTTGGTAATGTCAACTTCAGATTTCCTTAAGTCAATGGTCTTTTCAGAAAGATATGAGAAGCCAGTGGGGAAAAAATCCTCAACAGTGTCATTATCCCTAGATTTATCAATTTCTCTTTATTTATAGTTTATGTCCTCATTGGAGTGAAAGTTTCATGTCATGGTCTTTGCCCTCATCCCTTCCCTTCAATAATTTCTTCTCTCATAACCTTACCAAAATCCCATCTTAATTTTCTCTTCAATCCTGAAAACATTTTGTAATTGACAGTGACCTAAACCATGTTTCTACTCACTGGTGCATTCCTCCATTTTGCATTCTTTCCCTGTGTAAGGGTCAATATTTGAAACGTCCTCACCTTTGCCTTACAACATGTTGCTTTACAACATTTTGGTTTCCTGATGACTATCTCTATATTTATTTTTTTAATAAATTACTTTAGGGAGGAGAAGTGACCTTAAAAATCAAGAAATGATACCTATACCTGATGTCTGCAGGAAGGACACTTCTAACTGTATGCCAGCGGTAAGTTTCATGGGAGTGAACCCTGGTCCCCAACGTTAGAGACCTACAAATGGGGTGATTACTAATATGACACAATGACATGACTATAATTAGAGTTGGAAGTAAGTGCTGCCCCAGCAGAAAGTTTTGCATAGTTTGAATTTAGGCAAAAAGTTAACCTGAGCTCAGAGCTATAACCTGAGTTCTTATAAAAAGAAATTGCATAAACATGGTTTGCATACCTAGTCTTTGAAACACAATGAAGGTACAAAATAAATCAACTGTACAGTAGAGATATTACAAAGAATAAATATCTGTGCATGCAAGAGAGTAACACACTATGTGTATTTAATTTACATGGGGAAGGTTTTTAATGGGGAACTATAACTGATTAGCCTAGAATTCATATGTAGAGAAAAGAATGAATGAATGTGTGTGGGCAATCCTTTAAATGCCTCTTATCTTCTTCCATCAGCAGAAATCTCACACTGGAGAGGAACCCATTGAATAGAATGAGTGTGAGGTGTTTTCACTCACAGATTTATAGTTGACAACCTTTGTTGAAACACATGGGCCCAGGAGGCCCACCTCAATAAGCTGTTGGACCAACTGAGGCAACAAAGCCATGAGGAAACACTGAAGATTTTCTCCTTCATCCAGAAGAGACCAAACATTTTCTCCAGAACATGAAATCCAGGTAGGCAGACCAGATCTCAAAAGATAGAAGGGGATGTCCTGGAATCCATAATTAAGGTCAGAGTCAGTCTGCTTAGGAACCCAGGGGTGTGCCCAGGAATCTCAAGATGAAAATTTTGCCTCTAACTTTGCAGAATGTTGTGGTCCTTTGCTGCTCTGCTATCAGACAACTCAGAAGTTTCCAGGGAGAACTTTGATCTGAGAAACTTATGGAGGGAGATTTCAAGGCATTGTAGTTTAAATGTCAAAAGCTTGGGTTCTCCCCCCGCCTTTTTAAAATTTAAACAAAAATGCTCTTTGTTGAAGAAACAACAGTCAACCAATACAAATATGTAGAAATTTCCCCCTATTCCTGCCCAACTCTTTCTTCTTGTGGACATATACATTTCTATACAGCTGTACATTACTTAATGACAGGGATCCATTCTGAGAAACACATTTTTAGGCAATTTTGTCATTGCATGAACATCATAGAGTGTACTTACACAAGCCTAGGTGGTATTGCCTACTACAAACCTAGGCTATATGGTGTTAACCTTGTGGGACCATAATTGTATATGTGGTCTGTCATTGACCAAAACCTTGCTATGAGGTGCATGACTGTATATGGATATGTGCACATATATGGTGCTTTTTACATAGAGTTTGGAAAATACTATGCAAATTGTTCTATAACTGCAGATATATTTCCATTTTTAAATGACCATTTAGAAGTCATTCATATGGATGCTTCATAATGATTTAACCATCCCCCAATTGATTGGCTTTTTAAGATTGGTTTTAATTTCTCAATATGAAAAATAGTTCTCTGTGAACTTCCTAGTATCTTTGTGCCTTTGTACAATTCTGTAAGGACCGTCCACAGAAATGGAATTGCACTGCCAATTGATTGTAGTACTTAGATTCAGAAATATAACTTGAGACAACTGAGTCACCTCCTGAGCCTTCATCTCCTTACCTGGGAAAGAGGGAAATGTCTGGGCCTTGTGGCATTGGAGGATTTGACAGAATATTGTAGGTAAAGTTCAAGGACAGTATTAGGACAGTGGACGTGAAATGGAAACTCATATCACGAGAAGCAGAAACCCCTCTCGTGTGTGTTTTCCAAATGTTCTACAAAAAGCATGGATTCTTTGTGTGATCTGAAAAATTGCAAAACAAACCAAGGACTGTTCCTGTAAAAGGAAACCCACTCAGCAGTTCTGGGCAGAGCCAAATGCCAGGTTCCAGCCCCCTTCAGTGGGAACAGGGTGTGGCTCTTGGCTGGGGTCTCCCGCACTCAACCAAGCTCACCTTAGGCAGTGGTCTCACCTACCTACCTTGCAGGTAAGAATGTTTTCTCATCCTCCTGACAAAGGAAGTGATGGAGTCCCCAGTGGTCACACTGAAAGAACCCAATGCCTAAAGCTCCACTCTCAGTAGAAACTTCTTGTTCATTAGCTCTTTGAATGGGTATGAAGAGGAATACAAAAAAAGCACAAACCCCAGAAAATCACCAGGAAGCAAGAAGGAGAAGATGACTTCAAGTTTTGATCTGTCTTGACTTTGAGCACCTTCTCTAACCAGGCAGGGCTAGAATCTATATCAAGACATCAAGGAGTCAGAAGCCAAAATTGTTTCTAAAAGAGACCACCTCTTTCTCAGTTTAAAAGAGGTTGAGGGCTCAGAATTCAGGGCTGAAGGCTTGGATGGGATTGTAGTGGAAAGGCTAATTTATGTGGCAGTTGTAGTTCCATTTGTCCAACCCACCACTGTCACAGAAACCTCTTAAAACACAGCTCTGAGATTCCCTCTCTCCTGCTCGCAGGTCCCTCCCCAAATCTGCAGCCCTAACCACATCCAACCCACAGTTCCTACGTGGCCACAGAGCCACCCACACTCTGGTTCCCACCTTGACTTTCCCTGCTTCAGCAAACTCCTCACTCTTCCTGCATATGCCCCTTGCCACCTGCCCTTCCTCATCCTGCTCCACTGCAGGGATCCTTCTCTCTCCACATGGCCAAACCCAGACATTTTCCCAGTCCACTATCAGTGGCAAGCATCCCATCCACTCAGCCTGGCCCCTTATCTCACCTTCCTCATGCACACTCACCTCTCCCCTCTCTGAACATGCTTATATATTGGTTGTTGTCAAATACAGGAGTTCAGAGCATCCAACTAGAATGTGCTTCCTGAAGAGCAATTATGACTTACTAAGTTTGATTCAACTTTGATTACCCTTAGCACAGTGTCTTGCACATAAGACACAATGTCTTGCTCGTCAGACACAATGAGTGCTCCCTGGGTAAATGCATGAATACTAGGAATGTCCTGGTCTGACTCTCCCAGAGTTTCATTTTTTTCCCCACACACTCAGCCAGAGTTCTGCATAGCCAGAGCTGAAAACACTTGTGGTTGACACTGAACCTGGCTGAGGGTTTCCCATATATATGGGATAGCTGACTCCTCAGAGAATCCCTCCCCTTGGCAGAGATCCCTGTTCCAAGGGCTAATTAACACTGCCTGTGCCAACTACCCAGATCAAGTGATCATTCCATCTAGACTAGTTTCAGAAATAAAGAAACAGTGAGTAGACAGCTCTTTTTTTCTCCTTCTTTGGTCCTGGATTTTATACATAAAGTGAGATATTGTAACAGAATATCAGATTGATTTTAGCTGGAAAAAGAAGGTGTAGGTGATTGAGGGAAGAGGTGAAAAACACAATAAAAAATAGGAAATGTCCGGGACTGATGAACAGTCAATGATATGTCTGTCCTGACCCAGGGTGACCTGCTGGCTCAGTCCTTGGGCATCACAAACAGTGTTTTCCTGCCCTGATGGTTTCTGGGTTCCTGGTATTTATGAGTTGGCAGGTGCTTATTTTTTTTTTAATATATGGATATAAATATATAGGCATGAATATATCATGTATGGTGTTCTGTTCTGATTAAGGGGCACGTTTATTTCAGAAAATGAGAAAACAGAAAAAATCAGTGGAGAAAACAAAAATACCCCACAATCCCATCACTGAAAATTGACCTCCCTTCACTCTCAAGCTTCTGGGCCTTTGTGTTTGAGTTTGGATCAAATAACATTTGTTTTTGGCTTTTGGGTGACATTTGCACTGCCTTGCTGACTCTGTGATGTTATAGCTGGAAAGACTAACCAGCTAGAGTTCACCTGGTTAGTCCACCTTCCATGGAAACGAGCCCAGACACAGGAAGTGGAAGGGGTGAAGGCAAACCTCTGATCTCTTTTTCCTTCACCTCAAAATCATATCTTTCCCCTCACTCTTCACCTTCAAAATGTCTCTTGTCTCAAACCTAATCATTCTCCTTTCTTTTCCATAGGCCATCATCTGTCTCCTCCATGGCACATGGAGAAAGCCACGAGGACCACCCCAAGACTTAATATTTATTGAAGAGGATTAACATTAATAATCAATAACCATGAGAGAGGTACTGTAATTAGCCCATTTTACAGATGATGACATGAGCTCAGAGAGTTAGTAACTTGGCCAGGATCTCTGAGATAGGAAGTGCTGAGATCCACGATATGAATCTAGACCATGTAATTCCAGAGTCTTGAAGCAATCACTATGCTATCTGGCCATGAGACTAACCAGAAAAAAAAATTTCTGGATCCAATGGATTGGATTTGTGTGTTAAACCATAGTATACATACAAGTATGGAAATCACAGATGTTAAGCTTTATGGATTATCTGAAGGGGACACACCTGGCAACAAGTACCTACAAGAAATAGAACATTACCAACTCTCCAGGAGCCCCTCATGTACTCACCCCAAGTCACTACCCTCTCTTCCCCAAGAGTAACAAAATTCTCACTTCTTTATTAGTTTTGCTTGGTTTTGAACTTAATTTAAACGGAATCAGAATGTACTCCTTTATGTCAGGCTTCTTTCATTATGTTTGTGAATTTCAAACAATTATAAATGTGGATGTAGTTCACTTTTATTTCTGTATAGTATACCATTATAAAAAATGTAACCTATTTTATTCATCCTTTCTATTATTGGCACACATCTGGGTTCTTTCAAGTTTAGAATATT
This sequence comes from Tapirus indicus, assembly GCA_031878705.1. Taxonomy (NCBI): domain Eukaryota; kingdom Metazoa; phylum Chordata; class Mammalia; order Perissodactyla; family Tapiridae; genus Tapirus; species Tapirus indicus. The sequence continues at coordinate 146,122,282 of CM062921.1, forward strand.
ACCAAATAATGCTGCTCTGAACGTTCTTTTGCAATGATGAACACATGTAGGATTTTCTATTGGGTATTTACCTAAGAGGAAAATTTGGGGGTCATAGAGTATGTGTAAGTCTGTCTTTAGGAGATCCTAACAGAGAGTTTTTGAAAGTGGTTGTAACAGTTCACACCCTTTTCAGTGTATGAAGGCCCAGTTACTCTCATCCTCACAAACACTTGATATTGTCTGTGGTTTTTATTTTGGTCTTTGTTTATTGGTATCACATCATGGTTTTAATTTGCATTTTCCTGACAAGCAACAATGTTGTGCACCTTTTTGAATACGTGTTGGCTATTTAGTTATCTTTTTGTGAAATGCCTAGTCAAATCTTTGTGTGTGCATGAGGAAGATTAGCCCTGGGCTAACATCCATGCCCAACTTCCTCTACTTTATATGGGATTCTACCACAGCATGGCTTGACAAGGAATGCATCAGTCCATGCCCAGGATCTGAACCTGTGAAACCCGGGCCACCAGAAGTGGAGCATGTGAACTAAACCACTATGCCACTGGGCCAGCGCTGCTAGTCAAATATTTTGACCAGTTCTTCTGGCAGATTGTCTGGTATTTTTATGAATAATTTATGGGAATTAGTTACATACCCTATATGAGGCTTTTTCCAGATAAACTATGGCAAGTGTTTATTCCCATATTGTTCTTGCCTTCTTACTCTCTTCACAGTGTCTTTTGATGAAGACAAGTCCTTAATTGTAATAAGGTCCTATTTATTAATTTTTGTCTTTAAGTTTAGTGTACCCTGGGGCTTATCTAAGAAACATTTGCTGGCCCCAAAGTCATGAAAATATTCCCCTGTGTCCTCTACTACAAATTTCATTGTTTTAAACATCAACATTTGGATGTAAAATCCACCTGGAATTGACTTTTTTTATGGTGTGAGGCAGGAGTCAAGATGAATTTCTTTCTTATCTGAATAACCAGTGCCCCTGGGCCATTTAGTGAGAAGACACTCTTCTCCCCAGTGTTCTGCCTGCCTCTTCTGTCACATACTAATGTTTGTATGTGTGGGTCTCAGGAGAGCTCTCTATTCTTTCTACTTCCCCTTGTGGCTGCCCTTGCACTGTGACAGCACAATGCCCTGATGATTCTAGCTTTATACTAAGGCTTCATACCTGGTAGTGGAAGCTCTCCAAGTTTGTTCTCCTTCAAGTTTGTCTTGACTATATGTGGCCACTTGTATTTCTATGGAAATTTTGAAATTGGATAGTCAGTGTCCACAAGATATCTGCTGAAATAACTTATTGTGATTGTGTGAATCTATAAATCAATGAGGGGAGAAGTGACATCTTAATAACACATAGCAAAACAAACAAACAAACCCTGAATGAAGCAAGACTATCATTGTAGAAAAGGAAAAAATCATAAACCGGGAAGAAATATTTGCAATTCATATCACAAAAGGGCTCATATTCCCAATATGTAAAAAGTTCCTAGAAATTGATAAGAAAGAAAACAAATACTCACTAGAAAACTTGGCAAAAGACATGAACCCACAGTTCATAGAGAAAGATATATACGTAGTCCTAAATATATGAAAATCTCAGGCTCAGTAATACTGTGACAAAATTGTTGAATTCCAAATGTGTCAAAGTTGGGGGAAAAGTAGAAAAGGGATTTCCTTCTCTCCAGGCTCTGTATGCCCACCAGGTCCAGCACCCTGAGGACACACCTGACTGCAATCAGGGTGACATAGGGCTCTAGAAAATATGGGGTGCTCAGAGTCTACAGGTGGGAGATTGCAAAGAACTCACCTGAGGAGCAGAACAGCTGGTGCGGTGCACATGCCAGAACCAAGTCAGGGCTCAGGTGCACTCACTGTCCTGGGGCCACTTGTGAGCACTGGGCCTTGACAGCAGGCCTGGCTGCTCCTGCTCCATGTCCACCAGCATCTGGCCATGTTAGGAGGCCTGTGCACCTATTCCCACTCAATCCTGCACGCTCAGATACCCCATCCAGTATTGATGGAGCCTGACAATGTGTCCTACTCTGCATGCCCTTATGAAGTTCTGCATCCAGCTCCTCTTTGTATAATTGGGAAACTGAGGCCCAGGAAGAGGCAGGTACTGGCCCAGGGCACAGTATGTGGGCAGAGTCAAGAAGAAAAGTGAGGATACTGGCTTCCTAGGCCAGGGCCCAACCCCTTCAACCACATTTACTTTGGAAATGAGAGCCCCTAAGACCCTGGGGAACCCTGCCCAACCCCTCCCAATTTGACCCATTTTTCTCTCCACATCCCCACAAGCACACAGGCATGCACAAACAGAAGCCAACTTCACAGGTGGGGATCACGGAGAGGTGGTTAAGAAAAGCAGACACTCTGTAAGTGACAAGGGACAGAGAAGAAAGTGGTTGCAGACAGCTCTGCAATGGAGTTGGGACATCCACTCTCCTGGCAATATGTCCTGAGGTCCACAGCATGAGGGCACTCCTCAAACTTCCCACAATCCTGCCTGGGCAGGGGCCAACTCTATAGTAGTCTCCAGAGGACAGGGCCTGGGATCCTGCAGTCCACCTCCCTGGGCTCCTGGAACTGGGCTGTGCACACCCCATCCCCCAGTACAGATAGGGACTATAGGAGAGAAGATCTAAGTTTCCTTCTGCACAAATTGGGCACTTACAGTGTCTGACCACAAGCGTCCTGAATGCTTGGAAAGTCTGTAGACCTTGGTTCTCTACTGATGACCCACTGTGTTCTGAGGACACGGGTAAATGCTTTCTACTCCCTTAAGGTCCTTCAGAGCAGAGAGGATCTTGGGGAATGAGGACTTGGAGTAGGGCAGAATGAAGTAGAGATTTGGACTGAGAGTCAGGGGTCCAGGAACAAGACCACCCATAGTTGAATCTTCAGGGTCTTCATTTGAAGTAGAGGGAATCATTGTCCTGGCTGGGGTGAGAATGTCTTGTGAGCAAACTACACATTCCAGAAGGGAGAGACAAAGAGGGGAACAAGGGCATCTTCTGAGATTTCTTCCACAGCTCTGAAAGCCTGCAGGTCCTGCTCCTTTACCCCTGGGACTCAGAGACCCTCTGCATTGAGGACACCCAAGTAAAGATTCCCACCTGGTGCTGCAGTGCGAGTGCTGACCACCAGAGGGCAGGCAGCCTCCTGGTTCAGTGGTGCCCACTGAGATTTGCTGGAGCGACTGGGGCAGGAAGAGTCACACAGAGGTCATTCTGGCCATGCCCCTGTCTCAGAAACAACATGCACCTCCTATGATTAGTGATCATCTCTACAGAATGAACTGGTCAGAGGCAGGAAGAAAAGCTCCAAGATCTTCTCATTTATTTATTCAGAGACTGTGCCCTGAGAATTCACCATGTACCAGGTGCCTTGAAGGGTCCAAGTTCAGTGGTGAAAATGGCCAAGTGGTCTCTGTCTTCCAGGAGCTTTCAGTCTGAAGGAGAGGACAAAAGCACAGAAGCAAGACATGTGAAAGAAAAGAGTGCTGGGGGCCAACCCAGTGGCATAGTGGTTAAGTTCGGTTCATTCCACTTCAGTGGCCTGGGTTCACAGGTTTGGATCACAGGCGTGGACCTATGACACTCATTAAGCTATGCTGTGGAGACCCACATACAAAATAGAGGAGGATTGGCCCAGATGTTAGCTCAGGGCTGATCTTCCTCAAGCAAAAAGGGGAAGATTGGCAGCAGATGTCAGCTCAGGGCCAATCTTCCTCACCAAAAAAGAAAAAGGGCTAACCCCCAAATAAAGCAGGGTGTTGTGAGGGAGGGCTGGGGGGCCACTGGGTAGGAGGGTCTGAAAGGCCTCTCTATGGTGATATTTACTAGGACCCGAATAACAAAAGGGAGCCAGCCCTGCACAAGTCTGGGAGCAGTGTGTCAGGGAGAAGGCACCACTGGTGCAGAGACTCACAGGCAGAAGTGTGTTTGACCAGAGGAGGTTAGAAATGTGGCCAATGTGGCTCAAGGGGGCCTGGGATGAGCAAAACAGAAATGGGGTCGAGGGTAGGGCCAGGTCCTGGGGCCTGGTAGGCTGTGTTAGCTATTTTTCTCCCTGGCAACATTACACCAATACTTAGCCCTTATAAAGCATGACTAAGTAACAGCTCCAATTTCTCTGGATCAGGAATCTTGGCACAGCTTAGCTGGGAGCCTCTGTCTCAAGGTTTCTATGCAGTTGGATCTGTGCCTCAGCTGAGGTTCTACTGTGGAGGATTTGCTCCAGGTGACTCATTCGCGTGCCTCTCATCAGGGCTCAGTTTGGTCTGAGAGCCGTGTTCCTTCTGTCTGCTGGCCGGGCAATCCTCCAGGTCTCTCCTATGTGGGCCTCTCCATAGGACAGCTCCTAACATTGGTGCTTGATGTCCCAGATCGAGGGATGCTACATAGAGAGAGAGAAAACAAAAGAAAGTAACAGGGAAGTGACAGCCATTTTAGCATTAAAACTTAGAGATGACATCCCATCACTTTGGCTGTATTCTGTTGGTCCAAAGCCCGTTATTAACTACTTAGTGGTTACACAGAGATGTGTACAGCAGGGGTGGGGATGACCACATGCCATTGTGGAGGGAATATGGTTACCTTCACTACAATTCACCAAGACCAAGAAGCTGAGGCAAGACTTAATGGGTATGATTAAGATTAAAGATTACCATGTGCTCAGTGAGAGTCATAATCAGGGTCTCATTGGGCTGAACATAAATCTACATTAAAGATGAATAAAAAGTCCAAGGGCAACAATAAAGTATGGTAGTGGGGAAGGAGCAGTACCTGCCTCAGTGTTCATGTACAAGGTCACTTTCCATGGCACTGATATGCGTGAGAGAATTTCACTCAAATAATTCATGTTAGAGGTATACGCCTCTGGTTTTCAAATTCTACTAGGTTATGTGTCTTAATAAAGTAATTAAAAAACAACTTGCATCACTTGTTTCATGGCTTAAGCAATCTTTGGTCAATTGTAGTCATCAAATATCAGAGCTGCAAAAGCCTTTGGAAAATATTTAGCACCCCTATCTATCCCCACTTCACAGATAAGTAAACTGAGGCCCAGTGAGCACAGCACTTGAACAATGACACAAATAAAGTTCTCTGACACCTGGTTTAGGTTCCTTGTTCATCGAGGAAGAGTGAAGAACTTTCCTTCCTCCAAGGTCAATGGACATATCCGTTGAATGTGTCATTTTAAAAGAAAAAGGACATTAAGTCAACATTTGAAATGTATATATAAATTCAGATTATCTCAAAGTCAAAGATCAGTGTTTTATTTTTTGAAAATGGAAAATATAGAATGATTATTGTTCTTCCCACTAGGATTGAGACAAAATTGACTATTTAAGACATGGAAATTCTCAGGGCATGCTTCCCTTTTCAGTTTGCCTCTCAATAGATGTTTAAAAAGTACTCAACTCCAGCCCGCTTGCCCTTCTAGTCAATCCTGGGCACCATAACAGGGTGGCAACCCATTTTTCTCCAATGCGAGTCACCTTCTGTATGTAGTATCAATACCAGCAGCAAGTGTTACTACAGGTGTGCACCCGACACCAGTTACAAGTTACTCTCTCAGCTTCTCACATGGGCAGCAGGAACAGTGGTGGAAGGATGGTTTTACCTTGGGTGACATTGACCAGTTCTTTCACTGGCAAGATGACTGGGGTCAGGGTTCTCATCTCACTCATGGAAGCGATGCAGCATTCCAGCACTCCTTTAATCATGTCCAGCTCATCTCCCCCATATAGGAACATGCAGAACTCAATGGAAATGCACTGTGGACACAGAGCAAGTGTTTAAAGGTCTCACCTGAGTCCAGCTCAACAGGTGAATAACATAGAGTTCTCTCTTTGGGTTTGAACCCAGTGTCTTCCAGTCATTCTAAACTCCTTTGAAATTGACCTCAGCCTTTGGCTACACCAAGATTAGAGGGACTATGAGTTCTTTGGAGACAGATGCCACCCCACACTCTATTCATCACCATACAGCATTCAAGGCTAGGCCCCCCATGGGCTGGAGAAACTTCAAACATTAATAGAATCGAAGTAAAATTGAATGGCTAACTTTGAAGAAGGGCTGACATGGGGGAAAATTCCAGCCATATCTCTCACTGCTCCCATCATCCATGTAGACAGTGGAGAAATCAGAGAAGGTACCATTCTCTCTACACATCTCATGCTTGCCCACCCCCCATATTCATATTATCATGCCATCACCTATCATCATGGCCCCATCCTCATGCCATTTCTTCTAGCGTTCAGGCAGCTGTCTTACTCCAGCAACCAAACATTTTTATCTCTGAAATTGGAGCTTAATCATAATCATCTTCAGAAGCTTCACAAAATAGGATTTGACAATAATTTAATGGATATGACACCAAAGGCACAGGTCATACAGGAAAAAGTTCACACATTGGGCTTCATGTATTTTCAAACTATGCCTGAAAAGACATTATCAACAGAGAAAAAACACAGTTCACAGGATGACAGACCATATTTGCAAGTCGTATATCTGATAAGGGCTTAGTATCTGGAATAGAGAGAAAACTCCTAAGCTCAGCAACAAAAAATAACCCAAATCAAACATGAGCAAAGATGTGAATAGACATTTCCTCAAAGAAGATATACACGTGGCCAATAAGCATATGAAAAGATGCTTAACATCTCTAATCACTGGGGAAAGACACATCAAAACCACAATGAGATACCACCTCACATCCATTAGAATGGCTCCTATTAAAAAAAGAAATAAAGAAAAGAACCAGTGTTGGTAAAGATGTGGAGAAATTGGAACACTTGGGCACTGTGGTGGGAATGTAAAATGGTATAGTTGCTGTGGAAATCGATATGGCAGTTCCTCAAAAATATTAAAAAGAGAATTACCATATGACCCAGCAATTCTACTCTGGGTATATACCCAAAAGAATTCAAAGAACACCCATGTTCATAGCATCATCATTCATAATAGTGAAAACATGGAAGCAACAAAAGTATCTGACCAGGGATGAATGGATAAGCAAAATGTGGTATATTATTCATTCTTCAGAAGGAAGGAAATACTGACACATGCTACAACATGGATGAACTTTCAGCATATTATATTGAGTGAAATAAGCCAGTCACAATAATATAAACCTTGTGTGGTTCAACATATATGAGGTACCTAGAGTAGTCAAATTCATGGAGACAGAAAGTAGAGTTGTGTTCCCAGGGGCTGGGAGTGGGGGTAAGGGGGTATAGAGTTTTAGACAAGAAGAGTTCTGAAGATGGATTGCGGTGACAGTTGCACAACAATATTACTGTATTTAGTACACTTAGAATTACACTTAAAATGTACCTAACGAACCTAATGTGCTTAATGACATGTACATCTACAACTGGTTAAGATGGTAAATTTTACATTATGTATATTTTACACTAATAAAAATGTATTATATTTTAAAAGTCCAAATACAGAGAAATGAGCAGAGGACAATTCCGTCTTGCCATTTTTACTCTTCTATTTTGATCCTGATAGTTTGTCAAGTCATTTTACACTGAGACAACTTTTATCAAATAAAATGTTCTGATTCTGTGCCTAACAAAACCTTGAAAATCAGAACTGTACAAAACACCAAAAGTATTTGTTGAAAATGTATTTTTCAAAGATAATTAGACATTTTAATTCCATGGTCAATTTTTTTTAATATAGGACAGTAAAACAAATTGTAGTTTATTCGCTTTTGTTTTCAATTCAATGAGTTTATTTTTGTCAAAATCAATTAATTTTTATGAAAATAATGTCTTGTACACATCATAATATACTGACTACAGATTGTGTTATTTTAAGTTTGTGTCATTATTTCTACCAAGTCAACTTTCCTGACACTTATTATGAATACTAAAATGTTTTCTTTTTTATCCAGTTTTACTGAGATAAAATTGAGGTATAGCACTGTATAAGTTTAAGATGTAGAGCATAATGATTTGACCTACTTATATTCTGAGATGATTACCACAAGAAGTTTAATTAACATCCATCATCTCATATAAATACAAAAAAAAAGAAAAAAGACCACCTTCCTCCAATTCCCCCTCCCCCCAATGCCCACCTATGGGTACCACAAATGTGATCTCTATTTTTATGAGTTTGTTTTTTTTCCTGCTTTTTACTTTTCTTCCTTTTAAATTCCACATATGAGTGAGATAAGAGTATTTGTCTTCCTCAGTGTTATTTACTTATCATAATGCCCTCGAGGTCCATCCATGTTGTAGCAAAAGGCAGGACTTCCTCTTTTCATGGCTGAATAACATGCGTTTGTGTATATACACTACAACTTTTTCATCCATTCATTCATTGATAGACACTTTGCTTGTTTCCATGTCTTGGCTATTGTAAGTAATGCTGCAATGAACATGAGGGTGCAGATATCTCTTCAATATAGTGTTTTGATTGTCTTCAAATATATTCCCAGAAGTGGAATTGGTTGATCATGCAATAGTTTGTTTTTAATTTTTGGAGGAACCTCCATAATGTTTTCCATAGTGGCTGGACCTATTTGCAATCCCACCAACAGTGCAGAAGGGTTCCTTTTGCTCACTTCCTCACCAGCATTTGTTATTTCTTGTCTTTTCATGGTCTCCATTAGAAGAGATGTGAGATGCTAGCTCATTTGTTTTCATTTGCACTTCCCTTGTGATTAGTGATGCTGAGCACCTTTTCACCTGCCTGACGGCCATTCGTGTATCTGCCTTGGGAAAATGTCTATTCAGGTCCTTTGCCCATTTTTTAATGGGATTATTTGGGTTTTTTTTTTTTTTTTTTTTTTTTTTGCTATGGAGCTGTATGAGTTTTTCATCTATTTTGGATATTAACCCCTTCTCAGATACATGGTTTACAAATATTCTTCCCATTCCATATGCTGTGTTTTCATTTTGTTGATCTTTTTTTGTGTGTGTGCTGTATAGATCAAAATGTATTTTTTCTTCTATCAGTGTTTAGTCAATGATAAATTTTACCATGGGCAATGGTAAAATGCAAAATCACAATGATAAAATACCAGATTTTGTATAATTCTGATTTTAACCATAATCAGTTTTATTTGGTGTGGATTATTTTAACTAATAATATTAAGCATGTTGAGTTGATGGAGAATATATGGTGGGCTCAAAGCCTTGTATTTCTGTGATACACAAGGATTCAATTTTGACTCAGGTTTTTAGGAATGTGTGGTTGCCTAAAAGGCTCCACAACTTCAGACCTGCCCCACTCCATTCACAAATGAGAAAGGATCTGCTCAGATCTACTGACAAAGTTTAGGAAGATGGAAGCCACACGGTGGGTCTGATCATCCTGCTGGGAACAGAAAGCAGGAATCCCAGTCATATATCCTAGTTTGGAAGCAAGACTCTGTTTTCTCTGTGAATGAATGCATACTAGAAAAGACAGGCTGTGGTATGTGAACAAGCGCCTGATTTGTCTGACAATTTCATCATCTCCTCCTCTTCAACCTGAAGGTTAGTGCGGGGAGAGGGCACTGGTGGTTTCCACTCTCCCTCAACCTTAGGAACAGAATCAGTTTTCTTTCAGGAAGGAATTCAACAAACTAAAAGATCACATTCCCGGCTTCTCTTGGAGCCAAGAGTGACCACAGGAAGTTCAGGCCAGTGATATGTGACTAGAAGTCTGGTGTGGGACTGTGAGGAGACTGGGATTAATTTGTACTGCCTGCCTCTAGGGCTCTTTTGTATGAGAAAGAAACAACTGTCTCCTGTTTGTGCAGCTATTTAGGATCCTCTAGACAATGTAGCCAAATCTAATTTTAACTAAAGTAGGAGTTTTGCCATTGGACCATTGTGTGACCTTGGACAGACAGGTCCCTTCTCTGGGCCAAATCCCCTCATGTGAAGTGGCAGATGCAGGTGTGGAGGCAGACTGTGAGATTCTGATATCTGAAGCTTTTGCCTGACTGCCACCATGTCCTCTTCTATTGGGAATAGAAGGAGTGACGGGGGTGGGATTGGGGTCAAGGGCACTGAGACACACCTCATGAACAGAGCTTTGGTATATTGTCCATGTGTGCATGGCAAGACAGGGCTCACATGCCCAAACTGTCTTCAGGCCAGCACATAGTCCTTTCTGCCTGCCCAGTCTTGGACATGAGGCCTGACTGACTGGTTGGTGTTCCCCTAATGTCACCCTGTGCTAGGGAGCCTTCTGTGCATCGATGACTCACTGGGCTCTGAATGCCTTGGAAAATGCTTTCCACTCCCTGGAGGTCCTTTAGAGCAGAGAGAGGCTTGGGTGGTTGAGGACTTGGGATAGGAAAGAATGTTCCAGAGTACTGTATACCAGGACTGGGGTCCAGGGACATGATCAGTCTTTTCTGGACTCTCAAGTTGTCCATTTGGATGTGGGGGGTTCTTTGGGTTGAGATGGGGATGACTCATGAGTAGAGAGGACAAAACAGGGTTGGACAGAAAAGAGGAGACATGGAGGCTTCCAAGTTCACTGGCACTGTCCTCAGAGCCTGTAGGTCCTGCTCCTTTGCCCCTGGGACTCTGGAGAGCCACGGCCTCGAGGACACCCAAATAAAAGTGCCAGTTTCTTTGCAGGTGTTCCTGCCTGGGCTGCAGTCTGAGTGCTGGCCACCAGGGGGCAGGCAGCCTCCTGTGTCAGTGGTGCCCACTGAGCTTTGCTGGAGCAACTGGAGCAGGAAGAGTCATGTAGAGTTCATTCTGGCCGTCCTCCTGCATCAGAAACAACATGAAACTCCTGTTACTAGCCTTAATCTCTGCAGTCCGGCTGGTTAAAAGGGAGGTGAGCTACCAGATCTTCCCATTTATTTGTTCAGCAACTGAACACCAAGCACTCACCCTGTGCCAGGTGCCTGGGTGGGCCTAAGGGCAGGTCTGAAAATGATGAAGAGGTCCCTGCCTGCAAAAAGCTCACAGTCTGGAGGGTAGATAGACAAAAGCACCAAAGCAAATATATAAGAAGGAAAAGGGCAAGTGCTGGTGTGAAACACAGCATGGGGCTGTGAGGGAGAGCAGGCAAGTCACCAGTGAGAGGGTCAGAAAGGCCTCACTGGGGTAACATTTGCTGGGAACAGAATGAAAAGAGGGAGCCAGCCCTGCACAACTCTGGGGACAGTGTGTCAGGGAGAAGGCACTACTGGTGCAGAGACTTGCAGGCAGAAGTGAGTTTGACCAGAGGGGATTAGAAAGGTGTCCAGTGTGGATGGTGGGAGACTGGGAGGAGAGAGGACCATAGGGAGGAGGGCAGGGACAGGTCTTGGGCCCTGGCAGACTATTAGTATTCCTTCCTCTCTGGAAACATTGCCCCAATACCTTGCATCTTAAAACTACAAATATTTAAATCTCAAAAGTTTTGTGGATGAGGAATCCAGGCACAGATTAGCTTGGTTCCTCTGTTCAAGATGTTTCACAGGCTGGGGCTGCAGCCTCAACTGAGGCTCTACTGGCAGAAGATTTGCTCCCAACCTCACTCAATGGATTCAGGATGCAGTTTGGACACAGAGGATGAGTTCCTTTGTGTCTATTGGCCTGGGCACTGCCTCGGTTCTCTCCCATGCCGGCCTCTACTTAGGGCAGCTCAAAACGTCTGTTTTTCCCCCAGTTCAGGTGTATTACAGGGAGAGAGACAGAGAGGGATAGAGAGACTCAGAGACACAGAGAAAGGCAGAAAACGGGAGAGAAAGTGAGAAGGAAGTGAGAGACTTTTTGTAACTAAAATCAAACATGGCACCCCATCATTTTGGCTGAATTCCATTGGTAGAACCCAGCACTCACCATTTAGTGGTCACACAGGAATGTGTATGCCACAGGCAGGAATCACTGGGAGCCATTGTGGAGACTGCCCACCTCAGAGGCTGAGATGAGGCAATTGGGTCTCATTGTAAATATAGCAGGAAACAACTGACAGGTTTTAATCCTGAGGATGACCGTGTCTGAACTTCATTCATTCACCCCCTCATGGTTCTGACATTCAAATGAAGCCAAGTTAGAAGCAACTGTTCCAATATCACATTGCTGGAACTCAGGCCTGTTCCAGCAATGGGGTCCCACGTGGGGTCCCATGCCACCCCTTCTTGTAATTCTTCCATTGCTAAGTTTGTGCCTTGGATACACATGACACGACCCATAGGTGTTATAGATATTATCTCACATCCAGCTGATGATGTCCCTAGGCACTAGATTCTAGCCTGATCCCCACAGTGCAAGTTGGCAGACTGGGGAGGACCTGAGAGACACAATGAGTTTTCCAGGACAGAGAGCTGGTAAGAAAAAGGAGGTGGGTATTCAGCTCTACCTCCTCAAAGCTAGGACCCTAGTTACATTTCCAGGGCACTGTGGGCAGGGCTCTGCTCACTCATTGTGTACAGTTCAGGAGGTGACATGAGGGAGGAGGGTGTAACAGCCCAGAGGGGGCATTGGGTAGTCTGACTGAAGGAGGGGGCCCAGATAATGGAATCTTGAAAAAGTCACCTCATTTCCTTGGTGGTAGGCCCCAACAGAACTTAGTACTCTGGTCACCAGTCTCCCACAGCCCCTTGTCAAGCTCAGTTGACTGAAGGCCCACCAGAGAACAAGATATGCAACTGTTGTGTCCCAAATTTCCTGGCCAAGGAAAGGCCAGAGCAGGAGACATTTTGGTTTCTGTAGACATTGGCTCAGCCCTCACCCCTGATGCCACTGGCCATTTATCAGGAGGCACCCAAAGGTAACACAGGGCATCCCAGGGCAGGTCAGTGCAGAGCGGGCCACAGCTCTGAAACCACTTGAGCAGCCCCACAAACCTGGCCCCTCATTGTGTGTGTGTATGTACTGAGTGGGAAAGGCAGGGGATGAGGGGCATGCCCTTCCTGGGCAGGAGCAGGTGGTTTTGTCTTGGAAGCCTGGTGAATGTGTCATGCTCATACCTCAGGTCATAACTGGCAGCATGAGAAGGTGAGCTCCTCTAATCATGTGTAACTGAGCCCTAGAGGTTTCCTCTCATTCCCTCCCTGGCCAGACTTCTTTGCAGATGCCCCTCTGTGCCAAAACTGAGAAAATTTCTCTTGCCAGTTTCCCCAATGGCAAAGTCCAGTCAGCATCCTGATTCCTCCTGGCCTGGCTCCCGGGCATTCCTTGAAGAACCCCACTCAGGACATCATCGAGGAGCTGGCAGATGGGTTCAACTACTCTAACTCCCTAGACAAGGGTCAGGTGCACCAGGCCACCAACACCATCCAGTACTGATCTGAGGTGAGGACGGCTGCAGAGAGGTCTCCACACCCAAGAACCCAAGATGATCATGTTTGGCCCAGAAACCAGATTCAAATCCGGGGACTCCCCTGGGTCCTTCTCAGGGCTTTCCCACCTGAGTGTCTCACAGGTGGGCTCCCAAAGTAATCTGGACCTCCACACATAACCCATTCCCTATGTGTTGAAGTAGAACTACACTCTTCACATATTTGTTGGAATAGTAGAGAAAGTATTTAATGTCGTTTTCACTTTTCATGAGGCCATGACTATCTTAGCATTTTGTGCTGTTTTGATTGTTTTAACTACCCAGCTAGGTATCCTGTGGAGCAGTCAGCCCCACTCTCCTTGCAGACCTTTTCTGAGCCTCACAAATTATCACACTCCGTAGGAAAATTTATACACAGAGGAGGGGGGGGAATGAGATTACTTGGTTCTATACATTTCTCTGCAACTTGTGATCATACAGAACACATCAAATCATTGTAGCCCTGTCAAGTCAGGAGCTGTGGCTTTATGTGATTTCCTAAGATCCCAAAAAAGGAGATCCTTTGCCACAGCCAGTCACCCTTTCAATGTTTTTGGACTTTCACATGATTCAATTGTGTTGACATTTCACCGGTGGTGCAGGGAAAGTGTTAAGTGTGTTCTCATAGACTGTGTTAGTTTGCCAGGTCTGCCATAACACAGGACCACTGATTGGGTGGAAGCCCCCTGATGTCTACTGGACTGGGCCTGGGCTCTGTCTTTCAAGAGCTTCACTCAGGACATCATCAAGGGGCTGGTCAATGGGTACAACTACTCCATCTCATTAGACAAGTGGCAGGTGCATCAGGCGACCGACAGTGGCCAACAATGGTCTGGGGTAAGAGTGCCCACAGAGGGGTCTCCACACCCAGGACCCTGAGATGACTGGGGTGGACCCAGAATCCAGACTGGAATCTTGAATCTCCACTAGGGTCCTCCAATGTATGTGGTTTTCCCAGAGCCTTCCCCTCCCTATCAAGAGCAGACAAAGCCTCAGGGAGTTGAGAGGGAAGGTCATGCAGCCCATGCTACGGAAAGTTCTCAATTCTGACCTGTGTGATCTTGAGCAGCCAGTTGAAATCCCAAGCCCTCTGTTTCCCAATGTCTACAATGTGGAAGTTTGTTGATGACTCACTGGGATAATGCTCTTAATACAGGCTATTAATACAGGGAGGAGCTAATGTTTCTCAGCTAACACAAAGCCTTGAAGGTCCCAGTTGTTTGTCATTCCCCCCTAAAATCAAATTATGATTTTAAAGCCTAGAACCTTTTTCTGTGTGGGTCCTCATGTCCCTCCTCTTGCCCAAGTTCCTAAATTAATGGGCGTTTCTATTCTCAGCTTCAGACTCTTATCCTCCTGGTGACTCACGGTGATGCCACTGATGAGATGTCCCTCCTTGTCCACTGGGTGTGAAATGGAGTCAATCCTCTTCCTGGATGAGGCCGGCAGGATGCTGACCCCCAATGCAGGCATAGTGGAGGAGGTGGTAGATTCCCTGGTACCAGCTTTCCAGATAAAACATCTCCTATGTTGGTTCCTATGAGGGCTGAGGTCTAGAGGCTTCCACTCCAGGAGGACAGGAGTCAAAGAGAGCTGTGGATGGGGTCCCAGGACCCCTGGGGAAAAGAGGGGAGGCTGGGATGAGTTGTACTCAAGAGGAATATTCCCACCACAGTCCCATTTTGCTCTGCCTCCCCTTCTCCACATCCAACCCTTCTGACCACCACCACCAGGCCCAGAACAGGAGGTGTGTGGGCAACCTGCTCACAAATCTTCCTCAGTCCTCAATCCAGTTGCCCAGGTGCATGGAAGCCTGGGTGGCTGTGTCCAGGCCCATTTAGAGAGGAGTCTCAGTGGGAAGAAGAAATTCACACAGACTCTGTGTTGCACCTGCTGGGTGAGCAAGCCTGCCACTGCCAGTATGGCCACACTGGGGTCGGGGCTGGGATGGGGCTCTCCCTTGGATGGAAGGGGCAGGCATGGGGCCCCCAGGCTCAAACAAGTGTGCTTTGGGTAGGCAGTGTGGAAGGAAAGGGCAGGCCTCTGACTCTGCAGCCCAACTTCCTCCCCTGAGCTCCATCTTTTATATGGTGGGAACCTGGGTGGACCACATGCAGAATTTCTGGGAGCCCCTGAACTTTCCCTATTTCAAGCCAAAATGTACATGTCAATTTGCCTGGCTCAGACATGGAGGCCCATGCTAACCATCTCCAGGTTCAGCTCGAACGTCTAGAGCCCATTGAGGCAGAAGTAGAAGGTGAAGGGACTTCAGTCTGACAAGACTATCTGTGCTGGGGTTCAAGGGCTGGAGTTCCCTTGAAGACGATGGAGTCTTTCCTACCTTTGGAAAGACACAGAGAAGGTCAGGTATGTGGGAGAAACTTCTCTTTATCCTGCTCTGGTGACAGCTCCAGAGCTCCTGCCACTCCAGAACCAGAGCAAAGGCCAGCTCCTGAGCGAGAGCCAGCTTCAGTTCTAGCTCCACCACCTGTGCTAGAGCTGGAGCCAGAGTCACCTCCACCAGCCCCTCCAGGGCTGGACCAAGTGCGAACCTCAACTTCAGCCCCAGTGACAGCTCCTGAGATGGAGCCAGAGGGACCATGGGCTCTAATGTGAATTCCACCTGCAGCTGAAGAAATAACAACAGAGCCAGATCCAGCTCCAGAGCCCACCTGTCTCTGGGCTGTGACCATCAGGAACCTCCTGAGGGAGAAGCCTAACCTCTTGGATTTCCCTCCCCACTTGGTGGCAGAATAGTTGACTCTGATGGATGCGATTAGCAGTGGGGCTTGCAGGGTGGTGGGGCCGACCTTCCCCGTGCCACCAGCTCCCCAGACCTGCCATTCCCTGATCTGGAATTTGATGATCTGTGTCTAAACTCCAGCTCCCCCACTTATCAACCCTGTGACCTGGGCAACTTTCTTAACCCTGAAGCCTTCAGTGTCCTCACATGGACAGTAGAGGTGGACACTATGAGCACCTGGTGTGCAGAGTGGCTGTGCAGATGAATGAGGTGGAACAGAGTGGAAATTGGGCAGAGTCTGGCCCTTTAGTGGGGGAGGGGAGCTCACTGAAGTGCTGCCAGGTTCTTGGGTTGATCACCCGTTTGCCCAGGAGACCTTGACAGTCTCAGCACTTATTAGGCAACTGACGCTTACTTTAGTAGGTGGAAAACAAACAAAGCCCGTGGTTGTTGCTGCCTCAGGGGAATGTGCATCTGAGAGGGGAGATCAGATTGGGAGGAAGATGCCCCTTGAGATGGGCAGTTGACAACTGGGTTCTGGTGCTTTGGTGAAGTGAGACTTTGTTGGGAGTAAATGCCACTTCCATTCCACACAGTACTGTGTCTTGGGTCATCCTGTGCTGGGCACCCTCAGTGGACATACACAAAACCCAGGGACTCCCACAAGTCTCAGACCACATCCTCAGCTTCCTGAGCTCTAGCTCTGACCATTGACCCTGCCCGGGGCTGTGGGTGACTGTGGATGCTAAGCTGGGGTGTGGCAGGGCAGGCTCACACTCCCCATCCTCCACAGGAGCTGGTCACGAGTGTGGTGCTCTCCCACTGCCTGCACATCTTCTAGTTCTTGTGGGATAACAGGGAAAATGAGTACCTTGTGCCCACCATCCATGCCACCATCACGTACTTCAACATTGTGGCCAACTGCATCATCACTACCTGCCTCAGGGACCCAAGCATTATGGCCCAGGATAGGGCCAGGGTGGTGGAGCTCTGGATCCATGTGACCGAGGAAATATGAGAGGCTCAGAGCGTCCATCTCTGGAGTCATGGGAACTGCCTCTTCCCTTTTTCAGCTCTCAGGATTGAATCTGTGGTCTGAGCCCTGCAGTCCCTAGGGCCCTCCTGCTAGGGCCATGCTGACCTTGACTCCCAGTCCCAGTGATGACAAGCTCACTTCATTTCTGGGCTCCTTCCTTGGGTTGAGCTCAAATCCTCCTTCCAGGGAATGTCACTGATCTGGTCCCAGGTGTGCTGCCTCCAGTTTCCCTGGACACCTGACTCATACAGGACAGGAGACTCATTCTGTCCATGAGGGGACAGAAACCAGAGGAAGCAGGGCTCTAGCTCCCCCTCACAGCTCCTTCTCTTCCCTTCACCAGGAGTGCCAAGTCCTCAGGAATTTCTTCTCACTAAATACCTTTGCCTCTGCCCTGCAGAGCCCCTTGATTCACCATTTGAAGATATGGGGATAATTTTCCAGGTGGGTCTCAGTCTCCCCATTGTCATCAGAGAGGGTTGTGTTATAGGGTCTCTGGCCTGAGCTCCCCTGTCGCCCCTCCTCTGGAGCCCAGATACTGGCCAAGATCCAAGTCCTGTGTTTGGAACTGTCTGCCCGCTGGTTCTTGTGCAACATGAGAAGGGGTGGGGACATGGGCTACTTATGGGCTAAGAGGGCTGTTTCTGAGGGACTTGGGCATTGCCTTGAGAGTGTGGGTGGGTGTTAGCTACTCAGTTGAAACTCGTAAGGGGAAAAGTTGAGATTTCCTGGTGAAGAAAAAATTATGTCAGATGACAGTTTAAAATCCTGCTGAGTTTCTAGTCTGCTGGCCTTCCCTATGATTCCAACATGCCACCTCCCACTATCAAAGAATAATTCCATGAAATAAATCTCTTTATATGTTTTTCTCTGTGTAACTACATATACATACACATAAATATACAGTCATGTGCCCCATAATGACATTTCACTCAATGACAGACCACATCTATGACGGTGGTCCCATAAGATTAGTACCATATAGCCTAGGAGTGTAGTAGGCTACACCACCTAGATTTGTGTAAGTACACTCTATGATGTTCACACAATGATTAAATCACCTAATGAGGCATTTCTCAGAATGTGTCCCTGTCATTAACCTCTGTATGACTGTATGTATGGAGATACAAATGTATATGTTCATGCTATAAATATATATATTCCTTTTCTCTGGAAAACTCTAATACAGATTTTGGTACTGAGGATGGTTCCAGAGGAACAGAATCAAAGATTTGTTCTCTGAAATGGTTCTAGGGTCTCTGGAATTAGTTCTCTTATTTCCATTGTTAAAGAGGGCACTGATAGTTCATGGCAGAGGATGTGGCAACAGAGATATACAAAATATCACCACCGGATATTCCTAACCAAGTATTTATAAGAGGCAAGGTTCTCGGTGACCATGTACTTGATATTTAGATCATTTTTGACAAACTAACAAATGTAATGAAATTCACAAGTGCTCCTGATTGCACAAGATTAAAGGAAGAAGGAAAATATGAGCTTAGGGTGTCAACTTCCCAGCTCAGCTCAAGCACCATAACTGGCCTGAGGTTTCTATATCTTCACTGAAATAAACAGTTACTTCCTGTAGCTAAGAGCTGAGATTTCTGAAAACCTAACTCACAATCTCTTCCTGCAAGTGGCTGAATTACAACACAAATTGAATTCCCATCCACACAGCAGTGAAGATGATGGATTTGATTTAAAAGAAATGGGGTGCTGAAAATTGGAATGGGGATGTACAGGCAGTTCCTGACTCAGCTGGGACATTAGACTCCAAAATTGTGCAGAGTCAGCTTTAATAGAAGCAGCCCTCCTCCTCCTGTCTGAGGAGTTTATCTCTGCTTTTCCTGAGGATCCTGTCATTGTCTACCCTGAAGTCATTGCCTGGCAAGACACTGCTGATCCACCTCAGGACCTACAGCCTCCTTGGCTTCTAGACCAAGGATCCATTGAGGTGAACTCAACTCTCAGCAGGCCCCAAAGCATGAGGTACAAAAGGGGACCCATAGGAATTGTGCTCCAACCAAAATAAGTGCATCCTTTTCCCAGTTCACACAGACAGAAACCTAGGAAAACTGTGAAGAAATAGGACAGTAAGGGTTTGGGATAGTGTTGGAAGTAACACACAGTTGGATTCAAGGGAATGCATTGATTTGGCCCCACTAAACAGAAGCTTTCTAGTCAATGTTGTGTCTCGAGGGGGTACAGAGAGCTCTGACAGTCTGTTCAGTTAGTTGGCTCTAACATGGACCAAAAGTTGAGGAACACAAGGTAAAATTAAACTGCCCTAGTGTACTGTGGAAGAAGGTCCCAAAATAATCATTCAAAAGCAGCTCAAAGAGCTACAAGAGAACACAGATAAACAATTTAATGAAATGAGGGAAACAGGCCAAGAGCAAAAGGAAAAGCTCAAAAGCAGGAAAGAAAAAAGAACCAAAAAATTTTGGAGATTAGAATATATACATAAAAAAATTAATATGTGACCCTCGCTGCAAACATGGGTCTGTTCTGGGTGACTGTCAGTGTATTTTGGCCAGTGGGTGCCCAAAGGTATAATAAATTGTCCCTCCTCTGGATATGGTTAGCCCAAGACATTAAATCTTGCCACATGCTGGGTCTGTTCTCAGGAGCCTCACAGTCCTGCAGGAGAAACCCTTGGGACATGATGCCTCTCTCCAGGCCCTGGACTAACCCTGGGACCTGGCACTTCTCTTTCTCTTTGGAGGGAAAGTACAGTCTTCCCACTCTTTCCTTTAGCAAATCACATTCATGGATGGCTGTGTCCGGTCAGGAAGGGCCTGGGCTGCCGGGAACCAGGATTTATCCACAGCTGCTGGCTGTCCTGAGAAGGCCTCTCTGGAGGAGTCCAGCCTGCTATATGTCTGGGTGACACCTCCAGCCATCAGGAAGTGGGGGATAACTCAGAAGTGCCAAGCAATTCATCTGGCCCTTGTCTTACAGGCTGTTTCCAGGGGAAGAGGTCCAAAATGCCAGGTGGTAACCCTTTAGCTCCTGGTCAGGGGCCTGATTCTCGGAGTGAGCTCAGAGCTGTGTCTGTTTACCTCCCAGGTGGGAAGCATTTCAGTATTTTCATTGGTAAGGCTGTGTCCATGCACATGCATGGATCATCAGTTTGGTGGCATCCCCTGCTGGACCCACACCCACACCCCTCTCGTGCCTCATTTTCAAGGTTCCCAACAGGAAAGGTTCAGATCCGCATGTCATAACCACAGCACAAGACTATGGAAAAGAACACATCCATCCCAGGGGCTGCATACTGTATGGGCTGCAGCCCAGCAGCCCCTTTAGGATGAGTCAGTGACAACAAGACTGAGTGTGTACACTGGTGATTATCTGAGACAATGGACCCCAGAACCACATGGGCCCAGATAACTTACTCTGGGCAGCAAGGGAGAGTGTGGATCTTTCACTTGCCAGGATTATGGCCCATTATCCGGGCAAACCAGGGCTCACCCATAATCCATCAGACCCAGCCAGGGAGGAGTGGTCACACTCTACCTGACAGAGAGGCTGGGGGCCTTCTGGGGAATTTCTGCTCTGAAAAAGAATTGTTTAAGGAAGCACAGGGATGCTGGAAATTCTAGCTCACAGGGAGCAGTAATGTTTGTAGAATGAAGCCCAGATGTAGTCTTAAAAGCTGCATCACAAATCTTCCTCTCTGGATATAAAACAAGCAGGAAAAGGACTTTGGAGTCATGGACCAGGATCTCAGGAGGATGCTGATCTAAATAAGGGTAAACACAGAGCTCCTAGAAGGGTCCTGAAGAGAGAAAGCCCTGCCTGGCCTTAGTCCATCTACAAATGACCTTCCTCTGGTCTTGTTCTTTCTACATAAAAAATTTTATATGCTTTTCCCCACTTAGTGCTGTGCAATCCAGAGTTCAAAATAGAAAACAACAAGTTTCTAATATTTTGTCAAAGGAAACCTCAACAAGAAAAACAGAAAACTTTCCTTCTTCCTCCAAAACTGTAGGAAAGCAGCAAATCTCCTAGGGCAGGACATCATTTAGGTAAGTGCAATTTTTTTTTCTTTTTTATTTTTTTTATTGATGTCTTAGTTTATAACACTGTGGGGTTTTAGTTGTACATTTTTGTCCGTCACCTTGTGGATGTAACCCTTCACCCCTTGTGCCCCCCCCACCCCCCTTCCCCTTGGTAACCACCAATCAGTTCTCTCTGTCCGTGTGTTCACTTATATTCCGTATATGAGTGAGTTCATGCAGTGTCTGTCCTTCTCTCTCTGGCTTATTTCACTTAACATAATACCCTCTAGGTCCTTCCATGTTGTTGCAAATGGGACAATTGTGTCTTTTCTTATGGCTGAGTAGTATTCCATTGTATGTATATACCACATCTTCTTTAACCAATCATCAGTCGAGGGACACTTGGGTTGCTTCCACTTCTTGGCTATAGTGAATAATGCTGCAATGAACATAGGGGTGCATACGCCTCTTGTGATGGTTGATTTCACGTCCATTGGGTAGATGCCCAAGAGTGGTATTGCTGGATCATATGGTATTTCTATTTTTAATTTTTTGAGGACTCTCCATACTGTTTTCCATAGAGGCTGCACCAGTTTGCATTCCCACCAGCAGTGAATGAGGGTCCCCGTTTCTCCACAACCTCTCCAGCATTTGTTGTTATTTGTCTTGGTGATTATAGCCATTCTAACCGGTGTAAGGTGATATCTCAGTGTAGTTTTGATTTGCATTTCCCTGATAATTAGTGATGTTGAACATCTTTTCATGTGTCTATTGGCCATCTGTATCTCTTCCTTGGAAAAATGTCTGTTCATATCCTCTGCCCATTTTTTGATCGGGTTGTTTGTTTTTTTGTTGCTCAGTTGTATGAGATCTTTGTATATTACTGAGATTAATCCCTTGTCAGACAAACGATTTGCAAATATTTTCTCCCAGCTGGTGGGTTGTTTATTCATTTTGATCCTGGTTTCATTTGCCTTGTAGAAGCTCTTTAGTCTGATGAGGTCCCACTTGTTTATTTTTTCTTTTGTTTCCCTTGTCTGGGTAGACATGGAATCTGAAAGGATCCCTTTATGTCCAATCGCAATTAGTGTACTGCCTATATTTTCTTCCAGGATTTTTATAGTTTCAGGTCTCATTTTCAGGTCTTTGATCCATTTTGAATTGATTTTTGTATATGGCGATAGGAGATGGTCTACTTTCATTCTTTTGCATGTTGCTGTCCAATTTTCCCAGCACCATTTATTGAAGAGACTTCCCTCTCTCCATTGTATGTTCTTTGCTCCTTTGTCGAAGATTAGCTGTCCATAGGTGTGTGGTTTTATTTCTGGGCTTTCAATTCTGTTCCATTGATCTGTGTGTCTATTCTTGTACCAGTACCATGCTGTTTTGATTACTGTAGCTTTATAGTATATTTTGAAATCAGGGATTGTGATGCCTCCAGCTTTGTTCTTTTTTTTCAGGATTGCTTTAGCTATTCGGGCTCTTTTGTTGCCCCATACGAATTTCAGTAGTTTTTGTTCTATTACCGTGAAGAATGACATTGGGATTCTGATTGGGATTGCATTGAATCTGTAGATTGCTTTAGGTAGAATGGACATTTTAACTATATTTATTCTTCCAATCCATGTGCATGGAATATTTTTCCATTTCTTTATGTCCTCCTCGATTTCTTTCAATAGTGTCTTATAGTTTTCATTGTATAGGTCTTTGACCTCCTTGGTTAAATTTATTCCCAGATATTTTATTCTCTTTGTTGCAATTGTAAATGGGATTGTCTTTTTGAGTTCTCTGTCTGTTTTTTCATCGTTAGTGTATAGAAATGCAATTGATTTTTGTAAGTTGATTTTATACCCTGCCACTTTACTGTAGTTGTTGATTGTTTCTAGTAGCTTTCCGATGGAATTTTTGGGGTTTTCTATGTATAGGATCATGTCGTCTGCAAATAGTGAGAGTTTCACTTCTTCATTGCCTATTTGGAGTCCTTTTATTCCTTTCTCTTGCCTAATTGCTCTGGCCAGAACTTCCAGTACTATGTTGAATAGGAGCGGTGAGAGTGGGCACCCTTGTCTTGTTCCTGTCCTCAAAGGAATGGCTTTCAGTTTTTCCCCGTTGAGTAGGATGTTTGCTGTAGGTTTGTCATATATGGCCCTTATTATGTTGAGGTACTTTCCTTCTATACCCATTTTGTTGAGAGTTTTTATCATAAATGGATGCTGGATCTTGTCGAATGCCTTCTCTGCATCGATTGAGATGATCATGTGGTTTTTATTCTTCATTTTGTTAATGTGGTGTATCACGTTGATTGATTTGCGGATGTTAAACCATCCCTGTGTCCCTGGTATAAATCCCACTTGATCGTGGTGTATGATCTTTTTGATGTATTGCTGTATTCGGTTTGCCAATATTTTGTTGAGGATTTTTGCGTCTATGTTCATCAGCGATATTGGCCTGTAGTTTTCCTTCCTTGTATTGTCCTTGTCTGGCTTTGGTATCAGGATGATGTCGGCCTCATAGAATGTGTTGGGAAGTATTCCATCTTCCTCTATTTTTTGGAATAGTTTGAGAAGGATAGGTGCTAAATCTTCTTTGAACGTTTGATAAAATTCTCCAGGGAAGCCATCTGGTCCTGGGCTTTTATTTTTTGGGAGGTTTTTGATGACTGTTTCAATCTCTTTACTTGTGATTGGTCTGTTCAGATTCTCTATTTCTTCTTGATTCAGTTTTGGGAGGTTGTACGCATCCAAGAATTTGTCCATTTCCTCTAGGTTGTCCAATTTGTTGGCGTAAAGTTTTTCATAGTATTCCCTAATAATCCCTTGTATTTCTGTGGTGTCTGTTGTAATTTCTCCTCTTTCATTTCTAATTTTATTTATTTGAGTCTTCTCCCTTTTTTTCTTAGTGAGTCTGGCTAAGGGTTTGTCAATTTTATTTATCTTCTCAAAGAACCAGCTCTTTGTTTCATTGATCCTTTCTACTGTTTTTTTGGTTTCAATTTCATTTATTTCTGCTCTGATTTTTATTATTTCCCTCCTTCTGCTGATTCGGGGCTTTGTCTGTTCTTCTTTTTCCAACTCTGTTAGGTGCAATTTAAGGTTATTTATTTGGGATTTTTCTTGTTTGTTAAGGTGAGCTTGTATTGCTATGTATTTCCCTCTCAGGACTGCTTTTGCTGCATCCCATATGAGTTGGTATGGTGTATTTTCCTTTTCATTTGTCTCCAGATAGCTTTTGATTTCTCCTTTAATTTCATCAATGACCCATTGGTTGTTCAGCAGCATGTTGTTTAGTCTCCACATCTTTGTCCCTTTCCTAGTTTTTTCCTTGCAGTTGATTTCTAGTTTCACAGCATTATGATCAGAAAAGATGCTTGTAATGATTTCAATCTTCTTAAATTTATAGAGGTTTGCCTTGTTTCCTAATATATGGTCTATCCTTGAGAATGTTCCATGAGCACTTGAGAAGAATGTGTACTCTGCTTTTTTTGGGTGGAGTGCTCTGTATATATCTATTAAGTCCATTGCGTCTAGTTTCTCGTTTAAGTCCATTATTTCCTTATTGACTTTTTGTCTGCGTGATCTATCTATTGATGTAAGGGAGGTATTAAGATCCCCTACTATTATTGTGTTATTGTTAATATCTCCTTTAAGGTTTTTTAGCAGTTGTTTTATGTACTTTGGTGCTCCTGTGTTGGGTGCATAGATATTTATAAGTGTTATGTCTTCTTGGTGAAGTGTCCCTTTTATCATTATATATTGCCCTTCTTTGTCTCTCATTACCTTTTTTATCTTGAAGTCTACTTTGTCTGATATAAGTATGGCTACTCCTGCTTTCTTTTGTTTGCCATTAGCTTGGAGTATTGTTTTCCATCCTTTTATTTTGAGTCTGTGTTTGTCTTTAGAGCTGAGATGTGTTTCCTGGAGGCAGCAGATTGTTGGATCTTGGTTTTTAATCCATCCTGCCACTCTGTGTCTTTTGATTGGAGAATTCAATCCATTTACGTTTAGAGTGATTATTGATATATGAGGGTTTAATGTTGCTATTTTATTGTTCATCTTCTGGTTCTTTTGCATTTCCTTCATTTCTTGTCCCTTGTGTTTCGGATTCCAAATTCAATTTGGTATTTCTGCATGTTCATTCTCTTGGTTTTCTCTTTATTTGTCATGTGTGGTTCTCTTCTGGTTGTTTGTTTAGTGGTTACCGTGCGGTTTATATAAGCGATCTCCTGGATAAGAAAGTACATTTTCAGATGCCTCCTTTTTCCTGAGGCTGGGTCAGTTCAATCCCTTACCTCTTCCCCTCCTTATTTGTTATCTCTTTATTCCAGATTGTGTCATGAATGTGTGTTTCCAGTGATGAGCTTGAATTAATTTTTGATATTTTCCAACTGTATTTTGTTCTGGTTCAGTCTCCTTGCTTTTCTCCTTGCTGAAATCTTTGTATCCCCTTTCTCATTTGTTTTTTTTCAGGCCTAAGGGCCTTCTTGAGCATTTCTTGTAGTGGGGGTCTTGTGGTGACGAACTCTCTTAGCTTTTGTTTATCAGGGAGAGTTATTATTTCTCCATCGTATTTGAAGGATATTTTTGCTGGATAAAGTATTCTCAGCTGAAGGTTTTTGTCTTTCATGATTTTGAATATATCATTCCAGTCTCTCCTAGCCTGTAGAGTTTCTGTCGAGAAATCAGCTGAGAGCCTGATGGGGTTTCCTTTGTATGTTATTTTGTTTTTTTGTTTAGCTGCCTTCAATATTATTTCCTTGTCACGGGTATTCTTCAAGTTTGCTACTATGTGGCGAGATGATTTTTTATTCCTGTTTATATATTTAGGTGATCTATTGATTTCATTCACTGTTATTTCCCTCTCATTCCCTAGGTTGGGGAAGTTCTCAGCTATTATTTCTTTGAACAAACTCTCTGCTCCTTTTTCTCTTTCTTCTCCTTCTGGAATACCTATTATCCTTATGTTGCTTTTCCTCATTGAGTCTGATATTTCTCGAAGAATTTCTTCATTTCTTTTTAGTCTTAGCTCTCTCTCCTCCTCTACCAGGAGCATTTCTGCGTGGCTATCCTCAATAGTGCTAATTCGTTCCTCCATATTGTCAGTTCTGCTCTTTAAAGACTCCATTTTTTCCACTATCTCATTGATTTTGTTTTTCATCTCCAATAATTCTGATTGGTTTTTCTTTAGGGTTTCAATCTCTTTTGTGACATAATCCCTGAATTCGTTGATTTGTTTCTGTGTGTTCTCTTGTATTTCGTTGAGCTTGTTTATGATAGCTATTTTGAATTCTCTCTCATTCAGGTTATCAAATTCTGTGCCTTCAGGGTTGGTTTCTGGGTGTTTGTCATTTTCCTTTTGGTCTGTAGCCCTGACATATTTTCGCAAGGATCCGGCGGGGACGGCTTTATTTTTACCCGTCATGATTAAAGTTAGTCCTGCAGTTTCCCCCTGCTGCCACTGGATGGAGATCCCGAGCGGTTTGCTCTGAGCCCGCTGCAGCCCCCGGAGGGATTATGCTGAAACGCCGGGTGTGTGGGTGGAGGGGTCCTCTCTTTCTCCTGCTTGACCCGGGGGTTTCCTTTCTGGCTCTCTTAGGGTGTTTGCTACACCCCCTAAACAGTCCGTCGTCGCTTCCCCGTGGTGATCTCGCGACAGTCTGTGAGAGCACCTGGATGGCGCTAGTTTTCCCCCGCTGTGGGCCGCCCCTCCCCCCTCTGTCCGCGAACCGCGCTGTTTTTGCCGATCGATTGGGGAGGGGGAGTACAACCTCCTACCTCTCCTCCCGTCCTCCTGGGCTTCCCGCGCCTCCACCGTCCGATGTATGGCAGCAGGGGTTTCTCAGAAGTCCTTCGTAGTGTTTGATTGAGCTCTGTTGGAATGTGAATGATGTTTTCGTTGTGTCGTAGGGGGCAGAGATTCAAAGAGGGAATCTCACTCCGCCATGATGCTGACGTCACTCCCTAGGTAAGTGCAATTTTTAAGGACACACATTTTCAGTGGTTGTGGCTGTGCCTGTGAAACTACCCCCAACCTCTAAATCCCAGGAGTTCTGAGGGGCTGTCTCTTCTCCTGGCTCAGGTGAACCATGCTGAAATGAAACTGTCCTCTGAGGAAGGAGGGCTTGGGTGTGTCCTTCAGCAGCTGGGGAGAGGAGCTGGCTCTTTTCCCTTCTCCCACATACAATAAGCTGAGACCCGGCAAGATTCCTTAATTCAAGGAGGAATGTGAGATTCTGTGTCCATGTCCATGAGCACAGGAAGTGGAAGAACCACACCATCACTCCCAGGCTGGAAAGGAAACAGGATTTTAATACAATATTTAAATCTAACATTTATTATTAACAAGTCACCATTTCCCCTCCCCTATAGGTACATAGGGGCTGGATGCCAGGGAGTTGGGAGGGTCATTCCCTCTCTCCTGTGCTTCAGGGACCCCAGGAAAAGGCCTACAATGCCCTCCTTCCCACCAGGGTGGGAGGAGTTGGCCCAATGCACCCTGAGTGTCCTAGCTGTGTCCCCCCTGCTGAGGAAGAGGCTGCACTTGATCTGGTCTCAGGAGTGTGATCTGCCTCTGGTTCAGGCCCTGTGCTGGTGGTCTGGTATAGAAGAGACTGAGTGTTGAGGGGCCTCAACAGTATCATGGTCCACCTCCCTGCCCCCACTGCAGTGTGTGCTCTGCACCCTGTGCTGAGAGCTCAACCAACAGCACCCCATTTATCCCTGACATGGGAACTGTCATTTACCATCAACCATTTCACAGAGGAGGAAATCAAGTCCCAGAAAGATGAGGGAATCACCCATCACAGGACTGCTCAGTAGTGCAGCTGGGATCCCAGCACTGGCTGTCTGACTCCCCAGGACCATGCCTACCCCAAATCTTTACTGAGCCCCTGGATTCAGCCACTGCCAGTCTGGACACTCACTCAGCCCTGAGCTGGAAGATGGCGGGTACGTCACCTTGAAGAACATTTGAATCTTTCTGGTCCACTGGGATGGGGACTCCAGCTGGCAGGACAAGCTGCAGCTACAGGACAGACTGGAGCTGTGAGCTACCAGGAGCCTCACATCAGGTGTCTCTCCCAGAGCCTGCCAGCAGCTGGAGTCGCAGTGACCCAGAGGTCACCATGCAACAAGGTCTGGGGCTGATGAGGGAGCCACAGCCACAGGCTCTGGAGCTGGCCATCAGAGAGAGTCCACCCTGCCCTCACCCAACTCCTGCCCAACCTCACCTCTCATCCTCGCTAAGGGGTTCCATGGCCTGGAACCAGGCCCCAAATTGCTCCTCAGGTTCAAGGTTGTATTGATTTGAGGCCTTCTGGAGCAGCTGAATCTCCATAATCACTTTGATTTCTGGGGCAGAGGAAGGACAGGATACAGATAGAACCTGGCTGGGGACCCCGCAGGAGGTGGGGAGAGGGGCAAGGTGTCTTTTCTCACACTGGAACTCTCCTTCCCTCCAATTACATCCAGAACTTGCCTGTTCTCAGAGTTGGGTTGAAATATCTCCTCCTCCGGGAAGGTGTCTTTGATGCCAGCCCCTCCCCCACCTGCCAATGTGATGGGATCTCCAGCTCTGTGTACCTAATTCACTCATTGAATGTAAGACCCAAAGGATAGGACCAGAGAGGTTCATGAACGGGGGGTCTCTGATTTCCACACCCACACCCTCCCCGCAGTGAGATCACAGCTGCTTACCTTACCCCATTTCTGGAAGTTGGTCCTCCAAAGTAAACTGATTATAGATGTCTGATTAAATAACTGGGTAGTGTAACCTAGTCAAATGGATCCATAAGACTAACCATCGCAAGTAGTAAGAGTTCTTTATATACTCTGAATATTAGACCCTTAGCAGATATATTATTTGAAAATATTTTCTCCCATTTCATGGTGTAGTGAGCAGAAGCCCTGAGCGATTTTTTTTCTTTTTTGTAATGCAAGTCCCTGACCTAAGCTTTGATTGTGGAGGTATCCACTTCAGAGAGATATCCACTTCAAAGATGGCTATATTGAATAAACATTGAGTCGTGTGTCAGCCACACATGAAACCCTAGAACCCCACCCTCCACCCCAATAAAAGCAGAACCCCAGGTGCATTCTCTCTCTCTCTCTAGGCAAAGCGTCAATGTGTGGCCGCAGGTGTGCTGTGTAATTTCCAGGTGCTGTGAACATTAAACCTTTATTTTTTCAAAGTTTCCTGGTGGTTATTCCTGAAGCGCATCTTGCAGTCACAATAATAACCACAAGGGCTGGCCTCACCACAACACTGGTTATTGATGGGCTGAGACTGGCACAGAACAGCTTATTAAGTTTTAGGAGTTCTGTATATACTCTGAGAACAAGTTCTTTATCAGAGATAGGATTTGCAATTTTCCCCCCAGGTTGTGACTTGTGTTTTCATCCTCTCTATAGTGTCTTTCAAAGAGCAAAAGTTTTTAATATTGATAAATCCCAATTTATTAATTTGTTCTTTTGTAGATTGTGCTTTTGGTGTCCTATCTAAGACCTAATCCAAAATCACAAAGAATTTCTCCTTTATGTTCTTGTAGACATTTTATACTTTTATGTTTTACATTTAGACCTATGGTTCCTTTAGAGTTCTTTTTTTATACAGTACAAGGCATGGACCGAAGTCCTTGTGTTTGCACATGGATATCTAATTGTTCCAGCGACATTTGTTCAAACGACTATCTTTTCTCCATTGAGTTGCCTTTGCAACTTTTTTTGAAAACCAGTGTTCTGTATATGTCTGGTCTATTTCTCCACACATGCGATGTAAATATCACACTGTCTTGACAATTAACTTTGTAATAATCTTGAAATGAAGTGGTGTTAGTCCTCCAACTTTATTCTTCAAACTTGTTACAGCCATTTTGGATGCTTTGTATGTTAATATGAATTATGAATAAGTTTTTCAATTTCTAATGAAAAAAGTCTGTCTGGATTTGATTGAGGTTACCTTGAATCTGTAGATCAATTTGGGAAGAAATGGCATTTAAAAAATATTCAGTCTTTTAACCCATGAGCAAAGTATGTGGGTTTTTTTCCATTTATTTAAAACTTTTTCTTTGCAGTGCTTTGTATGTTTTCCATGCACAAGTTTTTACATCTTTTCTTAGATTTATCCTCAAGTATTTCATATTTTTTGATACATTTTAAAGGACATTTTTATATCATTTTTGATTGTTCATTACTAGTATGTAGAAATAAACCTTATGTTTACAACTTTAGATTAAAGGAGAGTCATTCTAGGAGAGAATATAAGACATGACTTGGTAACAGTTTTCATAAATATCTATTTTTAGAGTTCCATTGAGCTAACATAGAACAAGTCTGCATTTGACCCATATTGTGCATTAACAACATCAAAAATCCATGCCTCTTATTTGAAGTACTTTTTAGAGAAGATTGGATAAGCAAAAATGGGCAACTTTTCAAAGTGGAGGAAGAGCTCTAGACATGAAAGAGGACAATGATGCATTAGCTTGAAGCAGGCTTGCAACACTCTGACCTCAAGGCCCAGAAATCAGCCCCTGCCTCGTGGGTGTACAACCCTCCAAATGCACCTGCAGGCCTTGCCTTGTAGTTTTCTTAGTTAAGCACACACATACACACACACGTGTGCACACACATGTATATACACACACAGAGGGAAAATAATATTCATAGAGCTCTGCACAGAGATATTTCTCAGCATAGAAAGACCAATTTTTATTATCTTTGGTGCTTACTTTTGAGAAGTCCAGACTTGTATCTTCCACTAAAAATATGTGAACCCAAGTACCTGACAGTCTCTACTTTCTGTTTCATTTCTTAGAAAATGACCAAATTAAATGAGAATATGTGGAAATCACTTTTGCAAATGTATTGGGCACTTTCTCTTGAGTCTGATTGTCTCCCAAACTCTCCCCACTTGTGTAAGCAATGTTGTGGTGTAATAAAACATGTACCCCTACATCGAAGGACTTTAGTTTGTGGAGGGTATTGAATCCAGAAGCGACCTAGATAGTCATCTAATCCAGGAGTCAAGAGCCAAATTTGGCTTCAGAGATGTTTTGATCAGCTGTTGTGATGTTAGAAGGAGGAAGAGGAAGATTTAAGTGACTTTTGGTGGGGCAAGCTCTCTTCAGTTTACCACAGAAAATATCCCTAATATCTTGTACCAGGCTTCTGCACAGAGTTACCATCTTTCATGGTCCCGAAAAGCCTTTGAGATGGTTTTGCCCAAACCCTCCTTTAAGTTTGTAACTGAAATTTTATGCTCAGAGACGTAAAGTGATTGGTTACCACTACGTCCTCCTGATAAGTAGGGGTTGGATTCAGTATTCCAGGGCACTGGTGCAGGACTTCTCAACTCTGATTGTACATCAGAATCACCTGAAAGCCCTTTTAGAAATACCTTCACCTGAGACTTAAAGTCAGCCATTCTGAGTAAATTGACCTGGGATGGGGTCTTGGAATTTGTGATTCCAATGTGCAGCCAGGGTGTAAATACTCCCAGACCACCACAGAGGAGATTTCCCTTCCAGAATGAAGATCAAGAGAGGGATGCTTCTCATAGGCAAATTTTAATTCCTTTGCAGAAACACCCACAGCGTGTGTAAAATTCACCTTGTGTGAAACTCATTAAAAGAGTGATTTTTTATTGTCAAAGGTGTACATAAAAGAATATTCATTTTATGTTTATCACATTGAAAAACTAGAAGCAAGTGAACATTGAACAATAGGGGTATGCGTTTAAAATTACAATGAGACATGGATCCAGGATTTAAAAATAAAGTCTTGTGTATATAATATATGTATAGCAAGAAGGACAAAGTGTCGTGTTAACCAGCTAGAAACTGGAAACCATCCCAGGTTCCCTAATAAATTTAAAATACAAAATTTGTTTATATACAAATACAAGCAGACTCCCTCTAGAATTGCTTTATGGCCTACAGTGAAAGTAGGAGGATGTCACCTCAGAAAGGAGATGTGGTGTCTAATAAGATTCAACAGGGGAAAGGGGATTGGACCCTGAGGTCATAAATTCACAAACTTTATAAGTTTTTGAAATAGGTCGTGGTAATATAGATTTCAAAGTGGTTATAGTATTTACTCAGGAAATAGTTCAGGGTGCATAGAGGGGTCCACTCTTGTGGAAGAATATATTTTCCAAAGGTGACCACACCAATATATTTATCCCATTCCACACACACTTCTTACAATTTAACTGACACCCTTTCTCCTGATAGATGGGGTCTATGGTCCCTCCCTTTGAATCTGCCCCATTGGAGAATCTAACTGATGCTCTATGGCTTCTGAGGCTAGGTCATAAAACATGATACAGATCTGGTTGCCTTGCCATGGTGGAATACTGCTCCTGTGCAGAGATGAAGCCCAGCGTCCCCCATGAGGAAAGACCATGTGGAACCGCTGAGGAGAAAGGGAATGAAATCCCCAACAATAGTCAGAATCAACCCCCAGAAATGGGATTGAACTTGATGCACATGACTCTATCCCAGTCTTTGAGTCTTCCTGCCAAGGCCAAGACATCACAGAGGAGAAGGAAGCCATCCCCTCTGTACCTTGTCCACACTCTCGACCCACAAAATGTGCAAACATAATAAATGTCATAGTTCTCAGCCCCTAAAGTTTAGGGTGGTTGTTATGCAGCCCCAGCTAATTAGTATAACCATGTTTACCCAGGGGAGTCAAATATCAAGGAGACCTTTGACAGCTTTGGTAGATATGGACACTGTGTAGTTATGGATGGGATAATTTCTTCATCAACAGTCACACATCTGGAGTGCACTGCTGTTATAGAGTAATATTTATTGACACAATTACACAGACACACACACACAGGTGTACACACACACAAACGCACACAGTCCTTGCTTTGCAGGGTAATGCAGGGCCATAAAGTGACAATGAAAGCATTTAAAAATCAATGGGAAAAATACAGTTGTTTTACAACATCCAAAATTTTGGGTGAAAACATTACAAACTCTCTTACAATTAAAAATATATAGGGAAATTTAAAAACAGCAAAGCTACTATGTATTTAGTATACTGTAAGTAAAACCTTGAAAATTAAAGTGTCCAAAAATTAAAGTGTTCTTTTAAAAAACTCTTATTAAAAGTAGTCTGAACAGTGCTTCCTTCTTTGCATTGTATCTTTTCTCTGTCTTGCTGGGTTGTCATATTTTTTCTAAGTTTAGATCAGCTTCTAACATTTTACCCTTTGCACTTTCAATGTCATGAAATGTCTCTCAGAATTCCATTAATGTAAAATGGACACCAGTGTCCCTTCCCGAGGACGTCCTCACCCTGTCCTCCTTTGTATTGATAAGCTCCCTGCACTCGGTTCCTCTGGCAGCACATCCACAGTCTCTCACATGGTGGCAGTGTCATCATATCCATGATCATCCATTTTATAGAGGAGACAGGGAGGCAACACAACTAAACACTTTGCTGTGTGAGTGTGACCCGGACAACAGCGACACATCAAGCAGTCGCAGACAGGCTCTGAGGTTAGATTGGTCACTGATCGTTATGCGTGTCTAGTGTTGATGTAGTGCTGCAGACTGAACAGGCTGCAGCGAACTTGGTCCTTCACGCAGTCACAGCTAATAAAACTGTGGTGCCTGTAATCTGAACCACATTATTGGGGTACTGCTGTTAGTTAACAAAACCATAGTAATTGAAATTTGTGCATACTGGAAACATGCAAAATGAGGATTCTCTTTCTCTCTCTCTATAGAATGCCATCTCCTGGAAGGTGTTTTTGATCTAACATTGTAATGAAGAATTGCTAGGCCAAGATCTCAGATAAAAGAGAAATCCAGAGAATTGAACCTGACATTTGCCAACTGCCTTTGCCTTATGGCCATTTAAAAATCTAGAGGAGGTAGATGAGAGTCCAACCTCCACTTCCAGCAGAGGGACAAGGTTAGGGGGACACATGTTTGGGTCCAGAGTCCACTGAGGCTGCTAATCCTCTTCCTAGGAACTTGGACTGGGACCCTGAACAGCCACACTTTAGGAATAAAGGTGAACCAGAAATAATTAAGCTCTCATAAGGACTGCACACAACTTTGAGCTCTCTTGTTGGCCCACAAAAGTCTCAGTTCCTAACACTGGATTAAGGTGATTCCGGATTAATGATCCTCCCTCAAGCACTGGAAGAAGATATTTTAGGCCTTAAATTATTTCCACAAATAACTTTGCAAATAAAATATGTAGCTCAACATCAAAGATAACTAGGCTAATGGGATGTGACAACATAAAGGAGAGCATAAGAAACACCAATAATAGAACCAGACGAGTAGGGGCTCCTGATATTGGAATTACTAGGCATAAGCTGAGGAGTCCAGCTCCTGGTTAAAAACCTGTGCGCTAAGGACTGAATGTTTGTGTCCCCCAAAATTCATATGTTGAAGCCCTAATCCCCAATGTGATGGTATTTAGTGGGGCCTCTGAGAGATAATTAGGTTTAGATGATGTCATGGGGTTGGAGCCCCATGCTGGAATTAGTGCCCTTATTACAAGAGCAAGAGAACAGACCCCACTCTCTCTGCCATGTGAGGACACAGTGAGAAGATAGCCATCCACGAACAAGGAAGCAGGCCCTCATAAGGCACTAAATCTGCCATCAACTTGATCTTGAACTCCCAACCTCCAGAACTGTGAGAAATAAATGTGTGTTGTTTAAACCAACCAGTCTATGGTATTTGGTTATAGCAGCCCCTTATTTACTAAGACACTCTGTGCAATTTTTCAGGCCTGACCATGGGTAATTGCAAAGGCTTTACCTAACTGGCTTCATGGAGGAAGCTGCCTTCCCTACTCCAGAATTGGGACATGGCCAGTGCACTGTGGTATCTGAGGGGAGCTGCACTCAAGCACTCAGCTTCTCCTGCCAGGCATGCTTTTCCCATATTTACACTCCTAGCCATGTAGCCTCCATTCCTAGGTCTCTTCCTTGAAGGCCTCCAACAGAGATGTTCCTCAGGCACCTCTGCTGAAAACTCCTTATGGGTGGAGGAGGGGAAATCCTTGAAGACACTTTTCCCCTCTCTGACTCAGTACACCATATTTTCCCACTCCTAGCCCATCCCCCTAAGCCTCTCCCAGGCCCCAGATTCCATAAAAAAAAAACCCCGAGGGCTTTTTGGGGGCTCTCTGAAGACCCCCACATCTCTGCGGGTCCACATGGCCCTCAACCAGTGAGCCATTCCAGGTGGGGAAATGAGATAGGAGGAGTTGATATTTTCTCCAGTTTTAGTCTCTTGCTTATACCATCACAGTAAGTAATTACAGGCTTAACTCTTTAACTTTGGATTTGTTGATTTAATTGGCTACTCTAACAATTCATCTCTCTCTCTCTCACCCCAGGTGATCTCTTGACATTAGGCATTTAAGGTGTTGGCTTCAGCCATTATGGCAAGTTACTCAGTTTTCCCACCTTTCTTCCATGTGCACATGTTATTAAACTTTATATGATTTTCTCCTGTTATTCTGTCTCATGTCAATTTAATTCTTAGACCAGCCAGAAGGATCTATAGATCAGAGGAAAATTTCTTGCCCCCCTGCAATATCAAACTAAAGGATAATAGCGAAGGATATTTTTCAAGAGGAAGGCAGAAAATTTCAGATAACAGGATGGATAAGTAGGAACAAATTAAGAACAACAAAATTAATAAATATGTGCATAGCTCCATAAATTAATGTATAAAACAGAGATAACATTTGATATGCTTTAAATATATATTTATAGTTTTATAGTAATAATTTAAGTACAAATAAATAACAATGGAGAAGTCAGGAAGGGGCAAATGGGGTCCTTGCACACTCTGGAAAGAAGGTATAACTACCAATTAATGTTAGACTTTGATAAAGTAGGGTAGTCACTAGGATAATAGAAAAAATATTTATTTGTCTGGGAAGAGAGAGCACACAGGAAAGACAAGGGGTGAGAATTACTAGAGATATCATGGAGGAGGAGGAGGAAGATAGAGTGAGGGGGGAGGGAACCTGGGAGAGAAGGGGGGTCTGGAAATTCAGAGGAAAGTGTTTCAAGAAGGAAGCATTCAATTGTATCATCTGTGTCAAATGCACCTGAAAGATTGAGACAGGAACAAAAACTTAACCTTGAATTTAGCACAAGGAAAATCATTGGTAACCTGGATACAAGCCATTTCAGTGAAGTGGTGTGCAGAATGCTGGAATGGGACCAGTTCAGGAGAGAATATGAGAAGAGGCACCCTGAATGGAGCAGAGAAGCAGAATGGTAAATGGAGAGGAATCTGGGGTCAAAGGAGGGGGGTCTGTATGTTTAAGGCACAACATTAGGGCAGGTTTGCATGTGGATGTTGGCAACGGAGCATCACAGACACAGGACTCCAGAACTCTGGGATGCAGCCTGAAAGGACTTCCCAGCCCAAGTTTACTCAAAGTTACAACTTTAATCTTCAAAATTGATGGGAATTTTGCCATTTATTTCATAATACAGGTATACCCCACAGAACTTATCTCCAATTCAAGTTTTCCTGGAAGAACACGTTAGGTTTTAACACCCAAACTGCATAGCAGCTACTTAGTGCTCA
This sequence comes from Tapirus indicus, assembly GCA_031878705.1. NCBI lineage: Eukaryota > Metazoa > Chordata > Mammalia > Perissodactyla > Tapiridae > Tapirus > Tapirus indicus. The sequence continues at coordinate 146,158,925 of CM062921.1, forward strand.
GTCCATTTTTCAGCTCATATTTATATAAAATCTGATGTTGCTGATCTAAGAGAGGCCACTGCTACTGCACAAAGCAATGGCATGTTAACAACCATATTGACTGGGAGGTGATGAAGAAGCCATGTTTTAAGAATTTTATATCCTAACATGATATTTGTACCTTATCTCTAGGTGCCATATTGTGACAGGAAATTGATAGGGTTTCTCCCGGACTTGCTATGTCTTATAATTTTTGCTACTTAAAATTATGGGAAATTAGTTCTCAGTTTTTTCTCTGAGAAATTCTGACATTTGAAGCACAAATTACTGGCAGTTATTGATGGCAGATGACTTCCCAGTCTTGTTTTAGTTTTAAAGTTTTAATTACTTACCTCAGAAATTATGTAACATTTTTTCTTCCAAATCTTGTAGTAAAATTGATGTTTCAGAAAGTTATACCACAGATATTCTGTTTTGCATCCTCCCTGCACAGAATTGGGGCTGTCAATATGCATTTGAGAAGCAGGTAGTAATGTAGAACTTGGAATTATCAGAGAAACTAAATGGGAAAATGACTTAAGAGAATTATCAGTATACACCCCGCAAGCAACAAATCTGTTAAAGTGCTTCCAAAAGGATATTTAAGAAGGGATACTTGAAGTGGTTTCAAAGCAGCTGTATTGCAGGGCAGAAATGTTAAAATTGTGTATTATCTTCCTACACAAACTTCTTTAACATTTTGGGAAGGGCCATTGGGAACTTCTGCTCCTGTTGCCTGTGGTAAGTAGGCCAAGAGGCCCACACTGGGATAAGGAAGCCCTGTGAACCAGCCATGTGGGGCATCAGAGAAGGGGTTTAGGGGTCACTTACTGGGAGCCTGGGTTTCCTATCTGTATAATGCAGGAATTGGGGCTGTCCACTGTGATGTTTTCTCCCTTTATAACACGGCTGACGCAGTCTTTCTAAGAGGACTGACCAAAGTATGGACTGTTCAGCTGGGTGGAGTTTGAGGGGCGTGCTGCAGTGAGCTGGACCACTGGGTCCAGAGTGAGGATCCTGGCAGCCTGGAGGGATGGTGGGAAAGGTGGTTTTGAAAAGGCAAGTTCCAGGTTGCCAGATACCCAGTATTTCCGTTTTAGCCAGTGAATTTATGCTTTCAAATATTGGCCAGAGAGCTTTTGTTTGGGTTCCAAGCTGCCTCAGCAACGGCCAGGACCATGGATATTGTTAGCTCCACCCCCACCTGGGTGCCGGCCTCAATGTGCAGAACCCCGCGGCATTGCACATGCCCGTGTGGGCAGGGTGTGGAGAGTGGGCATGGCGAAGGGAAGGGGCTCGGTGGAGAGGAGGGAGGGGTGGGGTGCAGCGGACGGTGGGGCTGAAACGAGGGCATGGTGAAGGGGCAGGGCTGATGGGCCAAGCTCATGGACGGCCAGTTGTATCAATGTGTACTTGGGCAAGGTGCCAGAGGTGTTAGGGCACTCACTGGTCTGCAAGAAGTCCAACTTCTCAGAGGTTGAGGGGTCTTGGGGAGATTCACGCTCAGCTGAGCGTGCTGTGACTGCCCTCAGAGGGCCAAGGGGCATGACAGAAGACAGGGCTCCTCGCTGCACTTGCTGGGAGCTGTACTCTCTTAACCGCTACCAGTGGCAGCTTGCAGGGCTGAAGGACTACAACTCCCAGGATGCACCCTGCTTGGGAGTGACCACTCAGCGCTCAAGGAGAGGGCAAGGTGGTGTGGGCCTGGCTGTGGTCCAAAGCCCTTTGGCTGCTGCCTCTGGTGCTGCACCCACCCCACATGGAGTGAGTCTCAGGGAGGGTTGTGAGGGGCAGGACGGGGACCAAGGTGTTAGGAGAATGTCAGTGCTCTGAGGTGCAGGGGCGGGACTGCTGCATGCAACTAACTTTTGCCCTGAATCAAGGACTGGACTTGGGCCTCTTCCCTGCCATCTCTCCACAGCCCCCTTCCTCAGTTGACTCCTCCTCCCACCTGCTTGCCTGTGCATCTGTCCAGAGCATCACCCTAGTCCAGGCCTAGGAAGCTACTTGCTTATGGGAACAGGTTTGCCATACCAGGAACTTTCCACTTTGTCTGCTGTCCTCTGCTTTCTCCAGCCCAAGTGTGCCATTTTGGCAAATTTGGGGAGAAATTTACCATTATGACCCCAATCAAAAGCACATTGTAAGAGTTTATGGTGGGGGCGGGTAACATTGGCTATTGCTTCCTGAAAATGTCACACTTGTGGGGTGCATTTTTCACAAGTGTGGAAGTTGAGGCATTTGTGAAGCTAATCATTGGTTTACCTGGGATCTGCTGAGAGCACAGGACAACAACGATGATTCCCAGGCAAGTATCTAGTGGGCCATTTTTACCAACCTTTTCAAGTGCAGAGTCCTCCAAGAAAAACTCAACCTTAAAATGATTGACGAGCCTAATCTCAACTCAAGCCTGACTGGCCAATTTCTTAGAGACACAAGTAGTGACTCTGATCCCTCAGGAAAAGACAGACTGTGTTAGAGCTTTGGGAGAGCCGTGTTCAAGGTGTGGAGCATCTGGGCAGCATTTGAAACCTGTCAGGTTTAACATCCCTGCTTTGGAGGAAAGCTCATCAGGCAGCAGTCAGCGATGTAGACTTTAACTTGCCTGCTCTGATCTGTTGAAGTTTTCTGTCTGGAAATGGAAACATCCAGGAGCACTTCTGCTTCCACTTATCCTCTTGATAGTTGATGTCCATAAATTCCTTATGCCCTAACAGAAAGTTCCTTTGATTGCTGGGTGGTGCCAAGATAAACACATCCAGAGATATTCAATTATGCCATATTTCCTTAACAATTAGAATATTGACAGGAACAGGACATAAAATATACTGCTCATTTGCAAAAAATAAAAGGCAAGCAAGATCTTCCCATTGAAAATTTCCTGCTCATTCTCTCCCCTGTACTGTGCATTTGAATGCAAAAACAAAAAACTTGAATTGTCAAATTTCCTTTTCCTGAGTTTGGTAAGCTAGGAGTTTTAAGTGTTTTGTTGAGAGCTGTGGAGGAATTGTTAACAGCTGTCGTGATTTATCTCATCCTTAAAAACCTAGGTGCTGGGGCCGCCCGGTGGTGCAGCAGTGTAGTTCCCACTTGGTAGCCCGGAGTTCGTGAGTTCAGATCCCAGGGGCCCGCAGACGCACTGCTTGTCAGCCATGCTGTGGCAGTGTCCCATATAAAGTGGAGGAAGATGGGCATGGATGTTAGCCCAGGGCCAGTCTTCCTCAGCAAAAAGAGGAGGATTGGCAGTGGATGTTAGCTCGGGGCTGGTCTTCCTCACCAAAAAAAAAAAAAAGTTAAAAAAAAAAAACCTAGGTGCTGATCTACGTGAAAATAAGACCTTGCTTGCATTACACATTCTATCAGAATCTAATTCCAATTCCTGAGGGTGGTGTACTATCAAAGGGACTGAACAAACCTGGTCATGGAAACTGGATCCTATTACTGTGTGAAGGATTTACTTCTCCATGGATTATGTACACATGAATTCATCAACACCTTTGTAAAGAAAGAAAGAAAAACTGCATAGTGTCTATGAATGTGGCAAGGTGAGGAAGTCTAGTTAGACCACATCACAGTCCTGGGGTTCTTCTCTTGTGTTCTATGGCGTGCAGGTGATAGTCTGTGTGGTCAAGTGCAGTGCTGCTTCCCCACTCCTCAGTATTCTATCCTACTCTGTCCTGTGCCCTCTTTACAGGGGTTCTGATTACACTTGTCCATTAGTGTTGGATGGGGCTGTTGTAACATGAGGGTATCTGTCATCCTAAAACAAGGGTTAATGGAGAAGAAAGTCTTGGGTTCTGTGTGTTCACATACACTGGTTTTGGGTTTGTGGGAGCAATGACCACTGTGCTCCCAGACGGGTGAGAGGCAGAAGGGCTCACGGAAGTGATCCGGGAGGTGGGGAGGGTGTAGGTGTGCCCATCCTCTGCTTCTCAGGTCCCAGAGCTCCAAGACCTCTGAGTGGCTGCTGCTGCAACCCCCTCTGCTGCCAGTGCCATTTCCCACAACACAGGCAACACCACCAGAGTGTGGGCCACAGGCACATGGCAGTGAGAGGTGGGTTCTCCGGTCACCTCGGTGGTCTCACATCTGAATGTCGGTGCATCACCAGTGGGTCAGATGGGGCTGGTGGGGCAGGAAGGCCTCCAGGGAGGCAGGGACAATGAAGAGCCCTGAGTCCTGCTCCAAGTGAGGGTCGTGGCATTGACACTGAACCTCTTAATCTCAAGTTAGTGTGCCCAATGCCCAGCAAATGAAACGCTGAGACATCGGTGCTTAGAGACAGAGAAATATTTATTTGAACTGGCTAAAATGAGTAGGTAGGAGAAAGGGTTCTCTCAAATCCAAGTGCCCAAGAACAGAAAGCAAAAAGGTTTAACACAGCTTGGCAGGAGGGGCCATGGGGAAACAAAGCGGTCACTCCGATAAGCCTCCGGGCAGTCTGACTTCTGGGCTTTAACACCTGCTGAGGGCCAGCCACTTGGCGATTATAACCTCAAGGAAGACATTCTTTCTCCTGCAAAACAAGCTCACAACCCTCTGGAAAGTATGCTCACAAATCCTCAAGACCCCAGAGTCACCCCTCAAGTTATACAGGAAAAAACAGCAAATCGATTTACTACCTACAGTACCCCTCAGGTGGCCGGCTTCAATCCCCACTGTCTCTTCCCTTCCTCCTTCTTGTAGGAAGCAGGGTGTCCATCCTCCTGGCTACTTCCTAATGAAAAGGTGCAAAGATGGGGAAACTGAGGAAGGAAAATTTTCAACCTGAGATTGAACATACACTCGGATACCAGTCTATATTTTCCATTATCATTACTTGATATTCCATATTTGACTAACCCAAGTCTCCAGGAAACCAAAATGCAAGAACCGAATTTGTTTTACTTATCTGACTGTTTGGTGTCCACTGTCTTAACCCAGAAGAGCAGCTTCAGCTCTTTCGGTGGCTCACGTGACCAGTTGTTTTCTTTCCAGTTCCTGAGGGCCCTGGTTGTGGGGGGGTCAAGCCTCACTTGGGTGTGGTGAATCCACAGCTTGACTCTGGCCAATCTGACTGATGAGTTGGTGGTCAGGAGGACTTCATAAGGCCTGGTCCACTCAGGGGTTAGGTGATCTTCTAGCCCACACTCCTTCCAAGACTTAAGGAGAGTGGAACATCTGATAGGAATGGGGACCTGTGAGGCAAACTCATGAACAGAAGTTAGAAAAATTTTAAGGGCTGCCTGACCGTGATTTCCTTCTGCTACATGGATCCTCATCATGGCAGAGGGCAACACATTATCCCAAGTTAAATTAGTTTCCTGACAGATTTTGGCAATCATCTTTAACCTGTGGCTCATCTTTTCAGTCTTTCCTGTTGACTGGGGCTGCCATGAGGGGTAGAGTTTCCAAGTGACCCCCAAGACTCTTGATACTTCTGGGTTATTTAGGAGAGAAAGGTAGCTCTCTTGCCACTCTAGATTGACAGTGGGAGTCCACACCTGGGAATGATCTCCTTTAGGAAACCTTTGGCCACTTTGGCAGCCTTCTCAGTTCTCCCAGGGAAAGCATCAACCCACCCTGTGAAGTTATCTATGAATACTAGAAGGCACTTGACATTCCCAGAGGCTCGAGGCATCATAATTTAATCCACTTGCCAGTCCTCACAGGGGGCTGCTCCTCGATGTTGAATCCCCTTGTTCAAGGAGGGCAGCCCCATCCTGGGATTGTTTTTGGCATAGATAACACATTGTTGGGTAACTTTCTGAGTGGGCTGTTGCAAGTTTGGACCAATTACTGCAAGGTGGACTCACTGCAAGGTGGCACCCCTCCCACAGTGATTAACAATTTCTCCCAGAAAGGCTTCAGGTACCAGGACGAGTCCCTTCAGGTTATATTTCCAGCCAGGATGCTCCAGGGAGGACGAGTCAAATCCCCATTCTCTGGCTCTCTGTAAATCTTTCTGGGTGCAGCTAGGCTGGAATTTAGCAAAGGCAACCTGGGAAACTAAGGGAGCCAGGAGTGCCTAGAAACTCACAGTCCTAGTAGCTGTCTGTGCTGCCTGATCAGCCAGTTGATTGCCTCAGGCTTCCAAAGATTCCGCTTTCCGATGTCCAGGGCAGTGCATGGTGGCTGCTGCCATGGGGTCATTAATGGCCTGGGAATATTTTGTGTCCCTCTTTAATCCCCTCTCTTTCCATGGCCCCATGGATATAGATCACTAAAAAGGCAGATTTTGAGCCTGTACTCTTTCATCTTTACCTCTTTGAAGAGCCCTGATAGGGCTAGAAGGTCAGCCTTTTGAGGTGAGTTACCTGGAGGTAGAGGCTTGTGTTTCCATGGTGAAGGGTGTACAACTGCAGGGTGATAACTGCTCTACGTTGCCCCTGGTCCCTGAAGCTGCTTCCATCAGTGAAGTGTTTCATGTCTGGATGCTCCAAAGGTTGGTCAGTCAAGTCAGGTCAGCTTGAGAACATCTCTTCAAAGATCTGAAGACAGTCATGAAAGGGGGTCTGTTTGACATCTGTCACTAGCAAGGTCACAGGGTTTGAGGGAGAAATAGCCTTTAACTTTACCTCTGGGTTGTCTAATTAAATAGCCTGACCCTGAGGTTGATGTTGGCCCTGATATCAGTTCCCCTGCGCTGAACCCAGCATATATGGGGTTAAAACCAAAAGCACTCATTCCCTGTCCCAGCTTCTCTAAGTTACATTCACATGTAGATATTGGTTGTTTTAAACCTTTGTATCTCTGACCTTCACAAGGCAAATAGAAGCAACAAATTTTTACAGCCCAGGTGGCCTTATATGAGGGGGTGCTCACTGAAGTTCGGTTAGTTAAGGGTCTTTTGCAGTCTTGCTACAGGGAAACTTGTCCAGGCAACATCAAGCAGCTGAAGCTGAAACTTCTCCAACTCCTTGTCTTCCTGACACGAGATCCACCATCATCGGGGAGGCTGACACCTGCAGCTTCTCTTATCCTCACAAAAGGCAGGCTGATGGGAGGATGCCGAACTACGAGGCCACAGCTCCCCTCCCCTGTCTAAAACCTTGTGAACTTTGTAACTGTCAGTTGGCAGCAGTTTCTTTCTTCTCCCAGGCCCAGTTTCAGGTGGCCCAGGAAGAGTGATCGATGGAGCCTAAACCTCCCGTTGTAGGTAGGGGTAACAACTGGCCCGGCGCCGGAACGTCTGGGACCCTCATAAATTTTCTCTCACCAGGTGGTTAGAGTCATGTAGATGGCAAATTCCTTCCCTCAGATTTCCTTTTAAAAACCCCAGTTCTTAGGGCCTGAGTAGGACTGCAGACTTTGAGGCACAAACCCACCACACCCTCATTTTGCAGGCGCAATTAAACTTTTGTCTCTTCCTCAATCCCTTGTCATTGTGTTCATTGATTCAGCTATGGTGACAAGGTCCCAGTTTTCTGGCAACAAGGTGAGCTGAGACCCTCTTTCTGTTCTAATAAATGGAGGACACAATGGGGGGTGTGCACCGTGGTGGGCTGCCCCAAAGTGAACTTTTCAGTTCCTTGTAGTGTGTCATAGGTGGCAGCAATGGTTTGGAGGTAAGATGGCCAACCTTTGACCGCCCACCCACCTGCTTAGAAAAACAGGTCGCAGGCCCCCTGGTGGGTCCAAACTAAGGCCCTGTTTCTTGTGTACAGAAAGATCAAGGGCTTTTCAACCCTGGGAGTCCCAAGGCTGGGGAAGTTAATAACTTTTCTTTCATTCTGGCTTGTGTCCACATCAAAGGCTCGAGGTCTCTTCCCTGTAGACCTCTTACAGAGGTATTACAGTTAATCCAAAGTTGGGCATCCAAATTTGACAGATGCCCGCCATTCCTAAAAATCCCCACAATTGTTGACAGGCAGTGAGAGTCACAAGTGGAGGGATTGCTTCCCACCTATTGGGGGGCAGTCTTCTCTGTCCTTCTGACAGTTCAAACCTGAAGCATTTATCAGTCTTTTTAGATATTGGTGACACTACCTACCTGGAGATCGCATCAGATCCCACAAGATTCCCTCTGCCTCCCATTTTAGATACCAATTGCAAGTCCTGGTTGCCACTTGTGCTTCTGACCAACCGGCCACAGCCCAGAGGTTCCCACAACCTCTGTTCCCTTGGGTTTGATTAAAAATTTTTGATAGAGCACCTCACAGAACTCAGGAAAACATTTCCTTAACAGAATAACAAAAGACAACCATTTCACCTATATAGCATAGAGGAAGATCTGTGGGAGAGGGGTGTGGAGCTCCCAGGCTCTCTCTGGGCATGCCATTCTCCCCGAACCTCCCTGTGTTCACCAACCGGGAAGGTCTCTGAACCCCATATTGAACTCAATCTTCAGCCCCCCTTCCCACCTCAGAGCTGTAGGGAGGGGGATGGGCTGAAAGTTACAACCCTCTAATCACAGAATTGGTTCCCCTGGCTGGCAGCCCCAACCATTAGGGGCCTTCCAAAAGTCACCTTATTAACATAAATTCAGGTGTGTTTGAAAGGGGCTTGTTATGAATAACAAAGGACACCCATTTCATCTGTGTTGCTCTGGTGCTGAAGCCTGAAGTAACTAGTATAACAACAGATGCCTCTGTGGCTCTTGTATCAGAAATTACAAGGGTCTTAGGAGCTCTGTGACAGAAACAAGACAAAGATATTCCTCATTATAAATCACACTATCACACCGACATAACAGGATTCCTGCTGAAGGCAGGGCAGGGTGATAAGTCATCACCTAGGTGGTGGCCAGGGATAAGGATCCAAAAACATCTTTTAAACCCGGCACCATATAGCATCAACAGCACTGACAAGAGATTCTCGCATATTGAGGTGCACGGGGTAACTATTTGGCTTCAAAACTGATTTGGCTTGAAATAAGAAGCCCAGCTTAATGGCCTGTCAAACATACAATGCACATCTGCTTAACCATTAAAGGTTTATTTGAATTCACCAAAATGAGGAGGTGGGAGCCTGGGTTCTCTCAAATCCATGTCCCCAAGAACAGAAAGCAGAAGGCTAAACTAAAAGTTTCACAGTCCTTTTGAAACTTAAATAATTTTCATTGTCCAGAAGCTGAGCTGGTAGATTGTTCCATGTCATTGAACACATTTCTTATTCCTGATAATGGATTAGTCAAGTTCATTTTAGATGGCAGTGATGTAGGTGGGCTCCCACAGTTAGCCCCATATTGTGGAAGCAAGCAATCAGGTATCAATTAGAGCATTTATTGATATATAAAATAAATATATATAAATAATATAAAATAGTTTAATAACCACTATTATTAGGAATTTTGAACTTCTTAATCATAGTGCCAGGTTGACATTCTAAAAGGCTTTTTAAAACTGCCTTTATTATTGATGTAAGAACACCTTTTCTTAGAATCTTTGAGTGATTCCACTCCATATAGTATATAAGACTTTAAATTGGATGAAAGTGTATGCCTTTACATCTCTTTGAAAGCATAGACTGTTATACCTTTTCAACTAGAGTAATCACCAAACTAGCTTTTGGAGGAACCATTTGTCATCCACTCGCTGCAATAAAACTTTATGCAGTTTCCAAAAACTGAAATTCTGTATGTCTAAATTCCTGTGATCAGATATGAACTAATGTAAAAATAATGATAATCAGTAGAAGTTGCAAGCTTTGGACTCATTGCAAACTAAGGTCATAGGGTGGGCTGCCAAACCCCATTTCAGAGTGATAGCTCTCAGTCTGGGAGAAGGTTGATGCTAAATAAATAGTTCTCTGCCTTGCTCAAAGGTTCAAAAAGGGCCCTTTGTCTTGAATTGTAAAATTAGTGAAAAGAAAATGTGGAGGTTCAAGGTCCTCGTGTGGTCTCCTCCAAACATTCCATCCAGTACAATCTCCCCTCTCTAAACTTCTATTGTTCTCACACTCTGTCACTTATTCTCACAGTTAACCATACAGTCTTCTCTTTGTGCATTTGTCTTTTTGCCACATCCCTATGCGGAATTGCTAGAGGCAGGGACCACAGACCATATTATCTTTTCTTGTCACTCCAGCATTAGTGCAATGCAAATGGGAGGTACATGAATTCATTCAAGAAATAATTGCTGCATATCTACCATGCACCAGGCACTGTGAGGAGTCCTAGAGATACAATGGTAAACAAGACAATTTCTGCCCCGGAGAATGGAAATCTAGTAGGAGAGAGACAGACCAGCAAATAGTAGTACTAAAATGTGGTAAGCGCGATCACTGAAGCCAGGATTAGGATCAGGAAATCACATTCAGAGGGGTTCGCACTGCATGTAAAGAGTCCAGGATGTGCTCTTAGATGAAGTGACTTCTCACATGCAATCTGGAGATGAGTAGGGCATAGCACAGTAAGCAAGGGTTAGGGGAAGCAGAGGGGCTTTCCAGACAATTTAAACTGTATCCCCAGGGGAGAGAAAGAGCAGAGCACATTAAAGGAACAATAAATACTTCATTATACTTGGAGTTTATAGTGACGATGGAATTGGAGATGGGGGAATGAAGGTCAAAGATGAGCAGAGATCAAGAGACACAAGAAGTTTGTTCTTGCACCTGGAGGATAATGGAGGGTAGTGGAAGGGTCTGACCAAGTGTGTGATGGGATCCCGGCTGGGCTTTGGAAAAGTCTTTCTGGCTGCACTGTGGAGAGATGGATGGGGGAAGGCTCAGTGCTGTGGCGGTGATCCTGGTGAGACTGGAGGGCCTGCACTAGGCAATAGTTGGGGTGGAGAGAAGTGGTTGCACTTGCTTCTTAATTGGCTTATAGAGTAAATGGAAATTACTTGGTGGATGATTATGTGTGAAGAATGTGGGAGAAGAAGGAGGATCGAGAGGACACCCACGTTTCCACTTTAGTCAACTGAATGTAGGCTAATAATTCTAGAGCAGTAGTTCTCAAGGTGCAGACCAACAGCATTCCCAGCACTGGGAACCAGTGAAAAATGCGAATTCTCCAGCCCTACTCCAGACCAAGTGAACGAGAAACTTTGCGGGTGGAGATCAGTGATCCGTGTTTTAACAAGCCTTCCAGGTGATTTGGATGTGTGCTCAAATTTGAAAACCAATGTTCTAGCTCATGGGTCTTCAAACTGTTTTGCTCAGTACCCTCAAAAATGTTTGAAGAAATATGTAACATTCACATATTTCAGATTTGACATCTATAAGTTTTTTTATAAGTAAAGATATTTGCAAAAGATGTAATTTCCAGCATATTAAAAAATACTGTCTTTTGGGAGCTGGCCTGGTGGCGCAGCAGTTTAGTTCGTGCTTGGCAGCCCGGGGTTCACCGGTTCGGATCCCGGACGCCTGCCGACGCACTGCTTGTCAGCCATGCCGTGGTGGCGTCCCATATAAAGTAGAGGAAGATGGGCACGGATGTTAGCCCAGGGCCAGTCTTCCTCAAGCAAAAAGAGGAAGATTAGCAACAGATGTTAGCTCAGGGCTGGTCTTCCTCACACACACACACACACAAATACTGTCTTTTAAATACATTCAATGAAATCAAAATACTCTAGAAATTTGGTACCCACCATCACACAATGAAAAAATGAACAAGCTCTTTTTCTAACAACTAGAAATTTTACAGTGTACCTTCATTCCTTGAATATGTATATCCTTCTAATTTTCCTAACTGAATTTTATGCTGTATTCTATTAATCAGCCTACCATATCAGGCAACAAAAATAGGACTGTAATAGAATATTTATCCTCAATTTAGTTATAATTATTCTAGTACATAATTGATAAAAACAACATAACTGTGTTTATAATTTTGATAAACTATTAAACAGAAAATAAAATTTTCTTGCAGTAGATCTCCCAATGAAAGTGCTTTTTAAATTTAGTTCATGTATCTGTAGATGAATATTACATGTTAATAAAATTAGACAAACTTCAGCATCAATTCTGTTCATTTTTTGTTAATGTAAATTTTTTAAGAAAAACTAAACACCCTGTTCATACAATAAGCAGAGGGAATGAAAGGAGTTTTATTTTAGCAATTCTACTTAATTCCCTTTGCTCCTTCCAGAACACAAGCAAAAATATCATGGAATCACTTATCATCAAAAATGATTAGTGATCTAGATCCCCCCTGTGATTCTGCTGAAAGCAAAGAAGTAGAAATAACCAGACTTGTGATGAGACTTGCTATTCAGTCTTTGGACTTATCAGCATTTTTCATGAGTGACTGAATATGCAAGTGGACAAGAGCCAGACCATATGTGACAACAGAACTCTGACCCACAACCTCTGCAGCAACCAGCCCAGGAAGCCAAACCACAACATCTGCAGCAGTTGGCCAGGACAGTCAGGACAGTTCAGTGATCAATGACTCCAGCTTCCCTCTTCCCAACCCTCCCTTGCCTTTCAACTCAGGACCAACCAGAGAAAGTCAAATATGCTCCTGAAACCAGTCACCTGAGATGCCCATCTCCAGCTTCCCCAGGCCAACAGCCTCCAATCAGATGACACCTGAAGCTTCCCTTTGTCACTATAGACCTTTCCCCCTCCTCTGCCTGACCTTGAGTCTCTACCAAATGCAAGTAACAGTGGCTGAGTCCCTTGCTATAGGAAGCTGTGAGTAAATAGCCTCTGTGTGTTCCCATTTAGATGTTTTATTAGTCAGGGTTCTCCAGAGAAGTGGAACCAGTAGGATATATAGAGACATATAGTAAGAGACTTATTATGAGGGATTGGCTCATGAAGTTATGAAGGTTAAATCCCATGATCTGCCATCTGCAAGCTGGGGGCCCAGGAGAGCTGGTGGTGTAGTTCCAGTCCAAGTCCAAAGGCTCAAAGACCTGGGGAACTAGTGGCTTAAGTCCCAGTCTGAATCTGAAGGCTGAGAACCATGAGCGCACATGTCTGAGGGCGGAAGAGGGACATGCCAGCTCACATGGAGAGAGTGAATTCACTCTTCCTCCACCTTTTTGTCCTATTTGTACCCTCAAAAGTTTGGATGACGTCCACCCATATTGCTGAGGGTGATCTTTACTCAGTCTACCGATTCAAATACTAATATCTTCCTGAAATACCCTTACAGACACCCAGAAATAATGCTTTACCAGCTCTCTGGGCATCACTTAACCCAGTCAAGTTGACACATAAAATCAACCATCCCAGATGTTGTTTATTTCCATGTTCACTTCCTCAACACCACCACCTTCGTCTAGAATTGTCCCTTATTTGACATGCCAGAGGTTTTTACTCCTGGGAGCAAAGCAACTCATCAAGATTTCAGTTGGATGTGAGCTATGCTTTCTCCTGTAAAGAGAGAAAAGGACAATTGTGAAAGGGAGGTGAGAAAGAAAAGAAGGATATCTTGACTTTGAAGAATACTCTCAGACAGACAATTTGGGAAAAGAGGACACATGGGGGGGGGTAGAATCAGGAGAATCGTTCCTAAAAATGAAGTTGCCCAGGAACCCTCTGGAAAGTTTTCAGGCATTCCCAGGGATATGCTGGCCACGTTTGAAGACTGCTAATCCAGAACAAAGGTGGATGGCTTTCCCTAACCAGAGGAGGGAGAACAGAAAAGATGGGTGTCCATGCAAGTGGATGTGTCAGTTTGGTAGCAATCATGGTCTCCTCTGCCTGGCATGCTTTCACACCGCTTCTACTGTCAACTTTGTCACAGCAGGCTTCTTCTTGTGCTCACATCTCAGCTTCAGTGTCATCTCTTCAGAGAAGATTCCCTGACCAGCCCCTCTCAAGTAGCGACCTCGTCCATTTTCATATATCCTCATTTTTCACTGTCTGGTAGTACCCCTTCCTCCTCCCCCCTCTCCTCTCCTTATCTCTCTTTTGATTTTTCCCAATTAGAATGTCAGTTCCTTGAGGGCAGGAACGATTTTACCTGCAAACCTAGGAGAGTGCTTAGTTTATAGTTTGACACTCAATATATATTTGCTGAATAAATAAATGAAAAAAATTTAAAACAATGTCAAGAAGTTGAGGATTTTCTTGTCTGGTGGCTTGTAATTTCTCTGTGAAGTAGGAGGCCAAGTCATTTGTTGAGTGTAAAGGTAGAAGTGGTGGGTGGGCAAGTTGAAGACAGTGGAGTTTGGGAGTCGGGGTGGAAGAGAGTGAGGATAATAAACATAAATGAATTATTGGCCCCGGTGTACTTCAGATATAAATAATTGGATCAATGGATGAGTGAGAGCACACCATTCAGCTGCCACTGTTTTGAAAGATTTCTGAGAAATTGAGCTAAATTTAGTCACACAGTGTCTGTAGTAGAGTAATGGCCCCTCAGAGATGCCCATGTGCTAATCCCCAGAACCTGTGGATATGTTATTTTGTATGACAAAAGGGACTTTTGTAGAGGTAATTAAAGTTTAAGGAACTTGAGATGGGAAGAGTATTCTGAATTATGTGAGTGGGCCCAATGTAATCACAAAGGTCCATTTAGTGAAAGAGGGAGGCAGGAGAATCCCAGTTAGAGAAGGGGATGTAAGATATAAGCAGTGCTCAGTGATGGAGGAAGGGGCCACAAGCCAGGGAATGTAGGTGGCCTCTAAAGCAGGAAAAGGCAAGGAAATGTCTCCCCTGGAGCCTGAGAAAGAACACAGCCCTGCTGACACCCTTATCTTAGGACTTCTGACCTCCAGAACTGCAAAATAATACATTTTTTTTCTGTTTTAAGCACTAAGTTTCTGGTGATTTTTATTACAGCCAACAATAGGAAATTAATGTGCTCACTCTTGTGGCTCTATGTAGACGGTGTTTCTCACACTGTAATGTATAATGGTCTGGGATCCTGTTAAAATGCAGCCTCTGATTCGGTAGGTCTGGGGTGGTGAGATCTGAGATTCTGCATATCTCACAAGTTCCCAGGTGAGGCCAGTGCTGCTGGGTCACAGTCCACACCCTGAGTAGGAAGGATCTAGAAGACAATGTCAAGACAAAAGAGAGAAATCGTTACTGTGGGCATATGGCATGTATGTCTTTCATTTGTATAGTTTCCCCAAATTTGAATATAATGAGTGCATTTTAAAAACACAGAAACGCTATGGGGGCAGATACTGATATTTCCTTTGACTGACAAGGAAGGTCCTATGCAGAAAGGGTCAGCAACTGGTCCAGGCTGCACAGATGCTCTATTCTGTTTGGCTTACAACAGAATCAGGACTTGAGCAGAAGTTCTGTATTTCCAGGTTCTTTTCACCATGGCAAAACTAATGTTTAAAATCAAGATCCAGAAACAGCCAATGAATTCAGAAGCCTCAGTGTCACTCAAGGATGAGATACACAAGGTGCCATTAGAGGACCAGCAGCAATTCTTATGGAATTTAACTGACCCAGGAATGGACGGGAAACAGACATGAGCTGTTATGTGATCTTTCCACGTTGAGACTTGACCCACACGATGATCACGCTTCAAATCATCTCAGATACACTTGCAGTGTGAGGCAAACTGCTTCGATCCAAGTATCTGGGCAAGGAACGAATGTAAATTTGAGGCATTTTGTCACATTCTACCATCTCCTCCTGAAACTTTGAGTTGTGTTCAGCATTTATTGAGCATCTACTGTGTGCCAGAGCACCATGCCAGACACTACAGACTTGAATATAAATAAGACTTTGTTCCTGTGCTCTGGAAGTTTACTGTATGGTGGCGAAGAGAAAATTTAAAAAACCCTATATTTTGATTTATACAATTATGGAAGAAGTTTGAAAGGTTGAAGGAGGGTTGATTAACTCTAGAAAAAGAGGATGTGAAAAGAGGGATTTTGTCAGAGGCAATTGTGTATGTTCCGAAAAGTCTATTGAGATTTTTTTAAAAACAACTGTTCAATTCATTAAAGCCACAAATTCAAAAGTCTAGTTCTTCCAAAACCTTTAAAGTTTTTACAATATTCTTATTCTATTTTGAACAATTATTAACTGTCACTTATAGGGAGCCTGTTATTAATGCTGTCTGGCCCTTTTTACACACTTTATGTCTTTAAACCTTTAAACTGCACTTGCAAATTTAATGTATTCCATTTCCTTTACTAGTATTTTGACCTAATAAACAAAATCTAACTAGGTCCTAGATAATTCTTGTAAATGTAATACACTGAACTTATAAATACAATGAAATTTAAGGTCACACAAACGTTCCAGTTCAGGAAGATTTCAAGTTAAAATCATAAGTCTAAATAAATCACTCAATCTCACATTTTAGAGTTATAAAGCTGCAGTTCTAACAGGACAAATTATTTTACACATTAAACATAAATGAGAAAAGAAATTCATGCATATTCCTTAACACAATAATGTTAATGCTATGGTTTTGATTTTCCTAAACATTTAAAATCTTCCCAAAACTGAGAAGATGCTTACCCACTAAGGAAGACAGTTACACATGTTAATGTGGGTTCCCAATTGTTAACAAATGTCACACTGGGGAGCAGGATGTCCACAGTGGGGGAGTTTATGTGTATGTGTGGGGATGGGGGATATATGGGAATTCTCTCTACTTTCTGCTCAATTTTGCTGTAAACCTAAACAGCTCTAAAAAATATAGCCTATTAACTCATTAAAAAAAAAAAGGAAAGACAGTTACCATCTCTGTTAACATGAGATTTTGTTGGGATGCTACATTCTTGTCCACAATCCTCAATCCCATTTATGGTTGCTGTGTCAATGATTCCATAATTTCAAGTGGTAGGTTATGCCCCTGGATTCAAATTACACTCATCATCTAACTCCTGAGTCTCTTATAGACTCTATAGACTATGCAAGTTGATCACTTGATTGGATTCTGCCTGGTTTTGGCTCTGCAGATATGTCAGTCTTCCTTCTTTACATGTAAAGATCTCTGAACCTTATTAAAACCCTTACTTTATATATTTATTTTTTATACTTATTTTATATCTTTCATAGGCCCACATAAAACAGATATTTCTTTGAATATAAGTGTATTTCTTTGAATCCTGTGCATTTCACAAGGTTTGCTTTGATGGGTGATTGGAATTTACAAGGTCATTTTAATAACAATGGTCCTCCAATCTAGGAGCTTACAGAAGAAATGTAACTAAACAATTGTATTATAGGGTGAAATATTCAATTATAGAAGAAGCTCACATAAAACAAAAATGCCAGAGGATGAACTAACTCTTGGTGGGGAGAGGGATCATGTATGTGTTTTCAGAGCCCTTGATGACTGAGAAGAGTATAGAATGTGAAATAGGCAAATGCTAGGCAACTAATGGAGAAAGAAATTCCAATAAGGAATGAAGTACGTCCAAAAGCATACAGAACTGTTTCTCCCAGAATAGTGTCTAACATCTTGTATAGTGCTCAATAATCATTTCTTGAGCAAATGAATGAATACATGACTTGTGAATGAATACACCATAAAGTGCTCATAGAAGAACATTAGTTTGGTAGTACTGGAGCATAAAGTATAAGGTTCAGTTATGGAGTTTGACTTTTAGTAAAATAAAACACATCCCCCCTCAGAATCCCCTGTGCTGCACTTATTCATCCATCCCCCCCTCCCAGAACCCATGGCAACCACTGATCATTTTACTATCCATATAGTTTTGTATTTTCCAGAACATCATATATTTGGACCATGCAATATGTTCTTTTCACACCGGCTTCTTTCACCTAGCAATATGCATTTCAGATTCCTCCATGTCTTTTTGTCTCTTCTTTTTTATCACTGAATTATATTTCATTGAATGAATGTACTACACGCTGTTTATCCATTCACCATTCATCTTGGTTGCTTCCAGTTTGGGGTGATAATGAATAAAGTTGGTATAGACATTTGTTTGTAGGATTTCATGTGAATATAGGTTTTCAAATAAATTGGGTAAACGAGACACTGGATTGTATGGTAAGAGTACGTTTAGTTTTGTAAGAGACTGCCAAACTGTTTTCCAATGGGGCTGTACCATTTGCATTCCCAGCCAGCAATGAACGAGAGTGCGTCTTGCTCTGTGTGCGTGCCAGCATTTGGTGTTGTCAGTATTCTGGATTTCAGCCATTCTCAGAGGTGTGTAGTAATATCTCACCATTGTCTTAATGTTCAATTCCCTTATGATAAAGGCCAATGAGCATCTTCTTACGTGCTTATTTGCCATCTTCCATAGTGAGGTGTCTGTTTAGATCTTTCACCCATCTTTTAATTGGACTGTGTTTTCTTATTGTTGAGTTTTAAGAGTTCTCTGTATTTTTGGACGAAAGTCCTTTATCAGATATATGTTTTGCAAATATTTTCTGTCTGTGGCATGCCTTTAGATTCTCTTAACAGTCTTTCACAGAGTAGAAGCTTTTAATTTTAATAAAGTTAAATTTATCATTTTTTTCTTTGATGGCATATACTTTTGGGGTTATACCTAAAACCTCATGGCCAAAAGCAAGGTCACATAAATTTTCTCATAGGCGTTTTACAGTATTGTACTTAGTATTTGGGTCTATAACTGTGAAATAATAGAAAAAATATATATATTGATCTCTGTCCCCAGTTCCTGGCACAGAGCTCCTAAATCCCTAAGAATTTCCTGGGTGAAAAGAACATCTTCTGTTCCAGTGAGAGAACTCTTGGTGGACCCCTGGATGGTTCCTGGATAGGGGGGTTGGCCACCAGAAAGACCAACCCATGAGCGGAAGCTTGGAACTTTCAGTCCCAAGTTCCATTCTCTAGAGAGGGAAGAGGGATGGAAATGGAGTTAATAATGGATGACACCTACATGATGAAGCCTCCACAAAAATCCAAAAGTATGGGGTTCAGAGAACTTCTGGGTTGGTAAATACATCCATGTGCCGGGGTGGTGGTGGTGGTACATCCTGACTCCACAGGGACAGAAGATTCTGTGACCAGGACCCTTCCAAATCTCACCCTATGTATCTCATCATCTGGCTATTCACCTGTATCCTTAATTATATGATAAACCTGTAAACTTAAGGAAGTGTTCTCCTGAGTTCTGTGAGCTGTTCTAGTAAATGATAAATCCTGAGGAGGGGGTCATGGGAACCTCTGATTTATAGCCAGTAGGTCAGAAGCACAAATGACAACCCGGACTTGCAATTGTTTAAATGGTTTTAAATTTTTATGATCATCTTTAAAAAACAAAATATATTAAAATAGCTGTCACAAGACATTAATTATCATATGTAGGAACTCTAAGATAAAATGTGAAATTAATAAGGACAATTTTTAATATTATCCTTTCAATTAGAAATTGTCTTTAAAGTGTTTAATTTTAATCTATCACCATCATTGTTCTGTAGTCCTTGTAATGAACTGAATTCAATTCTGGATCAATTGCAGCAGACAACATTTCTTCCATTTCCTCCTGAGGAAAAGGCTCACCTGGGAGGGACAAGAAGGGAAATTCATCATTTACAATCTTCTGATTTTTTTCTTTTGTGAGGAAGTGTATCCCTGAGCTAACATCTGTTGCCAATCCTCCTCATTTTTGCTGAGGAAGATTGGCCCTGGGCTAATATCCATGCTGATCTTCCTCTACTTTATATGGGATGCCATCACAGCATGGCTTGACAAGTGTTGCATCGGTCCGCACCTGGGATCCAAACCTGTGAACCCCAGGCCGCCGAAGCAGAGCACTCAAACTTAACCACTACACCACCAGGCCTACCCCAATCTTCTGATTTATTTTTTACCTCTTTCCACTAGTCAGCTTAATTGCCGTGGAGCCCCACAAGCCCCCACTGTGTTGCTCGTTACTCTCTCTGGGGCTGTAGAGCCAGTACATCATGGCAGTCCAGAGGTTCAAAGAGCATGCTGGTGTACCCAGGCAGATTTTGACTTATTTCACCTTGCAGATATCATAGCTCAAACAACCTATAAAATCAATCATTTCAGCCAAAACAGCTGGAAGACATAAAGACATCATGAATAAGGTTGTTTATTTATTTCAATTAAAACCATTGATATTGTCAAAGGATTAACCTGAAGTCCCAATTTTATAGGGAGCCTAATCATTATATTTCATAAGGTATGAAGACAGGATTAAATGGTTGCTATGCTGACTTGCTGAAGAGCAGATAAGAGACTAGAAACTGTAATGATTAAATCTCTGAATGTTCCCTAACCAGGTCTAGCCAACTTAGTGATGCCAGCTGAACCCAGTGACAGATGCCATTCATCCTCCATTTCCAAACAATCCTCTTTGTTATACTTTGGCCCAGTGTTGCTGTCAAGTGAAACCAAAAGTTGGATAGAAAATGTGTGGGCTTCAGTTTGATTAAGATAACAGCTGAAGGCCATCTTGGATATTGGTTTCACCAAGAGGAGAAGCAAGTTCAGGAAGAATGTTGGAAAGGCATTGACTATTGAAGTAAAACTCTGTCCTGATATTAAAAATACAGAAACATCCACATCGCCCTTCCCCCTAAAGAGTCTTATCCCAACAGGTGGGTTACCAAGGACTGAGGATACCTTCCTTCTGAGCTGAAGTCAACTGTCTCACACACAATGCCCTCTCAGTTGAATTCAGTTAATAATACAGAAATCATTCACGTGGGGATTTTGATGACAATGATGATAGCATTATCAAAGAAGGGGAATGTGCCACGTTCTTCTGAAATCATGTTTACGTCCTAAAAAAACAAAGAACACCAAAAATGTCCAGAAGGACAAATTCTGAATTTTTCTTATACCTGATTGTTAAATACTAAATCCACTGCTGATGAACTTTGATGGGTGCTGTGGAAGTCCTTAAAAGAATACTCACAACAAACACTTATTGAGAACTACCAAGTGCCAGGCACTGATCTAAGTGCTTCACATATATTAACTAAGTTAATCTCACAACACCTCAGGAGAGGTGAGCACTGTCATCTCCACATACAGTTGAGGACACCAGGACACAAAGAAACAAGCCAGGGAGTGGAAGAGCTGGATGTGAATGCCAGCATCCAGCTCCAGGCCCACAAACTCAACGACCAAACACTACTGCTTAGAATAAGGCCTTGCTCACAGTACAATACAGAAAGTGGTCACGCTACTTCCTTGGGCAAGGAAGAGGTATGCAGTAGTTGATTAAGGATGGGAGGAAAGCAGTTTAATGATTAAAGGCACCAGCTTGGGAGTCAGACAACTGGGTTCCAATGGTAAGCCATCTCATTAGCTTTAAGATCCCGGGCAAGTCACTTAACTTCTGTATGCCTCAGTTTACCTGTCTGTAAAATGGAGATGATAATAATACTACCTATCTCATAGAGTTGTTATGAGGATTAAAGTGTTATTACTTAAATATGACTTAGAACATTGCCTGGCACATTGGCAGCCAACATGTGTTTGTTGAAAAAAACCTTTTTTGAGATATTGCCTGCTTCTCAATGCTGTCTGACACAACACACATGCCTGGACACATGTGGACTCCATCGCGTGGGAAAATGATTCCATGTGAGGTACTATGCTCATCATATGACATCCTGGGCTTTTAGGATGCATATTCTCAAACTGATGAACACTCTGGGGATGGTGTGAAAAGCTGCACTGTCTCTGTGTCCACCGCAGCCTGTCCCCGATTTCCCTACTTCGGTCAGCAGCATTACCATCACACCCATCACCCAGGTCCAAGCCTGCCGACTGCACTCAGCTCCCATCTCTGTACCCTGCACTGTTACTCATCATGAGCCATGGATCCTGCTCTAGACAGTCCTATTGGATCAATCTCCTCTCTCCATTCCCATCGCACTGCCAGATCAGGCCCTTACTAGGGTACCTGCAAAATGCTGACACAGCCTCCCAACTGGTCTCCCTAGTCTAACCTCTTTCTCACTCATCTAACAAACCTACCAGCTCTACATTAACCTTCCCATAATCCCTCTTGCACCATTTGACTCATCTGCTCAAAACCCTGCTATGCTTCTCCATTGCCCACAGGAAGAATTCTGAACTCCTGGGCCCAGGTCTCCACTATCTCATCCAAGCATATCTATCTAAAGCCATTTCCTACTATTTGCCAACAAGACCCTCCAGGCCCTGTCTTCTCACAGGCCCCTGAAACGGCATGCTCATTCCCATCTCCCAGGTTTTATTCACACTGTTTTATCAATCTGTGTCCCTCTCATCAGCCTCTGCACCCATTCTTCATTCATCTACTCACCCATGCATTAATTCAACAAACATTTGTTGAGACTTACTATGTGTGGAGGTGCTACAATGCATAAGATTTTACCCCTGCTCTCAATAACTCACCCATAGCAGTTCTACCTACTTAAAAAACTGACTTTCTCTTTAAGTCTTCCCAGACCATCTTTCCAGGCTGATCTGGCCCACACTGATCTTCTGATACTCGCTTTGTTCTCTTGTCTTATATTTTGAATTGTTTTATAAGTTAGTTTTATTCCTACCAATAAGACTACAATATCCTTGAGAAAAGGAGATTTTTGTACTATTAACTCTCCCTGCACTTAATATCCCTCACCTACACACAGTGGGTACACCATATTAATGACATTGAACGGTTTTGGCCATTTTGACTAAATTCATATTGCCTAATGTAATCTCGGATTTACTTCCATGAAATTAATCCTTAGGATTAAGAGGCTGATGCCTTGGAAGTCCTAACATTTCCATTCAAGTTAATCCTAAGAGAGCTGAACAATGTCATACGAGTTCTTGGGTGGCAGCTGTGATTGTCATGCCATCTTACTTTCATTCCCTGTATTCTCACTCAGTGGTGGATCAGCCCAAATGGTCAAACCAGCTGTGCATGGAGACGCAGTCTTAGTCTTCCCTACTCACAATTACTTGCACCTTTGACTCTGTCTCAGGTGATAAGCAACTCTGAATCATTCAGGACTCAATCTGAGAACCAGCAAGCAGAACAAAGGAGACAGAAGTCTAACTTTGTGTGGAAGGAGTAGAGGTGACCAATAAAAGAATGGTTTCAAGAGAATGTCCATTAGGCTCCTGCCACTCAGGGAAAACAACTGTACACATAAGCAGAGAGAATTCCTAAAGGAAATATGTTGGCACATGTAGGTGTGCAGGTATTATATGTATGTGTGTGTGTGTGTGTAGTTCAAGTTCAAATCAAATACATATAGTTCCATTAGCATAAAGAACTAAAAATTCTTGCATGAATTCATCTTCAGTTGAGGTTGTATTACCTGTAACTTCACCAACTGAAAAGCTCTTTAAAAAGGAATTTTTACATACAATTCAAATCTTCAGTCTACTAACAGGTATTGATTTATAGTGATTCACAGCTCACACTTTCCAGGTGGCATACTTTTTATTCTGGAATTATTCTAAGTGAATGAGATGACTTCAGTTTTCAGAAGTATCATGACGCTTTACAAAATCCTAAACAGCAACATACATCTCCCCTTAACCTACCCTTTGTCCTCTTACCCCTCACAAAACAGAAACTACCCCAAAACCAAAATAGGACTAGTACATAGTTTTTTTAACCAGAATGATTGACTTTAAAGTATCCCCTAGAATTTTTGCATCATTGTAAAATTATTAATCACTTAAGTCACTGTTATAATGTAAGTAATAAATCACTCTTAACTTCTTCAGTCATATCTTGATCAGTTCCTCCTTAGAAAGAATCCCATGTTTAGCTGGATCTAAGACTTAGGGGAAAAGCAAAGACAGATACATTTTTGGTTTGGTGAATAAATCCTACATGATGAATTTTTCATATAAATATAAAGTTATATGAAATTTGAAGCTTACATTCCTCAAAAAATCAAAGAAGGGTATCTTCTGGAATTGGTCTCCATCTAATTATGCAATAAAAGAAGTAAATGCCACAGTACTCACCTCAGCCTCTACATAATAAATGATCACATAAAATGAAACAAAAGCTGCTAACATACTAGGATAGTGATATTTCCCTCACTGAAATCTTTTTGGATTTCTAGATGTGAAAGTTGAAAGCAATCCACACCCACAGGAAATACATAGTTTAAGGTCACTGGTATGTTTGATGTTATCTATTAGCTTTTTTCATCATTATGGAAATCAATTTATCTGGGAACAAAATGCCTCCAATAAACCAACAATGTTAGGTTAACGCTACTCTTTCTCTAGAAAAATAATTAGGGATAATTCTTACTTGTCATAGATAATTCCAAATAGAATAAGAATGCTGCTGATTTATGCTTTTTGTAGTGCATTTGCCCTTTAATTACACTTTGCTTATGAGATTCACACTAAAGTGGTTGATATTTCTAAGCGCATACCAACTGGTTGTTCAGAAGTGTAGTGAAAGTTAGAAGGAAGTTGTCCTAGGATAAATGCTGCTTGAGTATAATATACAAAGTGAAAAAGCCAAGTGTTTGAAATTAATTTAATTCTAACCATTACTTTACCTTAACAATTGCACTGACTGTCTTACCTTCTTTCCAGCTGTACTTCATCACCAGAAGAAATTTTTTTAATTGAATGTATCCATTGGATGGCTCTTCCACTACCTAAACATTCAATAAAAAATAGCCACATATTCACTTAACAAATGTATTGAGCACCTAGTCTTTCCAAGCACTGTGCTGAGTGCTGGGGAGTTGATGATGAGCATATGTGTGCAGGGTCCCTGCTCACAGCATTTATGTTCTGTAGTGAAGACATATACTGATAAAAAACAACAAAGCTGAGTGTCTAATGATAAGTCTATGAAAGCACAATGAAGGAGCAGAGCATGGGTCTATCACAGCAGGGAAGAGAGGAGACTTATCTAGGCCAGGAGATCAGGAAAGGCAGTCATGAAGAAATCACACTGGAGCTGATGTATAAAGGATCAAGAGAAGGTAATCAAAGACCGCAGGGAAGAGACTCCCAGGTAGAGGAAATTACAGGCACTAAGACCCCGTGTGATGCAGCAGAGGCCAGGAGGCTGGAGCATAGGGAGCTAAGAGGAGAATGTTTCCAGATGAGGCTGGAGAAAGAGACAGGGAGCAGACAATGCACGGACTTACTGTCCATGAAATTGCCTTTGGTTGTTATCCTAACACTAGTGCGAAGTCACTGGAGGTCTCATAGATGTGTGTCTGAAAGATCACACTGGCTCTGGTGAGGTGGCTTCTGCAGTAGTCTAAGCAGATATCATATGGGCTTGGGTTAGAGTGGTGGCCATGGAGAAAAGCAGATGGTTTCAACACACATTTAAGTAAAATCAGTAGGACCCGGTGCTGCATCTATTATGAGCAAAGATGAGAAAAAACAGCAGAGATCAAGACAACTGCCAGGATTCTGACTTGCACAAATGGGATGGAGTGATGCTTCTCCCTGAGATGAGGACCACTGGATAAGGGACCAGGTTAGGGGACCAATCATTCTCTCAAGGACCAAAGAACATATCAAACCATTGTAATATTTATTAAATACCTGGATGCTCCATGGAACTGTGTTATACCACTGCTAATTAAGAGAACACTACACCTGAGAAAGAGAATTTTTGGTTCCTGGCACTATCAGATGAGCATGAGAAAGACTCGTGCCCGTAGGTTCAACTTTGATGGTGTGGCTGAACAAAACACCATTGATCTTAACTTCATGTCAGGCTATTGATGAGGAGCTGTAAATTTTCCACTCCCTTTCAAAAAGCCTGTTAAAACGTTCATAGATCCCAATTCAACAGAGGAGCTTTTAACAGATTTATTCTTTGAGGAAAAAATAAGAAATCTATAGGTTGCTGCTAAATGGAACACACTGTCATCCAAATGACAACTATTTTTTAATGTTTCTATGAGATTCTCACCTAGTATGAGTAGATCCCTTGGACTCCATTATCAGCAGAAAATGTCATCCATCTAATGACAGAATGATGTGTTTCAGAATTTCTGAGCCAATCAATACATGAACAATTGTCTTAAGCTGCCTCTAGGTGCGAGGCAAGCATTTTGCAAATTAATGTTCATATGGCTCTCGTGTACTAAAGTAGCACTCGGTAACTCCCAACCCCACTGACCTCTTAAAGATAAAATGTCAATCTCAGGAGACTACATTTGGAGGGATAATTTTTAAATGACAGCATTGAGTTTCTATTCTGATTACTCCAGAAATTTTCTCCAGAAGCTAGAACAATGGTTTTCTTCCCTTTCCTCCCACTCCCAATAGACCACTGTAGAGTAAAGAGTCTCAACCTTGAAAGATCAAAAGCCATCTTTCTTTCATAAGCATCCTCCTCAATCTACAAACTGTTTTTAGCTTTCCACAGGGAGTTCAACTCTGCAGCCCTCTCTCCATCATGTGAGAATTCACACACACAGAATATGTGCCCCATGATGCTCCCCTGGCTCCCGCACAACTTCCATGAGCCCTCGGTGCTCCGAACACCAGGGTGAAAACTGCAGATCATTCTGGCCTGTTAGATCTGTGTAGAGCCAACACCGCACAAAAATACTATGTTAAAGCAGATCTCCAACTAATCAGGGTAACAGAAGAGGCATACATTTTTGTTGATTTTTTTTTCAAGAGGGATGGTGAATAAACAGAGGCCTTGTGGTTAAAAAGTAAGAAGAAAAGTAAGTAAGTCAACTTGGGCAGATTGTGAAAATCTTTCTATGACCCCATACTGTCCTTTAGAGGCCACATCTAATCTCTTCTTCTTTGCAAAAAGATGTCTAAGCAATGGCATAAAAAAATACAATTATATGATGGTTCTAAATATAACATTGATGAACTGGTTAATATATACCAAACACTATTTTATATTACAAAATTTTTTAATATTTAAGTAATCTTTATTTTAGAATAGTCTGAGATTTGCAGGAAAGTTCCAAAG
This sequence comes from Tapirus indicus, assembly GCA_031878705.1. Taxonomy (NCBI): domain Eukaryota; kingdom Metazoa; phylum Chordata; class Mammalia; order Perissodactyla; family Tapiridae; genus Tapirus; species Tapirus indicus. Next base: position 146,185,633 of record CM062921.1, read on the forward strand.
AGGGTACAGAGTTCCCATATACTCCCACCAGTTTCCCCTGCTGTTAACCCTTACATGATGATGGACCAACTAGAGTTGGTTCATTGTCACCACTAATGAACAATATTGATACATTATTATTCCCTAAACTCCATGCCTTATTTGGACTCCATTAAAAAAGAGAAACAAGAAGAGTAGAGTAGAATCCCACTTCTGGGAATCTGGAAACAGGGGTGGGGGGAGGGAAGGATTAAAGGTGGTTCTATTATTTCTGGTGCAGGAGAAGCTAGTTACCTTTACGAGGCCATAAGTAAGACAGGATGAAAAAGCTACTTTCTAGAAATGTTATACAATGATAGCTCAATGATTATTTAAATCTACATATTAAAATCCCTTTAAAATATAACAGAAGTATATCAAATACTGAACCATACTCTATAGTGTATGCATACACACACACACACACACACACACACACACACACACATAGTGTGTGTATAAGTACAGAGAGAGCGAGTCATGGGTTGAGTTGTGTCCTCCCAAAATTCATATGTTGGAGAGGAAGTCAGCATCATGGCAGAGTGAGCTTTCTCCTTTGAATCTCTGCCCCTTAAGACACAACAGAAACATCATTTGCATACCAACAGAGGACAATCATACACCACAAAAGACTTCTAAGAGACTCAGGCAGCTGTACCTCTGAAGGTGGAGGTGCGGGAAGCCCCAGAGGATGTGGGGAGATGTAAGGAGATTTACTCCCCTTCCCCATTCAATCAGCAATGCTGGTCAGCATGGCTCACAGAGGGGGAGAGGGGCGGCCCTCTGTGGGAAAACTATCTCCCTCCAAGTGCTCTCACAGAGGCACAGTGTTGAACAATTACTACAAGGAAATGACAATGGAACTGTTGCGGGGATGCAGTCAACATCCAAGCACCCCAGGAGAGCAGAAAGTGAGGGAAGATAGAAGCCCCTGGGATGGGCAAGCGAAAGAGAGAGCCCCTCCCCACACAGCCCTGCACTTCAGCACAATTCCCCTGGGGATCACAGCAGGCTCAGAAAACACAGCTCATGACCTCCACCCAGTGGTGACACGTGGAAACTGCGACCAGATATCCTTGCCACGAGAAATAGTAAGGCAAAGAATTCAGGCCCTATGTAAAAGTATCTTAATTCTCCAGACCAAGATGAAAATGACAAACACCCAGAAACCAACCCTGAAGGCACAGAATTCAAAATAGCTACCATAGAAAAACTCAATGAATTACAAGAACACTCAGAGAGACAGTTCAATGAATTCAGGAATTTCTTCACAAAAGAGATTGAAACCATAAAGAAAAACCAATCAGAAATCTTGGAGATGAAAACCACAATGGATAAGATAAAGGAAAATCTGGAATCTTAAAAGAACTGAACTGACAATATGGAGGAAAGAATTAGCATTATTGAGGATAGGTATACAGAAAAGCTCCAGATAGAGGAGGAGAGAGATCTAAGACTAAAAAGAAATGAAGAAATCCTTTGAGAAATATCAGACTCAATTAGGAAATGTAACATTAGGATAATAGGTATTCCAGAAGGAGAAGAAAGGGAAAAAGGAGCAGAGAGTTTGTTCAAAGAAATAATAGCTGAGAACTTCCCAAACCTGGGGAAAGAGCTGGATATAACAGTGAATGAAGTCAATAGATCACCTAAATATATAAACAAGAAAAGACCAACTCCATGGTATACAGCAGCAAAGCTGGCAAAAGTCAATGACAAAGAAAAATGTTAAGGGCAGCTAAACAAAAAAACAAAATAACATACAAAGGAATCCCCACCAGGCTGTCAGCTAATTTCTCGACAGAAACTCTATAGGCTAGAAGAGACAGGAATGATATATTCAAAATCCTGAAAGACAGAAACCTTCAGCCAAGAATACTCTATCCAGTGAAAATATCCTTCAAATATGATGGAGAAATAACTCTCCCTGATAAACAAAAGCTGAGGGAGTTCACTACCACAAGACCCCCACTACAAGAAATGCTCAACAAGGCCCTTATGCTTGAAAAAATAAAAGAGAAAGGGGATACAAAGTTTTGAGCAAGGAGAAAAATAAGGAGACTAAACCAGAAAAATTGCAGCTCTCTGTCAGAATAGGTTAGCAAACACTTAATTACAAAAATCAAGATTAAGGGGAGGAAAACACCAAGAATGAACAAAAACTCATCACTTTAAACACACACTCACAACACAAGATGGAATAAGTAGCGGCAACAATAAATTAGAAGGGGAAGAGGAAAGGGATCAAATTGACTTAGTCTAAGGAAACAACAGGCATCAGAAAATGGACTATCTCATCCATGAGATCTTTTATACAAACCTCATGGTAGCCACTAAACAAATAACGAGAACAGAATCGCATTTGACAAATAAAGAGAAAACTAAGGAAATCATCATACAGAACTACCAAACTGAATTGACAGTTCAAAACACATGGGACAAGTAACAAAGGAAATGCAAAAGAATCAGAAAATGAGCAATAAAATAGCAACATTAAACCCTCATATATCAATAATCACTCTAAATTTAAATGGATTGAATTCTCAAATCAAAAGACACAGAGTGGCAGGATGGATTAAAAACCAAGGTCCAACAATATGCTGCCTCCAGGAAACACATCTCAGCTCTAAAGACAAACACAGATTCAGAGTGAAAGGATGGAAGACAATACTACAAGCTAATGGCAAACAAAAGAATGCAGGAGTTGCCATATTTATATCAGACAAAGTAGACTTCAAGATAAAAAAGGTAATGAGAGACAAAGAGGGGCAGTATATAATGATAAAAGGGACACTCCACCTAGAAGACATATCACTTGTAAATATATATGCACCCAACACAGGAGCACCAAAGTACATAAAACAACTATTAAACAACCTAAAAGGAGATATTAACAACAATACAATAATAGTAGGGGATCTCAGCACCCCACTTACATGAATGGATAGATCATGCAGACAAAAAGTCAATAAAGAAATAATGGACTTAAATGAAAAGCTAGATGAGATGGACTTAATAGATATGTACAGAGCACTCCACCCAAAAACAGCAGATTACACATTCTTCTCAAGTGTACCTGGAACATTCTCAAGGATAGACCATATATTAGGAAACAAGGCAAACTTCTATAAATTTAAGATTGAAATCATAACAAAATTCTTATGTTGGCATCCTAACCCCAGTACCTCAGAATGTGACTTATTTGGAGACAGGGTACTTACAGAGGTAATCAAGTTAAAGTGAGGTCATTAGGGTGGGCCCTAATCCAAAATGATTGGTGTCCCAATAACAAGGGGAAATTTGGACACAGAGACACACACAGGGAGAATGTCATGTGAACATGAAGACAGCCATCTACAAACCAAGGAGAAAAGCCTGAAATAGATTCTTCCCTCATAGCCACCAGAAGGCACCAGCACTGCCAACACCTTGACTTTGGACTTCTAACTTGCAGAACTGTGAGATGATAAACTTCTGTTGTTTAAGCCACAGTTGTGGTATTTTGTTACAGCAGGTCTAGCAAACTTACACACGTATGTGGCACATTTGAACCCCAAGACTTTGAATCATTCTCTTCAAGCATAAGTCCCTACACTTCTCAATTTGAGATTATCAAAGCAGATAGTCACAGTTCAGAACTGATTTTACAGAGTTGATACACAGAACATGGTGCAGCTCAGATCTACTTTCTTCAGGAGAAAACTCAAGTAACCAACTTAGAATAAAATAAATTCAAGAAACTTTCCCTAAATTAAAGCAGACATGTTTGAAAAGACCAGGAATTCATTGCCATTTCTTCACTTACACCAAAGTCATATTACGAAAATTCACTTCACCTCTGTATTGGTCAAGTTTTTTAAAAAATAGACGTTGCGGGGCCGCCCGGTGGCGCAGCGGTTTAGTCCGCGCTTGGCAGCCCAGGGTTCGCCGGTTCGGATCCCGGGCGCCCGCCGACGCACTGCATGTCAGCCATGCCGTGGCGGCGTCCCATATAAAGTGGAGGAAGATGGGCACGGATGTTAGCCCAGGGCCAGTCTTCCTCAGCAAAAAGGGGAGGATTAGCAACGGATGTTAGCCCAGGGCCAGTCTTCCTCAGCAAAAAGGGGAGGATTAGCAACGGATGCTAGCTCAGGGCTGGTCTTCCTCAAAAAAAAAAAAAAATAGACGTTGCATTTCTCATAGAAAAAGAACACAAGGTATTCACCATGTTAGACCAAGGATAGTTTAAAATATTCTGATTAAAATTCATCCACTTGAGTCCTCATTTGTCACACACAGGGAGAACATTAATATCTTCCTCACATGGTTGTTGTGAAGCTTACATGAGACACGACATGAAGGTGCTTTGTGAACCTTGAGGGTCTGTTATGATGATGATTATGATTTCTACCAATAGTGTAAACACTTCTGGTTCTATATTGTGCAATGACACCTCTCCCCAAAAGAATTACCCTCTGGTGATGAAACTCCAGACACACCCTACCTGACCCACCACATGGATCTAACTGTTTGTACAGAAGTGTGGTCCTGCCTCCTCTCTGTAAATGCCACCTGGAATGTGGTGAGAATGCTTTCATGACTAGGCATATCCAACACCTTGTCCCGTACCCAGGCCTGCCTAGAGGACAGGCTATGTGGATTAGCAGTGATGCCTCCACCTCCGCTGTCTCCCTATGTGCCTCTCTGGACCAACTGGAGAAGGAAAGTGACAAACAGCCACCAAATGCATCCCTCCTCCTCAAAAGACAAAACCAAACAAAACAAAGCTATCCTGTTCCTGCAAATATGAATGAAGCAAAGTATTTTCATCATTTTTTGTTTAAGAGAAGGGCTAATGTGCTGAAAAGGAGATCATAATAGGAGAGTAACCTAGGCAGCATTTATGGGTGCAAAGGGAATAAAACCTCTCTGCAGGAAGATCTCCCAGCTTAGCCTTCAAGGGCCATTTATAATGAATACATCTTCATAGAGTGCCAGCAGCTGTGCACCTGGAAGACCAAGGCCCTGAGATGCATGAGTCCTCCTCCCAAGAATTGTGGAGCTGGTGACCTGCAGAAAATATACTGCTCTCACTCATAGAGGGGCCCCACCTCTGTGAGGCTACCATGTGCCTTCAGATATCCCATAGTCTCTGGGTCCTCTTCTCCAATATGGAGAAGACTTAATAAATAAGTAAACACTGTCAGGTTTTTAAAAGTCAAAATTTATCTCAATCTCAAAGCATGAGGCAAATGTTTCTCACGCTACTTTGGTTAAAGTCAATGTTCTTAATCTATTTTGCATCTGAGGAAATTCGGGTACAGAGAGGGGAAGTGCCTATCTTGGTCCTCAGAGCCAGTCTGGTGTTTGGATGGGATCACAGCCCAGAGTTCTTTACTCTCATTCCCATAGGGAGATCATCGGGCCGTCACTTTTCTCATTAAAGCATCATTTACCCTAATGTGGAACTCAATGACTAGGTGCAATAAAACACAGTGAAAATTCATTTCTCCCCAGTGACATAATCAGTCAATAAACTGAACTATTTCATGCTTCACAAAAGCAGGTAATATCAGTAGTTAAGATGGTTTATAAAGCACCTACATTTCAACTAGTTCTGGGTCACCAAATAAGATATACATACAATTTTTTAAAACCATTTGCAGTAAAACATGTAAAAACCATGAGATATTTCAAATTACACTCTAAATACCACATAAGTTTTCACATAAATCTTGTGTCAAACCAAAACATAAATACAATTTAGAAAATATCTCTCTACCTTAGATAGAATAAAATAAAAACAAAAACTCACTGGCATTTGCCAAAAATATTATCTTTACAATTGAAAAATCTTAAAGCTGACTCCTTTAGAAAAATTATTTGCTCCAAACATTCCAGAGGCTGTTGTGTGACACGGGCAAGTCACCCTGCCTCTCTGTGCCTCAGCCTCCCCACACCTGAACTGCAGGTCAAAATGAAATCTCAGGGGCTTTCGTTAGGAACAAATTAATCTGAAAAAAGCTCCTAGAATAGTATCTGTGACACAGAAAGAGTGAGCTATTTCTATTTTTGAGAAACCCAAAATCCAGATTTTTATGTGAAATATTTAGCTTTTAAAGCACTGGCAACAAATTAAAAAGAAAAAATGCAAAACACTGTGTAGGCTAAAATCCCCAAACACACAAGTAGGCTGAACTTGCCTATGGGATTCCAGTTTGCAGTTTCTGGTCTGGATGGCACTGGGGTCCTTCTGTCCTCTCAACAAATAGGACTCTCTGGTGTCACTGGTTTTCCGGGGGTGAAGCAGGCTTCCCTGTTTCAAGTCTGGCAAGCTGCAAACACAAACCATGTTCTTTCCCTCCACACCCCCCATGGGGTGGCCCATGGTGGTCAGGACCCCGGCCACTGGGCAGATACCTGCTACCTTCTGAGATGTCTGCCTCTTCTGTACTCTAATAGGGCAAAACCAGTGGGGCCAACTATGGGGTCTTATAAGGCTTGGTTCCCATGCTGAGTCTTGATAAGTGATTTTTAATACACTGCTGGTCAACCCTACATGCATTCTCTCCCAAGCACATCAGGAAAGAACACTAGTCCTGAACTCGTCATGCCACGAGCTGTAAATCACACCTTTCCAGGAGAGCCTTTAATCTTTTCCCTACAGTTGGGAGAACATATCTATAACATCCATTCAATGAAAGCATAGTGAGGAGGAAACATTTTGCCTCTGGTTTTCTTGGATCATCATGACGTGTAACAGTCGCTACACAGTAGTTCAACCTACATCCAGGCTCTCACCAGCATATCATGAAAGAACTCTCTTACTGATCACAGCTTGCCAGCAGGTTTAAGGAACATCTTGCTATGCCAGGATTTCTACTTTCCAGGGCACCTTTGAAAAAGTAACAATGTACAGAAACACATTCATTTCTAGCTCTTAAGATTCTTCTTCACAACACATTCTGGAAACCTAGCAGCAGAGTGCACTGAGAAGGCCTCTCTCTCAGATCCCATCAGAACATTCTTTGTGTTCCCAGCATAGAAGCACTTACATAAGAAACTATTTGTACAGCAGCTACAAACTCTGCACTAGAGCTGAGATGCACTCTGTGTAAATTCCCTTTGAAGAAGAAACATTGTGCAGAAACACACTCTCTTCTAACTCTTAAGATTCAACTTCACAGCCTACCCTGGGAACATTGCAGTGGAGTACACAGGCTGCTTCCTCTGATGCTGAAAGAAGGCTATGTGTGTTGTGGGCTTGGAAGCAGTTGCTTAGGAATCTAGTGGTGCATCAGCTACAAACGTTTCACTAGAGCTGAGATAGACTCTGTATAACCTCCCTTTGAAGAACTAACTCTCCAGAAACACACTCCATTCTAGCTCTTAAGATTCTTCTTCACAACACATTCTGGGAAGTTTGCAATAGAGTGCACTGAAAAGGCTGCTCTGTCAGAACCTGTAAGAATGCAGATTGGGATCCTGTCTTGGATGTAGTTCCCAAGGAAAATCTTGTAGATCAGCTGGAAACTTTTGAGTTGAGGTCAGATGGACTCGGTATAGTTCCCTTTGAAAAAGTAACATTGTACAGAAACACACTCGGCTTTAGCTCTTGTGGGAAGTTTGCAGTAGAGTGCACTGATAAGGCTGCTCTGTCAGATCAGATAAGAACGCAGATTGATCCCAGCTTGGATACAGTTACCATAACAGCAGAAGGTTCCCAGAATGAATTCAGTTCCAGGAGCCAGTGTGCCCTGTCTTGCTCTCAGTTCTTGGCCCTCAGCCTGCAGGCAGGCAGGCAGGCAGCAGCTACCACTGCCCCCACAATCTCTGTGTGTTCAAGTTCCTAGGACAAACACAGGCTCAGGGTCTCTAGTGCCGGGGGAGGGAGGCCTGGCACGGGATGATTTGGCTCATCCACCCCAGGTTATGGGCCCAGCAAGCAAACTCCTAACTGGCAATGCTCTGCTCTAGGTACAGGTTTGGGTCATTCATCTCCAAGTTCACTCGATCAGTCTGTGCTCTCTCTCCCACCTGTTTCCTTCCCATGGGAAATCCCTAGTTTCATGCTACATAATCACTGGCGACTTCATGCAGCACCCCCTCACCCTGAAAAAGAGGAAGGAAGAGGGACAGATGGGAATGAACCCCACTGACCGATGGCACCTCCAAATGAAGGGGGTGAGGGCTCTCATTGGGGAAATCGTGACTGTAAGTCGTGACCTTGGGGTTGTTGTAAAAATCAAATAAAACCTTCAGAGTTTGCTCGACCACGAGGAGGATGTGAACGTACCTCACACCACCAACCATACACTGACAAAGGGTGAAAAGGATCCATCATCAGTGATGTGTCTCCTTAAGCACAACTGTAAAGAACAGAACAAAACACCCTCTCCTTGACCCAGAGCAAGGGAGTTCCCAGACCTGTCAGAGAGGATCACATCATCTGCAGCATGAACCCCCAGGATTCAGCCACACGAACTATTTTCTCCCTCTCGAGGTGACTAAAAATTGCCAATAACAGCAGGTGTCAGCACTGTCATTCTGGTCGAGGAGAGGCAGGGAGCATTTCAGCCCTTTGAAGCATACCCTGTTCATCTTTCACAGCATGTAAAAGTTGAATTCTGTGTCCTTTCTGAATTGGCTTACTTCTTCAGTCACTGACTTCTCTGTTGCATGGAGAGGTGAGGCAGGATGAAGGTGGGGGTGAGGGGGGAGAGGCAGCACTTGGAAACAGCAGGGAGCAGCTAAGGCTGTTGCCATTTCTCTTTGTCAGTGCCCACTTATGTAGGCTGTGTGTGACCCCAAGGATGTACAGAATCCTGGAGGGGGGGCAGTTCCTGGTGTGCATGCCTGCATTCAGCAGGTGTAGGGTGGGAGAAATGATGCTCCCGCTACTCCCCTTCTGAGCCCTCGGAAACGCTTCCAAAAAATCGAAGAGGAGGGGAAGCTTCCTAAGTCGCTCTAGGAGGCCCACAGGTCCCTGATATCAGAACCAGACGAGGAAGGCCGGCACAGCACAGAAAAAGGAAACTACAGGCCAATATCACTGATGAACATCGATGCAAAAATCCGCAATTAAATCTTCACGAATCAAAGACGGCAACACATCCAAAGGATCCTACACCACGACATGGTGGGATTTATTCCAGGCACGCGGGGATGGGTCCACATCTGCAAATCAATCCATGTGAAGACGCCACATTCACACCACGAAGACTAGAAACCACATGATCATCTCAGTAGAGGCGGAGAAAGTGTTTGACAAGATCCAACATGTGCTTATGATAAAAACTGTCACTAAAATGGGTATGGGAGGAAAGTCCCTCCACATAATCAAGGCTGCCTATGGCAAACCCACAGCCCCACAGCATACTCCATGGAGAAAAGCCGAAATCCGTTCCTCTGAGAACAGGAACAAGACAAGGAGGCCCACTCCCACCACTCTTATTCAACATAGTACTGGAAGTCTGAGCCAGAGCAATCAGGCATGGAAAAGAAACAGAAGGGATCCAAGTCGGAAAGGAAGACGTGAAACTCTCACTCTTTGCGGAGGACGCGATTCTCTCTATAGAAAACCCTGAAGAATCCACCCCAAAATGGCTAGAAATAATCCACAAGTACGGTAAGTGTGCAGGATACACGTCCACCTACAAAGATCTCTTGCATTTCGACACACCAATCACCAACCAGTGGAAAGCGAAGTGAAGAATACAATCCCACTGACAATCACGACAAAAAGAATAAACTCCCAAGGAAGAAACGTAACCAAGGAGGTGAAAGATCTAGATGCTAAAAACTAGAAGACATGGCTGAGAGAAACCGAAGAAGACATGAAGCGATGGAAAGATATTCCATGTTCGTGGGCTGGAAGAATCTGCATCGCTCACAAGGTTTGTGTGTACAGAGTTCTCTCATTCTCGACTTCCCGACCTTGACCGTAAGATGAGACTATCACTCTCCTTCCAGGATAGGGAGGAGATCTTCCACGGTGGGGGGAGGTGGCCTGGTGGGTTGGTCGATCGACCTCCCACTTCCAGGAAGAAAAGAAGGAGGGTCAGCACTCCATTCTTGCACCTGCCGTCTGATGGGGGGGGGAGTAGGTAAGCTTTCGTTTCTTTGTTTTCGTCATTTCAAAGTGTCTGTAGGTCACTCCAAACAATGTTCTGGCGTCCTTTCCATGGAAGCGTTTGAACTCAGGTTTCAGCTTTTGACAGGAGGAGGCACAGAGTTTTCTTGGGGACTCCTTTCTCTGACACAATGGGGTGGGCAAAGAAGGACAAGATGGGTGGGGGTGGGCCCGTGCCTATTCTTTTCTCACATGGGAGGAAGACGGTTCGGCTCTTGTCAGACGGGATCTCATTTCCCCCACAAACCATCAGGCGAGATGTCAGGTGAAAAGAGGGAGAGCAAAGGCTTGAAGAACATGGAGAAGATGGGTGCCGGGGTCTCCAGAGCAATGATTTCATTGGGGGCACGGGCCAGTCCATGATTTCCGGACCCCGTGGATGGCCAATTTCGTCTGTAGGTCATTTTGAATCAACGAGGATACAGCCCGAACCACTTTTGGATATCGCCTCCAGCTCACCCGAGCGGTGGAGGAGCCATACGACTCTAAGATAGGGTGCATCCAGGGAGAGAATTGTGCCAGGGAGAGGGAGGCGGCAGTAAGTCAGGGAGTATAAGGTCTTTAGAGGAGACTGACTCTTCTAAAGTGGATGAGGTAAAAGCAGACCAGCTAGATTTCTGTTGCCTGTGTGTGAGGTATGATAAATACAATGGCAAGCAACAGGATATATTGGAGTCGATGACTAAGCCATTCAGTGTAAAACTCATTTGGCCTGACCTTGTTTTCCCAAAAGGTCCTCACCAGCCTCTGAACACGCATTGTATATCTGCTTTGAGCATTTACCATGTCTCAGAGAGGAGAACAGATGCCCGTAAGATGAGGATGCAACTCCCCACCCACCACCACATTGGCCTTTCCTTAAGGGTCAGCTTTTCTCCCTAGGCTAGGATTTGATCGTGGTGCTCATCCTGTGGCCACCCAGCTCAAGACAGCAGACCTGCTCCCTGCGGTGTCCATCCATCGCTGTGCCAACAGGGCAATCTCGTGACTGTTGTAAAAATGACATCGCATTCCTATGTGATATATGGTCTTTGACGGTATATAACCTCTCTGGGTACCCCGCTTCTTGGGTGCCCTTCCTTCCTTGGGGAGGGAAGGCCCCAGGCTATACGGTCCTCAAATTTGGCTCATAAGAAACTCATCCCCATTTTGATTTATAGATTGTCCATGGACTCTTTGCATGGACATTTCTTGGCATCGTCGAAGCAGGATTTCAGAGAAGCCCACCAGAGACCACCTGGAATCGACACGGAACCGGCATTCAGTACCAATAGGGGGCCCATTCGGCCCCCCTGCACCCCCACCCCCCAGATCACTGCATTGTCCAGGTGACCCTGGTGAGTTCTCCTGAAACCCGGACCTCCTTATTTTAAGTCGATGGTCCCGACTTTATTGGAGCTGGTTCAAGCCTTAAGACTAGGTTCTGAAGGGGGGTACCGGTACGTACCCTAGGTCAGAGGAACCTAGGGGGGAATTCCTAGGAACGAGGATCCTAGGGGGAATTTCCTAGGCCAGGGGAGCCTGGGGGGAACTTTGGAGTGAATGGGGCATGCTGACCTTTTTCATTTGGCTTTCAATCGGAAAGCATTGTGTTTATAACGTCTGAACAAACCGCTTGATGGAGACGTGCGAGACTGAACGTATTCAGCTCTGAAGCCGCTACAGTGTCCTCAGCTATCATCCAGACTTTAGAGCAAAACAAAACTAAAAGGAAAGCGGGAACTCGAGCTTCTAAAAGCCCGACCCGTCCCCGACAGGGTGGCCTCCTCCTCCAAACTCCTCCGGTTGGCTTCATGCTGAGAACTGCACAAGTGCTCGACAGGGGAGACCGAAAGAAAGGGTGGGGGGATGGAGAAAAATAAACAGCTTTTGCAGACACAAACTGCTAAAAATTTTTTAAATGGGCCGTGAAATCTTGCTTGCATCTGTCTGTTGTGTGTGTGTGTGTGTGTGTGTGTGTGTGTGTCTATATGTTACACGTGTGTGATCTTTTACCTCCGGACGATATGGCTAAAAGGAACAGCTCTGTTGAACTGGCTTAAAGTAAGCACTTACCTAAATTCTAAATGGAATAGAAATTCACCCAAATGTCTTTCAAGTTCACATGATATGCTACTACCAAACTGGTTCAGAAAAATAATAATTTAAAGGATAGCTAATTTTGTCTGATGTCTCGTGAAGTCGTGTAGGCAATCTAAATCATCACTGAGAACAGGTAACTCAATAGATGTGAAAAAGATGAGCGTCTGGTGAACTTTTACAATAACTATGTTGTGGTGTGTGTACTTAAAATAGCTTCCAAAATCTCTTTGGTAACTTGAAACCTGGAAGTTTTGCCAGGTTAAATGAAAGGATAAAAGTTCAGGAACCATCTAGATAATTTCCAAGTAAGATAACATATTAGACTTTCATTATACATTTATCTCCTTTCGGCTTCTTACTACAGAAAAACGAGAAGGTGTCTTGGGTCTCTCGGGAAACACGCCTTGTGCTTTGTGAAAAGATTATACTCTAAAGGAACGTGTTTCTGAAATTATAAGAAGCGTTTATGAATCCGTCAAGCCACACAACACTAGTGTAAACCACAGTTTATCATAGTTGCTTACTTAGGTTTTACTTAAGAATTAAGGCTTCTAAGGGTTACAATTCTAAATAATATATGTAATTAAAGCTACTAACAATTAAGAAAAATGTGTCTGGGCCGGCCCGGTGGCGCAGCAGTTTACTCCACCCTTGGCGGCGCGGGGTTCGCCGGTTCGGATCCCGGGCGCCCGCCGACGCACTGCGTGTCAGCCACGCCGTGGCGCTGTCCCACATAAAGTAGAGGAAGATGGGCACGGATGTTAGCCCAGGGCCAGTCTTCCTCAGCAAAAAGAGGAAGATTAGCAACAGATGTTAGCTCAGGGCTGGTCTTCCTCACAAAAAAAAAAAGAAAAAGAAAAATGTGTCTGGATTCAAGAAAAGTAAAATGTATCTTCTCAGAAAAAAAAATAGTAGAAAGGTATGAAGAACGGACATATTTTTGTTTGCTTTGTGAAGAAAGATAAATTTGTCCCAAAGTACTAGAAGGAAAAAAAAAAAAAAAGGAAAGCATGGGACAAATTCTGAATGTAAAAAGTAAGCGATAGAAAGTCTGTGAAAGTAAAACCTGAGGAGTTTTATGCATGGTCAAGTTGTGGAAGATTAAATATAAATCCAGGGATAAGTAAATGAGTTTTCATGTCAAAAGAAAGCTGGTGCACAGTTAAAGTTTGGTTTTCTCTTTCTCTCCAAAGGATCATTTTCTTGGACTTGATCCAAAAAGGTTATTCTATAAAAAGGTTTTTCTTGACCTTTGAGTAAGTTTACTGAAAAGACAGAGGTCTCTGTTTTGTGAAGAACATTTCCTATTTCAAAGGACTGAGGTCTCTCCATTAAGGCTTCTTGACTCTGTCAAGGCTCCGTTGCCCCTGGCTGTTTGACGGAACGGATAGCTGAGCATTGCTCCTGGCAGTGAGCAGGGTTTCATGGTGACAGGATCGGAGACCCCCGATCTTGCCCGACCAAGTGTTTTCAAACCTTTCGGTATGTTTGACAACTCCCCCAAATGCCTATCTTCAATGAAGTCTTTCTTCTGATTGTTTTTCCTTTGAGAATTTCCAAAGGGCCCTGGGACTTCTCCAAGAAGTGTATTCTCTCTTCCTGTAAAGAGGGAGACGCGACTTAGGCGTGTGTGGTACGCCGAATGGCACGGGAAGCATTGTCAAGTCAATGATAAACCTTCGTAGGTTACATTGTGCAGGTGACCATTGTTTCCTAGTTCTGCTTCCCACGTTAGAAGAGGAAGAGACCACGACTGCATCCTATCCCCTAATTTGGTTTACAGAGGGGTCTTACTGAAATGCTAAGCAAGACATTATCAAGCTGGATAGGCTCTCCGGCCTCCAGAACGCCTATTACTCTCGATTCACTCTGCCAGCCTAGTAAAAGAGCTCCTTCTACTGGCTCGAGAATTCACCACAGACGGAGAGAAACAGATCTGGCCGTCCACGAGGGGCAAATCTTGACCACCCCTCACAGACGCGGTTCAGGCCCAGTGGGAAACCCGTAGTGCCTATGGGAGCACAAGGGCCACTGCTCCAGCGTAGACGCCCATGAACCCCTTGGGCACCCGAAAAGGTGATTTCGTGGGGAAAGCCATACTTTTGAAAACTCTCTCCCACAGTGGCCCCTAAAGCCTGTACTCGCCGTGTTCTAGGCCAAAAGTATCATCCGGGGAAACCACTTCACGGGTCCCAAGGCCACTTTCCCCTTCCTAAGGGACCCTCAGAGGTATGGCAGCGGGATTTTGTCGAAACGCCACCATCTCAAGGACACAAATAGATCCTGTCGTGATTTGTGCGTTCTCACGTTGGGTCGAGGCCTTTCCCTGCAGAGTAGCAAAGGCTTTGGGCAAATTATGGTCGGAGGAAGTAATTCCTGTTTGGGGAGATTCCTCTCGAGTTACACAGCGACCAGGGAACTCATTTTTCCAGACAGATCGTTCAATCTATCCGTCACATTCGGCCAATACTGCAGCATTTCCACTGTGCTTCCCGCCACCCCCAATCCTCAGGATCGGATCGGTGGAAAGAAAGAACTCGCGGCACAATCAAAGCTCAACTGGTAAAGCTTTTTTCAGAAGTATTGACTCTCTCAGGGCCAGCCAGAAGCTCTTCTGCTAGCGCTCCTCCATCTTAGAGCTACACCCTTCAGTAAACGTCAGCTCTCTCCTTCCAAGATCCTAATGGGGCGGCCTATGCAATTAGACAAGTGTAGGAACCAACTTTGCTTAAAGGAAAACTCTTCGTGACTGTGAAGGTCTTATGGAGGCACTTTATAATGAGGGGGAAAGGAGCGGCAGTGCGGGTTGGCAGCCGATTCTTTTCACAGAGAGCTCCCAGACCTCATGGTGAACACACTACACCCCGAGCCTCCCTTGGATGCAGGGAAGGATTCATTGAGCTAACGCCTGTTGCCGACCTCCCTCCCTCCCTCTCTTTAAGGCCAGATAGGCTCCTTCGGTTTTCCGCTGGGATGGCCACCAAGCAACTAGCTATATCTGTTCCTCCCTTGGGGCCAGAAGATGCCATACCGCCTAGAGAGGCTCTCTGACTGAACTGACGGAACAAGCCCTTCACGATAGTCGAGCAGGCACAGCTTTAGGAACTACCGAAGTGTCTTTCACGAGAAAGGTTTCTCTTCCAAGTGGAATGGCCTTGGATATAGTCTTACAGCATCCCAAGGTGGCACGTGCGCAATCATTCCCACCCGAGCGCTGCGCCTTTCTACCCGATGAGTCTTTCTTCCCGTGTGTCGTCTCTGCTCAAGTACATGGGAAATGAGGTCCATGCCTTAAGCGAGCCTACACCCGGTCTCAATGTGTTTGGTGGGCTCCCTTCCGGTATCGGTTCCCTTTTCCGATCTGGATCGCAATCCCGATTTCTCTTGCTTCTCGGAGTGTCAGTGACCTAGGAGTGTAAGTGAATTCTTGTACCGATCCTAATCTTCAAACTGACCGTTGTGTTCTTTACTCAGTGTCGTCAGACTGGCACACAAGCTAGGGAGGGTCACGATTGCTCGCCCACTTGAGACGGTCGATCAGGCAATCGATCTCATAACTCTGGGCAGATCTCCTCTTCTGATAAGGACTATGCCGAAGAACTGACTTTAAACTTATCTCTTCAGAAAGGGATGAATCACTATCCGTCGTTACTGTCCTTATTCTATAACTGTGAACGATGTAAACCTAAGGAGAGTCCTAGAAAAGCACATAGACAATGTGCGTGCGACCGCCTAAAATGAATCTGCAACCTACGAAAAGCTTCTTCTGTCTGGGAATATATACCTCTATGCTCGTCCCCTCTATCTGATGAATTCCCCCCAACGCGGACCACCAGGCGACGGAATGAGCTAAAAGCCCGGCACCGAGGGACATGACGGACCCAGGGGAGGCAGCCTCCAGCCTGGCGCCAAGGGACAATATTTTGATCATCCACGCTTTCTATCGAAAGATGAACGATAGATCCAAAGTGGGACATGGATGAATGCAATGGCAAGCGATAGGATAGATTGGAGTTGACGAGGAAGCCATTTGATGTAAAGCTCATCTGGCCTGACCTCGTTTTCCCAAAAGGGCCTGACCGGCCTCTGACCACGCATCGTATATCTGCTCTGATCATGTACCACGTCCCAGAGACGAGCACAGATGCCCTTAAGATGAGGATGCATCTCCCCCCCCACCCCCACTCCCACCATGTTGGCCTCTCCTTAAGGGTCAGCTTTCCTCCCTAGGCTAGGATTTGATCTTGGTGCTCATCCTGTGGCCACCCAGCTGGAGACAGCAGACCTGCTCCCCGGGGGTGTCCACCCGTCGCTGTGCCGACAGGGCAATCTCGTGACTGTTGTAAAAAGGACATCGTGTTCCTATGTGATATATGCTCTTGGACGGTCTATAACCGCTCTGGACACCCCACTTCTTTGGTGCCCGCCCTTCCTTCCTTCCTTTCTTCCTTCCTTCCTTGCTTCCATCCTTCCTTCCTTCCTTCCGGAAGGCCCTGGGCTATAGGGTCCTCCAAATTTGGCTCCTAATAAAGTCACCCCAATTTTGATGTCTAGATTGGCTATGGATTCTTTGCGTCGACACTCTTCCGGTGGAGATTTTTGTACAAGGGGTCTGGGCTGGCAGGATGGGAGGGGGCGGGGGGTTCCATTTGGCAAGAAATCAGAAGCCCCTGTAGTAGCTCTGACTCGGGCCTCTTAAGAAAAAGGCAGAGAGAGGAGCTCAGCTTTGTTCGTCACAGCAACTGGCACCTCGTGCGTAAGCACAGAAGGTTCCCGGAATGAATTCAGTGGCAGGAGCCAGTGTGCCCTGTGTTGCTCTCAGTTGTCAGCCCTCAGCCAGCAGGCAGGCAGGCAGGCAGGCAGGCAGGCAGGCAGGCAGCAGCTACCACCGCCCCACTCTCCAGTGGCCGGGGTCCCGCCCGCGCCCCCACTGCCACCCATAGGGGAGGGTGGCCCCAGAGCAAGTCTCATCTCCTCCACCATCCTCTTGCCACCCTGACGGCTTTGCCCGAGATACCACCTGGGCCGCACCCGTGCGGGATTTTCCTGCAGACAACGGGCCCGGTTCACCATTTTGGAGGAAACCTCTAGCCTTCCAGTGCCGAGGTGGTGCGACTCGCCAGCCAGGGAAGGGGGAGGGGAGGTCAGGTCCATTCACTCCCGTGGGCCTCCTGGAATTGCTTTCATTCAAATGCAGAAAGCTCTGCGTTCAAGTCAGAGCCTTTCCCTTTGCCTCGGGCTTCTCTCCATCCAACGGCTTGCTTCCACTCCCCCACCCTTAGGCTGCAGCTTCCAAAGGGCAGGCAGGCGGGGAGGGAGGGAGGGAGGAGGTTGGGGGAGGGTGGACGTCTGAGAAACTCTCCTCGTCTGGGGCCAACAGAGTCCCCCTCCATTCCCTAACCCCACTAAACCACGTGAGAATCACGGTTGGGGAGGCTGACGTCTAACCCGACGTCTCACTCGCTCACTGCGCTGTGCGGCGTGGCGCGGGGCAGGGGCGGGAGGAGGGGGAGCCGACTCAGAGGGGGAACGCCAAACAGACGATCTCGTCTCGGTGCGTTCAAGTTCCTAGGACACACACATGCTCGGGGTCTCTAGGGCTGGTGGAGGGAGGCCTGGCAGGGGATGGTTTGGCTCATCCGCCCCAGGTTATGGGCCCAGCAAGCCAACTCCTAACTGGCAACGCTCTGCTCTAGGTCCAGGTTTGGGTCGTTCCTCTCCCAATTCGCTCGATCCGGTCTGCCCTCCCTCTGCCAGCCGCTTCCTTCCCATGGGAAATCCCCAGTCTCATGCCACATCCTCACTGGGGACTTGACGCGGCACCCCCTTGCCCCGAAAAAGAGGAAGGAAGAGGGGCAGACGGGAAGCAACCCCACCGACCCACGGCACCTCCAAAGGAAGGGGGCAAGGGCTCTCATCGGGCAAATCGTGACTCTAAGCCGTGACCCCGGGGTGGTTGTAAAAAAAATCAAAGGACACCTTCAGAGTTCACTCGATGACGAGGAGGATTGTGAATGTACCTCGCACCACCGAACTGTACACTGACAAAGGCTGGAGAGGATCCATCGTCAGCGATGTCTCTCCTGAAGCACCACTGTGAGGAACAGAACACCCTCTCCTCGACCCGGAGCAAGGGAGTTCCCGGGTCTGTCTGTCCGAGAGGGTCACGTCATCTGCAGCGTGAACCCCCAGGGTTCGGCCACGCGAACTCGTTTCTCCCTTTCCTCTTGAGGTGACTAAAAATCGCCAAGGACGGCAGGTGTCGGGGCTGTCATTCCCGTCGAGGAGAGGCACGGAGCATTTCAGCCCTTTGAAGCATCCCCTGTCCACCTTTCACAGCACGTCCAAGCTGAATTCTGTGTCCTTTCTGAATCGGCTTCCTTCTTGAGTCACTGACTTCTCTGTGGGCGAGGGAGGAGAGGCGAGGCAGGATGGGGGTGGGGGTGGGGGTGGAGGTGGTTGGGGAGAGGCAGCACTTGGAAACAGCACAGGGCAGCTAAGGCTGTTGCCATTTCTCTTTGTCGGTGCCCACCTAGGTAGGCTGTGTGTGACCCCAAGGATGTACGGAATCACGGGCTGGGGCTGTTTGCAGGTTTGAGGTGATGGAAACACAGCGGTGACGGGTGTGTCACTCTGCAAATAGACTCCCAATCCCACTGGCTTGTGCACTTTGTAAAGGATGGATTCGATGGGATGTGACTTCTATCTCAATTGTAAGAATGTGTGATGAGAACATAAGCAGGTAGGTAGGTAAGTAGGTAGTTGGCTGCTCGATCAGTCGGTAGGTCAGTCTACCTACCTACATCACACACACACACACACACACACACACACACACGGGGAGAGAGAAACAGACAGACAGATGGACGGAGATGGAGACAGCTAGTTATCGACACCAGCCACTGGTATTCATCTGAGTGCTTTTATTTGTTCCCCAAACTAATAATGCCTGTGGCGATAAACAAG
>CM062921.1:146214809-146242309 GCA_031878705.1 Tapirus indicus
TCGGCGCCGCGGGATGGAGGCAGGGGCGCGACCCCCGACCCCACCTGCCTCGCCTCGCTGGCGATCGATCGGAAGGGGGCCGTCGCGCCGTGGGGGCGGCGGGGACGCGGTGGCCCCGGACGGACGGTCCGGAAGGGGTTCGCGGGAGGAGACCGTGGCCCCTCCCCGCTCCTCTTGACGACCCGCCGACGCGCACGCAGCCACCCCCGCGCGCCTCCCGACGACGCCTCCGCCGCCCTCTCCGGCTTCTCGCAGCCAGCGGGGCCGGCGCCGGGGGCCCCAGCCCACCCACGCCGCATGGCAGGGCGTGGGCCGAGCGCAGAGGCGAGCGGCCGCCCAACGTGGCGGGCGCCGCCGCCTCCGCCGTCTCCGTTAATGATCCTTCCGCAGGTTCACCTACGGAAACCTTGTTACGACTTTTACTTCCTTCCGCAGGTTCACCTATGGAAACCTTGTTACGACTTTTACTTCCTCTAGATAGTCAAGTTCCACCGTCTTCTCAGCGCTCTGCCAGGGCCGTGGGCCGACCCTGGTGGGGCCAATCTGAGGGCCTCACTAAACCATCCAATCGGTAGTAGCGACGGGCAGTGTGTACAAAGGGCAGGGACTTAATCAATGCAAGCTTATGACCCGCACTTACTGGGAATTCCTCGTTCATGGGGAAGAATTGCAATCCCCGACCCCCATCACGAATGGGGTTCAATGGGTTACCCACGCCTGCTGGCATAGGGTGGGCACACGCAGCCCCGGACATCTAAGGGCATCACGGACCTGTTATTGCTCAATCTTGGGTGGCTGAATGCCACTTGTCCCTCTAAGAAGTTGGGGGACGCCAACCGCTCGGGGGTCATGTAACTAGTTAGCATACCAGAGTCTCGTTCATTATCGGAATTAACCAGACAAATCGCTCCACCAACTAAGAATGGCCATGCACCACCACCCACGGAATCGAGAAAGAGGTATCGATCTGTCAATCCTGTCCGTGTCCAGGCCGGGTGAGGTTTCCCGTGTTGAGTCCAATTAAGCCACAGGCTCCACTCCTGGTGGTGCCCTTCCATCAATTCCTTTAAGTTTCAGCTTTGCAACCATACTCCCCCCGGAACCCAAAGACTTTGGTTTCCTGGAAGCTGCCCAGCAGGTCATGGGAATAACGCCGCTGCATCGCCAGTCGGCATCGTTTATGGTCGGAACCACAACGGTATCTGATCGTCTTCGAACCTCCGACTTTTGTTCTTGATTAATGAAAACATTCTTGGCAAATGCTTTCGCTCTGGTCCGTCTTGCGCCAGTCCAAGAATTTCACCTCTAGTGGTGCAATATGAATGCCCCCGGCCGTCCCGCTTAATCATGGCCTCAGTTCCGAAAACCAACAAAATAGAACCATGGTCCTATTCCATTATTCCTAGCTGCAGTATCCAGGCGGCTCGGGCCTTCTTTGAACAGTAATTTTTTCAAAGTAAACGCTTCGGGCCCCATGGGACACTCAGGTAAGAGCATCGAGGGGGCGCCGAGAGGCAAGGGGCGGGGACGGGAGGTGGCTCGCCTCGCGTCAGACCGCTGACCCGCTCCCAAGACCAACTACGAGCTTTGTAACTGCAGCAACTTTAAGATACGCTATTGGAGCTGGAATTACTACAGCTGTTGGCACCAGACTTGCCCTCCAATGGATCTTCGCGGAAGGATTTAAAGTGGACTCATTCCAATTACAGGGCCTCGAAAGAGTCCTATATTGTTATTTTCCGTCACTACCTCCCCAGGTCGGGAGTGGGTAATTTGCGCACCTGCTACCTTCCTTGGATGTCGTAGCCATTTCTCAGGCTCCCTCTCCGGAATCAAATCCTGATTCCCCGTCACCCATGGTCGCCCTGGTAGGCACGGCGACTATCATCGAAAGTTGATAGGGCAGACGTTCAAATGGGTCGTCTCCGCCACGGGGGGGCGTGCGATCAGCCCGAGGTTATCTAGAGTCACCAAAGCCGCAGGCGCCCGCCCCCCGGGCGGGGCCGCGAGGAGGTTCACTGGGTTGGTTTTGATCTGATAAATGCACGCATCCACCCCGCGAAGGGGGTCAGCACCCGTTGGCATGTATTAGCTCTAGAATTACCACAGTTATCCAAGTAGGAGAGAAGCAAGCGACCAAAGGAACCATAACTGATTTAATGAGCCATTCACAGTTTCACTGTACCGGCCATGCATACTTAGACACGCATGGCTTAATCTTTCGGGCAAGCATATGCTACTGGCAAGATGAACCAGGTAGGAGCGCGCGGAGCCCAAAGGGCGCGCCGAGCGCGGGTCGCACGCGGCAGCAGCGGCGGCGGCGCCACAGAAGCACGGACCGGGACAGGGGTCGGCGGCCCCCGCGGCGAGGCCGACCCGCCACCCGCCTGGCGAACAAGGACGCGTGCGCGGCAGCGTGGAGGAGCGGGGGCGGCCCCCGGTGCGGACCCGATCGGCGTCGCGGGAGCGGGGACGGGGCACCAGGCGGTCGCGTTGAGACCGGCCGGCCGGCGTGGCGCACGCCCACACGGACGCGGCCCGGGCCGAGGCCCGGCCCGCGCCTAGGGGCAGCGCGGCGGCGGCGGTCACGACGGCCTGCCGGGACCCGGCCCGCGCTCAGACAGGCACGCGCGCCGGAACGGGGCGCCGCGGGGCGACGCTCCCCCGCCCGCACGCAACGCTGCCGTCGCGCCGGTGGCGGCGGCGGACACGGAGGGAGGAGGCCGCGGCGCCCCCGGGTGGCGATGCACGCTCGGGGTGCGGCCCCGGGTTGGCAGGCGGACCGGAAGGGGAGGGGACACGAGATGGCGGGCGGGGAGGGGGGGACGCACGAAAAGCGGCAGCGGGGAGGCGGGGGACCGCGGGCTGCCGCGAGAGGTGCTGGGGTCAGAGACGCCAGAAAGAAACGGCAGACGCCGGTCGGCCGCCGGGGCACACGCGGGGTCTCACCGCCGGGGGCCTCCAGCCCGGGGGGTGGTCCCGCTGCACCCGAGACGCCAACCGGCCTCGGTGCTCCCCTTCGCTTTGCGTGGGGCCCTGGGCCCCACCGCCACCACCGCCAGCGCCGTGACCAAAAGGCTCTCCCGCCCAGGCACCAACGTCCCGCGCCGGTCGCCCGACGCGCCATGACACGCCCCTGACTGACACCGAGAGCACTTCGCCCGGCGACACCGCCGGCCGTGGCAGCCGGAGGCGACACCCGCACGGCGAGGCCCGCATCGGTCCCGGTCGGCGGGCGGCGCGGTCGGACGCCCGTTCAACGCAGGGGAGCGTCAGTCGGCAGGGGGAGAGCGGCGCCCACGCGCGGCGGGCACCGGGACGGAGAAACGCGGGCGCGCGGGGAGGTGCTGCGAGGGAGGCCTCCGACGCGGACGGGCCGCCAGGGAAACACGCGCGCGGGTTCCCACCGCCACCGACATGCGGAGGCAGCCCCGCGACACGCCTGGAACGCCGGCCGGCCTCGGCCTCGGCCCCCCTAGGGCCTCCCACAGCCCGGCCCCACCGCCCGGGCCTCCACGAGACCACCCCCACCGCGGAGACCGTTCCATCCGCCCTGCCACCCATCCGTCCGCCTGGCCCGCTCCGGGGCTCACGCCACAGTGGCACGCGCCCGAGCGCGGCGGCCCGACCCGTGCCCGCACGCCGCCACCGGCTGCGGCTCGGGACGGGAGCGGGCGGTGAGCCGGCTGCTCATGGCGCGAAGGCGGGCGGCGCTCGCGCGGGGATCGTTCCCTCACCCTGGCACGCGCCGGGAGCGCTGCGCACACGCTTGCGCGCACATGCACGCGCGGCCCCGCACAGGACGCGGGCCAGGCCGGGCGGGACCCTCCCCCGACTCGGAGGGGGGAGGCGCCGGCCGCGGTAGGCAAAGAACGGCTCTGCCCACGACGCGAGCGGTGCTCTCACCACTGGCTACTGCGCGGGGAGGAGGGTGGCGGCTGGGGGATCCGGTACCCCAAGGCACCCTCTCAGCGCTAGAGAAGACTTCCTCGCTGAGGGCACGTCGTCCCCACCAGTCGTCTCCCCATCGGGCCCACCGAGGTACGTGGAGACACCAGGGGCTACAGGGGGCCTGCAGTATGGGGAGGCAGAACATAAGAGCGTTCGCGGTCAGGGCCACGAGCCCACACTGTCTCGGGCTCTTTCCTCTTCCCGCCTCACCAGGCTTCCCAGAGTGCTACAGAAACCCAGTGCGGCCCGGAAACCGGTGCTTCCAGCGAGTCGAACCACCGAGGAAACAGACACGTGACCACGTGAGGTATCAGCCAAACAAAGCCTCTCAGAGGAGAGCCAGCACCACGCTGCTGGCTTGGCCCGCCACTATCGCTCGCACACCCACACGTTCTCCCAGCAAAGAGAACATGCAGCGCGTGCCCAGCGAGTCAAGGCTCCAACCGGCCTGCCATGGGACGACTGGGCACCCGCCCCCCAAGGGAGGACAGGCGTGCCTCCCTTACCAACTCGGCCCCCCGGCTCCTCGGACACACCACCATAGTGGTGACCTGAGGGAGTCACTTCAGACGGGAAACGATGGCACTGCTCGGCCTCAGGCAGCTGAGGGGCGACCCGCAGCACTCCAGGGGCACCACCGAGGACTGAGGCACACACGCCCACGTGCCCAGAAGGCACGCGGAGTGAAGGCGGCACGGCCCACCCCACCGCGGGGAGAGCTGCCCGAGACACACATCCGGGAGGGCTGGAGCTGGGGCACCCAACTGCATCACAAAGACCCCAGCCCCACCGACGCTGTGAGGGAGAAGGCGGGGGAGCGAGGTCGGGCTGGATTCCGCACCCCTGCCTCCCACACACCACCAACAGGTGGGGAGGAGAGGCGAGGGGCCCGTGGGCAGAGCGAGAAGAGCGGTCCCGTTCGCCATGAACGTCCATTCCTCGTCTGGCACAGCTTAGCCCCAGCTTGGGAGAGCGCCACATCACCACATTGATTGACACAGCACGACCAGAGCCTTGAGGTGGAGCGTGGCGAAGACCGTCACCAGAGGAGCCTTCTTTGGCCTCACCAACCCCCTTTCCTCAGGCGGGAGCGAGCAGCGACCACGGCACGCGAGCACGTGACACACGACGGCACGGAGCCTGCGGGGCCATGGGTGGTCGCCACCGCACCCGGGTGCCTGCGGCAGGGAGCACACAAGGGTAGAGGACCCGAGGCGCCTCTCCCACCCGCCTCGGGTGCCAGAGACCAGAGGGAGCACCACGGGGCAGGTCACCTAGAACGCACGAGAGCCAGCGCACAGGCCCGGGCAGGCGGCTCAAGCAGCGGGGGCACAACCTGGCATCAGGCGCACGTTCCAACCCCGGAACCCCGCACGCATGTCCAGAGACCCAGAGACTCCCGGAGAAGTCACCCAAGGAGAGCGTGCCCCGTCCTCCCTGGTGGCAGAAAATGGCGATTTCTGGCAAAAGAATTGCCGCGCTCGACAGCGGGGCCAATCACTTATCACGAGGGCACCCCTGGATCACGGGACCGCCCCCCAGCCCCACAGCACGAGCCCATCGCCCCCAGCCCCCGGAGCTCCCAGGGCCATCTGGTCGACCCTGGAAGCGTGGGGGCAGAGGGGTCCAGGGACACGCGGGAGCCGCAGCCGGCCGGGGACACCCTCCCCGGCCCGCACTCGAGGGCAGGGGCCGGTCCGTCCGTGCCTCCGGGTCAAGACTTGGGCAAAACACAAAGTCCGCGGAGGCGCCTACAGCGACCAGGACCCGTGAGGCCAGGCCAGCGTCCGACGCCGTGACCCCCGGCCCCCACCCGGCCTCCACCGGCGGCTCCAGCCGCTCCTCACCTCTAGACCCCAGATACGGCACACTTGGTGAGGGAGGACAGACGTCGAGCCCGACGGCCGGACCCACGCGGGCACGCGCACATGAACGGCGACGCCCTCCCCAGCCCGCGCCCGATGGCAGGGCCCGCTGCGCACTCTGCTCTGGAGCGGGACTTGGGGGGAAAAAAGAATCCGCAGAGGCGCCTCCAATGACAGGGACACCACGGGAGCCCCGGGCCGGTCCCCGCCGCCAGAGTGGTACTCGGAAACCTCACTGAGGCGAGGCGGGTCCCACCACCAGGACGCGACCATGCCCGCGGCCGAGCCACTCATGCCCTCCACGGGGGTCCCCGCGAGGCCCGGGCCGGTCCCCCAACTCCGGAGCGGGGCACGTCCAAGATATCGGTGACACGGAAGGCCCGAGCACACGGCCACCCGCGGGACGCAATCCGGGCGCGGGACTCCCTCTCCCGTTGCCCCGCGGTGGCGGCCTCAGCTTGTGCCCAGGGGCGGAGGGGCACCGGCGTCTGCTGGTCAACACGCCCTGGCGGCCCCACCACCGCCACACTGCAGGCCAAGGGAAGCACAGCTACAGCCACCTCCCCCGCTCTCCTGCAGCTCCAATCTCCAGCGAGCCACCGGCGCGGACACACCCCTGCACCACCGGCAGCATTTTCACTGAACTATTCTGCACACTCCTCAGTAAGTGTGGCGAGGAAGCCCCTTAACAGCTAGAACAGCTTGTGTTTCTGCACACAGTTCTTCAAACGGAAGTTCTTCAAAGTCCTTCTTAGCTCCAGTGATAAGCTTGTACATGCTGTGCAACTAGATTCCTAAGCAGGTAAATGTAAGCCACTATCACATAGAGGCTTCTGTCAGCATACAGGCAAGAGATATTGCTGGCAGCTCCACTCTGTGTTTCCATGCATATGTGAGGTGAGCTAGTAACTTAAGTGTTAGGAGAGCGTGTGTTTCTGCAGAATGTTACTTCTGCAAAGGGAAGTTACAGCCAGTGCTTCTAAGCTCTAGGGCAGAGTGTGTGGCTGCCGGAGAAAGAGTTCTCCAAGCAACTGTTTCTCTGCAGGGAAGACAAACACCTATCAGTCAAGCTCCAGTCGAGCAGCTTCCACAGGGCACTCTGCTGCCTGGTTCCCTGAATGTGTGCTCAGGAGGAATCTTAACAGCTACAGCTGAGTGGGTTTCTGGCCTGGGTTATTTCTTCAAATGGAACTTAGACCGAGTTCATCTCAGCTCTACTGCAAAGTTTCTAGCAGTCTCAGAAGAATATCCTTGGGAACGATGCATGTGCAATCTGCCTTGTTCTGGCATAGCGGCCTTTTCACTGATCTCTCCTACACACTCACCAGTAAGCATGGGGAGGAAGCCACTTGAGAGCTAGAACTGAGTGTGCTTCTGCAGACTGTTAGCTCTTCAAAGGGAAGTTCTCCCCCGTCCTTCTCAGCTCGAGTGAGAAGCTGGTACTTGCTGGGAAAGTAGATGCCTAAGCAGGTAACTGCAAGGCACTATCACACAGAGCCTTCTGTCAGGATCCAAGAAAGAGCTTTCGCCAGGTGCTCCCCTCTTTGTTTTCATGCAGATCTGAGGTGAAGTAGTAAGTTAAGAGTTAGGAGAGAGTGTGTTTCTGCAGAATGTGACTTCTGCAAAGGGAAGTTACAGCCAGTGCTTCTCAGCTCTAGGGCAGAGTGTGTGGCTGCTGGAGAAATAGTTCTCTAAGCAACTGTTTCTCTGCAGGGAAGACAAACACCTATCAGACAAGCTGAAATCGAGCAGCTTACACAGGGCACTCTGCTGCCTGCTTCCCTGAATGTGCGCTCCAGATGAATCTTAACTGCTACAGCTGAGTGGGTTTCTGGCCTAGGTTATTTCTTCAAATGGATCTTAGACCGAGTTCATCTCAGCTCTACTCCAAAGTTTCTAGCAGTCTCAGAAATATATCCTTGGGAACTACGCATCTGCATTCTGCCTTATTCCGGCAGAGGGGCCTCTTCACAGAACTCTGCTGCACACTCCCCAGTAAGTGTGGGGAGGAAGCCCCTTAAGAGCTAGAACAGAGTGTGCTTCTGCAGACTGTTAGCTCTTCAAAGGGAAGTTCTCCCCCGTCCTTCACAGCTCTAGTGAGGAGCTGGTACTTGCTGGGAAAATAGATGCCTAAGCAAGTAATTGCAAGCCACTATCACACAGAGCCTTCTGTCAGGATCCAAGAAAGAGCTTTCGCCGGGTGCTCCACTCTGTGTTTCCATGCAGATCTGAGGTGAAGTAGTAAGTTAAGCGTTAGGAGAGAGTGTGTTTGTGGAGAATGTGACTTCTGCAAAGAAAACTTACAGCCAGTGCTTCTCAGCTCTAGGACAGAGTGTGGCTGCTTTAGAAAGAGTTCTCTAAGCAACTGTTTCTCTGCAGGGAAGACAGACACCTATGAGTCAAGCTCCAGTCGAGCAGCTTCCACAGGGCACTCTGCTGCCTGGTTCCCAGAATGTGTGCTCCAGATGAATCTTAACAGCTACAGCTGAGTGGGTTTCTGGCCTAGGTTATTTCTTCAAATGGAACTTATACCGAGTTCATCAAAGCTCTATTCCAAAGTTTCTAGCAGACTCAGAAGTATATACTAGTGAATTTCCTCCCATGCGGGATTTCATATGCATTCTGCCTTGTTATGGCAGAGCAGCCTTTTCACTGAACTATTCTGCACACTCCCCAGTATGTTTGGCGAGGAAGCCCCTTAACAGCTAGAACAGTGTGTGTTTCTGCACACTGTTAGTTCTTCCAAGGCAAGTCTCCCCTGTCGAACACTGGTGCAGGTCTCAGCATGAAGCCAACTGGAGGAGGAGGAGGAGGAGGCCACCCTGTCGGGGACGGGTCGGGCTTTTAGAAGCTCGAGTTCCCGCTTTCCTTTTAGTTTCGTTTTGCTCTAAAGTCTGGACGATAGCTGAGGACACTGTAGTGGCTTCAGAGCTGAATACGTTCAGTCTCCCATGTCTCCGTCAAGCGGTTTGTTCAGATGTTATAAACACAATGCTTTCCGATTGAAAGCCAAATGAAAAAGGTCAGCATGCCCCATTCACTCCAAAGTTCCCCTCAGGCTCCCCTGGCCTAGGAAATTCCCCCTAGGATCCTTGTTCCTAGGAATTCCCCCCTAGGTTCCTCTGACCTAGGGTACGTACCGGTACCCCCCTTCAGAACCTAGTCTTAAGGCTTGAACCAGCTCAAATAAAGTCGGGACCATCGACTTAAAATAAGGAGGTCCGGGTTTCAGGAGAACTCGCGGGGGTCACCTGGAGAAGGCAGTGATCTGGGGGGCGGGGGCGGGGGCCGAATGGGCCCCCTATTGGTACCGAATGCCGGTTCAGTGTGGATTCCAGGTGGTCTCCGGTGGGCTTCTGTGAAATCCTGCCTCGACGACACCAAGAAATGTCAGCGCAAAGAATCCATAGCCAATCTAGACATCGGAATGGGGATGAGTTTCTCAGGAGCCAAATTTGAGGACCGTATAGCCCGGGGCCTTCCTTCCCCAAGGAAGGAAGGGCACCCAAGAAGCGGGGTGTCCAGAGAGGCTCTAGACCGTCAAAGACCATATATCGCAGAGGAATGCGATGTCCTTTTGACAACAGTCACGCGATTGCCCTGTGGGCACGGCGACGGATGGACCCCGCAGGGAGCGGGTCTGCTCTCTCGAGCTGGGTGGCCACGGGATGAGCACCACGATCGAATCCTAGCCTAGGGAGAACAGGTGACCCTGAAGGAAAGGCCCACGTGGTGGTGGGGGGGGAGTTGCATCCTCATCTTAAGGGCATCTGTGCTCGTCTCTGAGACACGGTACACGCTCAAAGCAGGTATACGCTGCGTGCTCAGAGGCCGGTCAGGCCCTTTTGGGAAAACGAGGTCAGGACAGATGAGTTTGACACCGGATGGCTTCCTCATCGACTCCAATAGATCCTGTCGCTTGCCATTGTACGTATCATACCTCACGCACACGCCACAGAAATCCAGCTGGTCTCCTTTTACCTCATCCACTTTTGAAGAGTCAGTCTCCTCTAAAGACCTTAGACTCCCTGACTTACTGCCACCTCCCTCTCCCTGGCACAATTCTCTCCCTGGATGCACCCTATCTTAGAGTCATATGGCTCCTCCACCGCTCGGGTGAGCTGGAGGCGATATCCAAAAGTGGTTCGGGCGGTATCCTCGTCGATTCAAAATGACCTACAGCCGAAATCGGCCATCCACGGGGTCCGGAAATCATGGACTGGCCCGTGCCCCCGATGAAATCATTGTTCTGGAGACCCCAGCACCCATCTTCTCCGTGTTCTTCAAGCCTTTGCTCTCCCTCTTTTCACCTGATATCTCGCCTGATGGTTTGTGGGGGAAATGAGATCTCGTCTGACAAGAGCCGAACCGTCTTCCTTTCTCCGAACCGTGAGAAAAGGATAGGCACGGGCCCACCCCCACCCATCTTGTCCTTCTTCGCCCACCCCATTGTGTCAGAGAAAGGAGTCCCCCCCCCCAGAAAACTCCGTGCCTCCTCCTGTCAAAAGCTGAAACCTGAGGGCAAATGCTTCCGTGGAAAGGACACCAGAACATTGTTTGGAGTGACCTACAGACACTTTGAAAGACAACTACAACAAAAACAAAGAAACCAAAGCTTACCTACTCTCCCCCGCACACACACCACCCCCCCCGTCAGATGGCAGGCGCAAGAAGGGAGTGCTGACCCTCCTTTTCTTCCTGGAAGCGGGAGGTCGACCGGCCAACCCACCAGGCCACCTCCCCCCACCGTGGAAGATCTCCTCCCTATCCTGGAAGGAGAGTGATAGTCTCATCTTACGGTCAAGGTCGGGAAGTCGAGAACGAGAGAACCCTGTACACACAGACCTTGCGAGCGATGCGGATTCCTCCAGCCCACAAACATGGAATATCTTTCCATCGCTTGATGTCTTCTTCGGTTTCTCTCAGCCATGTCTTCTAATTTTCAGCATCTGGATCTTTTGCCTCCTCGGTTACATGTCTTCCTTGGGAGTGTGTTCTTTTTGTCGTGATGGTCAGTGGGATCGCATTCTTCACCTCGCTTTCCACTGGTTCGTGATTGGCATGTCGAAAGGCAAGAGATCTTTGTAGGTGGACGTGTATCCTGCACACTGACCGTACTTGTGGATTATTTCTAGCCGTTTTGGGGTGGATTCTGCAGGGTTTTCTATAGAGAATCGCGTCCTCCGCAAAGAGTGAGAGTTTCACGTCTTCCTTTCCGACTTGGATCCCTTCTGTTTCTTTTCCTTGCCTGATTGCTCTGGCTCAGACTTCCAGTACTATGTTGAATAAGAGTGGCGGGAGTGGGCCTCCTTGTCTTGTTCCCGTTCCCAGAGGAATGGATTTTGGCTTTTCTCCATGGAGTACGCTGTGGGGCTGTGGGTTTGCCATAGGCAGCCTTGATTGTGTGGAGGGGCTTTCCTCCCATACCCATGTTCGTGAGAGTTTTTATCACAAGCGCATGTTGGATGTTGTCAAACGCTTTCTCCGCCTCTACGGAGATGATCTTGTGGTTTCTAGTCTTCGTGGTGTGAACGTGGCGTCTTCACATGGATTGGTTTGCAGATGTGGACCCATCCCTGCGTGCCTGGAATGCACCCCCGCTTGGTCCTGGTGTAGGATCCTTCGGATGAGTCGCTGTCTTCGACTCATGAAGATTTAGTTGCGGAGTTTTGCGTCGATGTTCATCAGGGATACTGGCCTGTAGTTTTCTTTTCCTGTGCTGTGCCAGCCTTCCTCGTCTGGGTCTGATATCGGGGACCCTGTGGGCCTCGTAGACTGACTTAGGAAGCTTCCCCTCCTCTTCGATTTTTGGGAAGCGTTTGAGAAGGATAGCGATGAAGCCTTCTTTGGACGTTTGGTAGAACTCATCGGGGAAGCCATCTTGTCCTGGACTTTTGTTTTCTTTGGGGAGGTTTTTGGTGACTGTTTCAATCTCCTTTCTTGGGATGGGTCTGTTCAGGTTCTCTGTTTCTTCTCGACTCGGTTTGGGGAGGTTGCGTGAATCTAAGAATTGATCCCTTTCTTCCAGGTGATCGTCCAGTTTGTGGGCGTATAGCTCTTCCTAGTATTCTCTTAGAATCCTTTGCCTTTCTGTGGCACCTGTCGTCATTGCTCTTCTTTCTTTTCTGATTTTATCTGAGTCTTCTCTTGTTTCCTCTTAGTGAGTCTGGCTAAGTAAGGGCCTGTCAGTTTGGTTTATCTTCTTGAAGAACCAGATCTTCGTGTCCTTTTTACCTTACCTATTTATTTCTTTAGTCTCTATTTCATGTCTGTCTGCTGCCGTTTTTCTTATTTCCTTTGGGCTCTCTTTGTTCTTCTCGTTCTAGTTCTTTTGGGTACAGGGTAAGCGTGTTCACTTGAGATTTTTCTTGTCTGTTGAGGTAGGCCTGTCTTGGTATTCATGTCCCTCTCAGGACTGCTTTTGCTGCAACCCATAAGTTTTGGTATGTTGTGTTTTCATTTTCACTTCTCTCTGGGTTTTTTTATTTTTAATGTAAACGTGTGTGGGTTTTTTTTGTTTTTGATAGAAAGATTGGCCCTGAGCTAACATCTGCTGCCCATCTTCCTCCTTTTTTTGCTTTTTCTCTCCCCAGAGCCACAGTAGATAGTTGTACGTCATAGTTGTGCATCCTTCTAGTCGCTCTACGTGGGACGCCACCTCCGCATGGCTTGATGAGTGTCACGTCAGTCTGCCCCCAGGATCTGAACCGGTGAACCCCGGGCCGCCGAAGCGGAGTGTGTGAACTTAACCGCTACGCCGCTGGGCTGGCCCCTCCCTCTTTTTTTTTTTTTGGTCTTGAAGTCTGCTTTTCTGATAGAAGGATGGCTACCCCTTGCCTTCTTTCTTTGGCTTGCCATTTTCTCGCAGTGTCATCTTCCATCCCTTCCCTCTGAGCCCATGTCTGTCTTGAGCGCTGAGATGTGTTTCCTGGACGCAGCATGTGGTTGGGTCTTGTTTTTTTGTCCATCCAGCCACTCTGTGTCTTTGGATCAGTGAATTCAACCCATTTACATTTAGAGTGATTCTTGATAGGTGGGGACTTCATACTGCCGTTTTCTCTGTTGCTGCCTGGTTGTTCTATCTTTCCGTGGTTTCTTTTCCCTTGTCTTTCTCACTGCCCGTTCAGGTTGGTGGTTTTCTGGGAGGGTTTTCTCTCTATCGACGATTTGTGACTCTGCTCTGATGTTTTTGTTTGGTGGTGACCGTGGGGTTGGTGTAAAAGCTCTCAGAGATCAGATAGTCCACTTTCTGACAGCCCCCTATCTCCACTAGCCTAAGCAGGTTCCACCCCTTTCCTCTTCCCCTTCTCTGTTTTTCTTGTCACAAATTATTCTTTTTTGTGTTGTGAGGTTGGGACCCCGTGGAGGTGTTTCTTGTTATTTTCGATGCTTTCTTTCCCTTTCTCCTGGATGTGATAACGAAGTGTTTGCTCGCCTCTTCTGACGGAGAGCTGCAACGTTCTGGTGTTTGTCGGCCTGTCTATCTCCTTGCTCAAAGCTCTGTGAACCTTTGCCTTTTTGTTTCAGGCAGGAGGCCTCCCTTCACCGTTTCCTGTAAGGCAGGCCTAGTGGCGGTGAACTCCCTCAGCTTTTGTGGATCTGGGAACGCTTTTCGTTCTCCATCACATCAGAAGGATAATTTTGCTGGGTAGAGTATTCTTGGCTGAAAGTCTTTGTCTTTTGGTGCTTTGACTAGATCCTTCCACTCTCTCCTGGCCTGTAAGGTTTCTGCCGAGAAATCTGCCGAAAACCTGTCGGGGGTTCCTCGGCGGGTTGTTTTCTTCTCCCTCGCTGCCCTTCCTAGTTTTTCTTTGGCTTGGGCTCTTGGCAGTTTTCATAGTCCATGCCTCGGAGAGGGTCCTTTTGCATTTGTTGTACTTAGGAGTTCTAGTGGTGTCCTGTACTTGCATGTCCAGTTCCTGCCCCAGGCTTGGGAAGCTCTCAGCTGTTATTTCCTCGAATAAGCTCTCTGCCCCTTCCTCCCTGTCTTCTCCCTCTGGGAGACCTAGAAGCCGTGTGTTACTTTTCCTAAGTGAGCTGGAGATAGTTCACAAAGAATGTCTTCATTTTTCTGTCATCTTGGTTCTCTCGCCGCCTCCTCCTCCTCCTCTACTTGAAGCCTTTCTAGGTTTCTGTCTTTGACCTCACGAATTCTCTCCTCCACCAGGTCTGCTCTGGTGTTTGTTTGCTTTTTATGCTTTTCTACATTATTTTTAAATCTCATTAATTGGGTCCTTTGTATCCAGAATTGATGTTTGGTTTTCCTCTTAGAGCTCCAATCTCTTTGGGGAAGTGTTCCTTCCGCTCATTGATTTTATTCCTGAGCTCATTGAATTTTCTGTCGGAGTCCTTTTGTAACTCCCTGAGTTTCTCTACGACAGCCGTGTTGAGTTTCTCTGTCGGTTAGACTGTAATCTCCTGTGACCTCAGGTTTGGTTTCCAGAGAGTTGTCCTTTTCCTTCTGTTATGCTGCGCGACTGTATTTCTTCACGGTGTTTGATGACTCGGTCCTCTGCTGGCACATCTGTGGTAGTCATCACCTTTTTTATTTGGCCAAGGCTTTGGTTACTTTGGTTCTCATCACCCGGGTCTTGTGTTCCTCCACTGGCTCTCCACGGGCTCACACTGCTGTCCCACGCACCACCTGTGCCGCTGTCCCCGGGTTGTCATGCGGTGCTGGTTGCACCATTGCCAGGAGTGCTGTGCTCACAGGTGTTGCTGTCACCGGTGGGGGCCCAGGGACCCGGGGACCTGTGTGGAACCCACACGGCTGGTGAAGCCGGTGTCGGGGTTGCCACCACTGGGGGCTGGGTCACCGGTCCTGCTGCGGTTTCTGACGCTTCCGGCCAGAGACTCCACATCCCACCGCAGGGGTGGTGGCGGCGGCGGCGGTGGCAGGGGGCTGTTTTTTTCTGTTCCTGCCCCGTCTGCTCACAGCTCTGCCAGTCAGGCAACTCTGCGTTCATGTGGGCTCGGCCACTGCCACTCGGCAGGGCACGTTCCCGTGTGCTGGGCCACCATCACCGCTCAGTGGGGCACGTTCGTGCAGGCAGGGCAGCCACCGCTCGGTGGGCGCTCCCCCGGGCCAGGCATCCGCCACTCCGTGGGTGTTTGCACGCCGGCCGGGCTGCCCCTGCCTCCACTCACGGTCATGCTGGCTTCAGCGCGAGGACTCACGTCCTGCATCGCTGCCCCTGTGGAGGAGGAGGGGGCCGCTCCCCTAGTTCCACTGCTTCCCAGGGCCCCGGTTCACTCACCTTGAGATGTACAGCTCTGTGGGGGATCAGAATTGGCCACCCCAAAATGTGTCTCTTTGGTTCGATGACTTTTAAGAACAAAAGACGCTGAAAGAAACTCCGACCTCCCCCCAACCGCCTTTACAAAGAATTTAACATAGAAGGGCCTGTTCCGGGAAGGAGCTCACGCCATCACTGTAATGGAACGTAAAACGTGTCTCTCCCCAGTCACATTGCCTGCAGTTGTCCCGTTTCTATTTCCATCTCCGTGTCAATGGCCTTCCTCTCCCTTGAAGCCCCAGACCACTTACCCCCCCAAATCCTCCTTTGTCTTTAGCTGAAGAGAATATGTAAACTGGCAGCTCGGCCATTTGGGTGAGTTGCTCAGTTTTCCTGAGTCCCTCCCATGTATACATGTGATAAAGCTTTGCTTGATTTTTCCCCTGCTCTTCCATCTCATGTCGATTTGACTGGTAGCCCGACCGGAAGGACCGACAGTGGGTAGAGGATTTCTCTTCCTGCCCTATATATAGCTGCATGGATCTCTCAGGTTTCCTGTTGTGCTGTGTAGGGAATCCCGTGTGGGTCAAAAGATGTCCATTTGGTTGTACCTTCAAAGGGAGAGACAAAGGGAACAACTCACGCCACCATGACACTGACGTCACTTTGATAAACTTTTCACAATCCTTTCATTGTATGGCACGTGTACTTAAAATAACTTCCAAACTCTCTTTGGTGACTTGAGACTTTGAAGTGTCACTAAGTGAAATTCAGTGATAAAAACACTGGTGGAGGGACCGGCCCAGCGGCATAGTGGTTAAAGTTCATGTGCTCCACTTCAGCGGCCTGGGGTTCACGGGTTCGGATCCCGGGCACGAACCGACGTGCCGTTTGTCAAGCCAGGCTGCGGCAGCACCCCATACAAAGCAGAAGAAGATGGGCATGGACGTTAGTCCAGGGCCAATCTTCCTCATCAAAAAGGAGGAGGATCGGCGACGGATGTTAGCTCAGGGCTAATCTTACACACACACACACACATTCATTGACTATCTAGATCGTTTCCAAATAAGATAAAATATGAGACCGTCAATGACTAAATATAGGTTTCACCACTGTTGGCTTCTTAGGATAGAGAAACTAAGAGATGTTTGGGTCTATCAATAAACATGTCTTGACTATGAAATAACACGTTTCAAGACATTCTAAAAAGTATTTATGAATTTGCCAGGCCACAGAATGCTAATGGAAAAGACAGTCTGTAATGGCTTACTGATTTAGTTTTCAAGACAAATTAAAGTTTCTGAGCGTTAAAAATTCCAATTCATATACGTGATTAGAGCTACTAAAATTAATAAGGGAAACATCTTTGTATTCAGGGAAAGTAACATGGAAGTTTGCAGTAAAGACAGTATTAAAAAAAATGAAGATAGTTTTATTTTCTGAAAAGGCTATCAAAGGTTTGTGGGTAAAAAAACAAAACTCTGAGACAAAAGTTTTGTGCGTGGTCAAGTTGGTGAAGATTGACATGAATTTAATTAATGGGCCGGCTCGGTGGCATGGCAGTTAAGTTCACGTGCTCCACTTCTGGCAGCCCAGGGTTCACGGGTTCGAATCCCGGGCACAGACTGGTGCACCGTTTGTCAACCCATGCTGTGGCAGTGTCCCACATAAGATAGAGAGGAACATGGGTACAGATGTTAGCCCAGGGCCAATCTTCCTCAGCAGAAAGAGGAGGACTGGCAATGGATCATAGCTCAGGGCTAATCTTCCACACACATGCTTGCGCGCATGCACGCACACGCACGCACACACACACACGCACGCAAGCACACACACACACCCCCCAAATGAATTCAATGAGGTAAATGAGTTTCAGTACCAGAAGTAAGCTGGTACAAAATTAGAATTTGTGTTTCTCTCTCTTAAAAGGATACTTTTCTCTAACTTCTAGTCTGCTCTTGATAAAGACATTGTAAAAGGTTTCTCTTGACCTTTGAGTCAATCTACACAAAAGACAGAAATTCTATGTTTTGTCTAAGTAATTTCCTAGGCTGAAGCCTCTGTATTAAGAGAACTAAGTCTTTGGGTTTTTTTAAACTGGTTTACTCTCTCTATTTGCCTTTCACATTTTCTTTTCTAAGGGAAATACGTTGTGGGGGATTGGAATTGGCCACCTCAAGATTGGCCACCTCTCTCTACCTTGCTCTGAAGGACATTTGACCTTCCCCCTCCCAACTGTCTAAAGGAATTTGGGATAGGCCCAAAGACAGGCCTCACCTTGGAAGACTCTGGGTATCGATAAACCAGGGGGGTCTTTGCTACACCCATTCTTATCAAAGTTCTGTGTACCAAACAGTTACATTTGTAAGGAAAATCTCCACTTGTAAAGCTATATCTCCTTCTCTGTAGGGGGAAGAGAGGTGGATGACCTTATCTCTAGAGACTGGTCAGTGTGGAAGGAGAGGCCTTAAATCTGCATAATAACTTTATTGTGCTTTTCTTGCCATCCCTCATGGCTGACACTCCCAACTCCCCCCCACTCCAAAATCCTCGTTTGTCTATAGAAGAGGAGAATCTCCACCATTTTGTCAAGAGACATTCCCTGGTCTCTCCCGTGTATGTGTTTTATAAAGCTTTGCTTGATTTTTCTCCTGCTATTCGGCCTCATGTCAATTTAACTTGTGGCCCAGCCAGAAAGGACCCAGAGTGGGTAGAGAATGCTCTTTCTCCCCATCAATGTGCACTGTTTAAGATTTAAAAATATCTAAGCGCAGAAGATGTACACATTTTTTTTCTAGGTCCATAGAACAGCACAACGTAAACATTTACCTCATTTCAAACACACACACACACACATGCAGCATGGCATTGTGCGGGTGTACTGGAACTTGATTTGTTGACTGAATGTCTGTGACGTCTCTCCCGACCCCCCACCCCCACCAGCATTTTGGTCGGTTTGCTTGTTTGTCATGACGGTAAGGACTGCTGAAATCGATATTCTTATCACCACACGTGCATTTGCACCCACGCTCCCTGCCCCCGTGTGTTGTCTTTGGACTTTGTTGTGGCCCGTGCAGAGACACTTGTTGTCTTTTCAACTTTTCAGCGGTCAAGTGTGTCAGTCATTTCCTTGATGGCCTCTGGGCTTTGTCTGCTTCAGAAAGACCTCGTGGGCTGGAAATGACAGAATACAAACAATTCCTCCGTCATTGTTGTCGTCCGAGGACGGCTCGCATGGTTTCGGTTTGATAGTCCCCGCCTGCCACATTTTTCTAAGTCCTCCCGGGAGCCCGGGAAGCGTTCGGGCCGCTCCAGGAAGCTGGTGCCGGCAGCCCCGGCCTGCCTGCTGGCGTCTCTGAGGGAATCTTCCACATCTGTGTCAGCCAGCAGGCCCGGCCCGGGAGTCGCATGGGGAGTCTGTCCCCTTCCCGGCAACGGCCCCCACCCCCCTCGCCCCAGTTTTCCGAGTACCCCTTCTGCACCCGGGGTCGCGCCGTGCCAGCGGGGTGCTCCGCGAGAGGGACGCCCCAGGACCTCGCGGGACGCCCTCCCGGCCGGCCCAGCCTGAGAGACACGATCCGAAGTGAGCCGGGACGCAACCGGGCGGTGGGCCGAGGCAGTGCACTCTCGCCGGCCCGCGGTCCGGATCCCTCCCGCTGACGTTCGGGCTGATTGTCGGGTGCCACCTGGCGGCCGCTTTTATGTGGCACTGGCAGACAGGGAGACAACGTGGGTCAATGGAACAGAAAAGGACAGAGACCCAAGCAGATACGCCCAAGCCCCACCGAATTTTGGCCATCGTGCAAAAGCAATCCACCGGAGTCCAAAGACGGCCCTTCCATCAAATGGGAGTAGGGCCAACTCTGGATGGAACACCCAGAGTTTCTTCTCTCCAGAGCTCCCGCGACATAGGCAAGGGATGGGACTTTGGAAGGACCTCTGTGTGGTTTCCAGTTCGGGGCTGTGACGAACGGAGCTGCTAAGAACATTCACGTCGAGGATTTTGCGTGAATGAACGTGAACGTTGTCGGGGCCCACCAGGGGGTGGCGTCCTCCAGAGCCCCCCTCGGGCTTGAGGCCTCACTCCCTAGAACTCACGGGACACCAGAAAGCTGACTTCCTGGCGGTCCAACGGAGACCGCAGGGCCCAAGGCCCACCCCCCACCCCCCCCCACCCCCGCCCCAGAAATCACACTGGCAGTCTCCACTGCCCAAGGCCCCAGCTAAACAAAGACACTCTTAGGAGGCAGGATAGTCCAAGGGCTTAGAGATGGCCACTTTTTGCTGTCTTTTTTCCTTCTGTGTGAGTTTTGGAAACCCCCACGCTGTTTTCCATAGCGGCCCTACCATTTTCCGTCACCACCAGTGAGGCGTGAGTGAGTGACTCGCCTGGTCCACGACCTCACCAGCAGTTGGATATCGTTCCCGTATTTTGTGGAAGGCATTCTGCCGAACGTGTCCAGAGGCTATCTCACTCCAATTCTCATTTGCATCTGCAGGAGACGGCTCACATCTTTTCACATGCTTATTGGCCATTCATCCTTATCACCTCCTCTCCAGGTGAAAGAAATGCCGGCTCTGTCTTTTTGTCTATTTTGTATTTGGATTTCTATTGTTTTCCAGATAACCACTGCTGGGGGCCGGCCTGGTGGCGTAGTGGTTCAGTTTGCGTGCTCCGCTTCAGCAGCCCGGGGCTTGCGTGTTTGGATCCTGGGCCTGGGCCTACACACCGCTCATCAAACCACTCTGTGGCAGCACCCCACAGACAAAGTAGAGGAAGATGGGCACAGCTGTTAGCTCAGGGCCTATCTTCCTCGAGCGAAAAGAGGAAGCTTGGCAACAACAGCTGTTAGCTCGGGGCCACTCTTCCTCGCCAGAAAGAAAGAAAGACAGAAAGACAGAAAAGAAAACAAAGTATCCAGATACACGTGGAGTCTTTTCCTACTCTGTTCTGTTCCACCGGCATCTTGGTTCATCTTTATGTGAAGACTATCAGATTCTGATTCCTGTCCTTTTGTCACGAGACTGAATCACCTAAAGTGCCGCCGCTCTTTTGTTCCTTTCTAAGGATGTCTTCGCTATTCTTCACCTTCTAAATATTCATAGAGAGGATGGAATCTGCTAGTCTAATTCTACCACACACTTGGAACCACTGTTCCTTGCCTCCCCTAGGATTGTAGCTTTGCCCGTTTTCCTGTGGTTCTACCGAGTCTACGGTCTATCCGATTGAAAATGATGTTTTTCTTTTGAATTGTTCTTTCTGTCTTTCCCAAGTCTTCTTTTTGTCTCTAGTAATACTTTTTGCCTTCGATTCTACTTTGCAGCGAATGAACTTCTACCCGCTTTTTTGGGGGGTAGAGTTGACCTACTCTGCCTTTTCCCATATGTTTGACCCTCTGTCGTGTTCGTAGTTAGATCTACGTCTTCGAAAAGCTGTCCACATTTTATCTTTTTTTTTTTTTTGGTGAGGAAGACCAGCCCTGAGCTAACATCCATTGCTAATCCTCCTCTTTTTGCTGATGAAGACTGGCCCTGGGCTAACATCCGTGCCCATCTTCCTCTATTTTATATGGGACGCCGCCACAGCGTGGCTGACATGCAGTGCGTCGGTGGGCACCCGGGATGCGAACCGGTGAACCCCGGGCTGCCAAGCGCGGACAAAACCGCTACGCCACCGGGCGGCCCCCATGTCTACATTTTATCTTAATGAAAGCATTCAGTCCACTCTCAGTGGATGTCATTACGGATCTGTTTGAGGTTCGATCTTTGCTATGCCTTTTGTATGTGTTCATGTTTTTTCTTTCCTTTCTCCTTTTGAATTGGTGTCATGTGTCTAATGTTTCCTAGGTTAGTTTTGAAGTGATACACATTTTTCTATCATCTGAGTAGCTACCTTTCTTGAACAAAGTCTCATGTTCATTGGTCCTTATACCTTCTTGCCAGAGAGTGTCAGGATCCCGTTTACCTCCTGCTGACTTCTGACTTCTAAGTTGCTATTGTCGTGTGCTTGAATTAATGTGTGTGTGTGTGTGTGTGTGTGCATATATATATGTGTATAGAGATGTCTACGTATACATACATGTATATATATGTCTATATATGTATATGTATATACGTGTGTGTATACACACACACACACACACACACACACACACATATATATATATGTAAAACTTTGTTTATTTTCTTAAAGGCCTGTAACATCTTGTCACTTTATATGCATTCTTTATTTACTTGGAGCAGCCCACATATCTATGAATTTTGTGATTCTTAGTTTCTGCTTCTCCATCCTATTCTCTGGGATGCTTCCTTCTTCTTAAAAATAGTCTTCACTGTTATCCTTTTGGTTGGTATGTGAAGGATAAACCTCTGTGTTTGCTTTTACTATACATGTGTTCCTGTCCTCTTTTTCTCCAAAAGATATTTTTGCTTCATAAATAATTCTTGGGTTTGTCACTACACACTTTTAGCACACTAAAGCTATCTTCCCGTTGTGACCCAGGTTCTATTTTTTCTGTTGAGAAATTAGGTACTACTTTAATTTTTTTCCTCTTTGATGAAATCCCTCTTTCTTTTCCTTTTACAACATCTTTCCTTCTCTCTCTCTCTCTCTCTCTCTCTCCCCCCGCCCCTTCCTCCCTCCCTCCCTCTCCTTCTCTCTCTCTACTTTCTTTCTTCTACTTTTCACCCCCTCCTCACTGCTTTCAGGTGTTCTCCTTGTAGTTTTCTTTCTTATTTTTCAACTTTATTACAATCGCTGCAGGTGTGCCATTCTTTTTTTGGTCAACCTTGCAATCTACTGAGCCTGTCGAACCTGCGGAGCAGTCATTCATCAGTGTTAACGTTCCTAGTCATTTTCAATGCAAATATTGTTCCTGCCCACGCCTCTCTTTACCTTCTGTGATCCTAATTAAGTAAATGTTTGAAATTTTTACTGGATGCTCATGGCCTCTCTCTTTTCTTCACCGTTGTGCCTCTTGGGGCTTTGTTCTAGACTTCTTTTCTGGCATTGACCCTATTCACTAAGTTTTTAGCTCTTTCTGAGATGTGCAGTTTTGAGCAGATCCATTGAGTTCTTAATGCGATTTACGTTTAGATTTTAGAATTTTTGGCTTCATGTTTTAAAATTTGCTTTGTCATTTCCAAAGGTATGTTCCACTTCTCTGTCACAATGTTTAAACTTGGTTTTTCTTCCCGTGAGCCTAGTAAGCATAATTCTACAAAGCTAATGTCAGGAGATCAGCTGAGTTTGCTGAGAGAGAGCTGTGCTGCCAGGTGTCAGAGGACTCAATTAAAAAATAAAAACACAACCCAAAAATAAAAGGAGGAAGACTTTAATTACTTACGGTGACTGTGTAAGCAAGAGGCTAAGACAGGAAAAAATGTCAACTCCTCCTATTTCATTTTCCCACATAGAGTGGCACACCGGTTGAGTGCCACGTGGGTCCACACAGAGTTTGGGGGGGAGTATCACCGTTCAGAGAGCCCCAAACGAAATGCCCCAGTTTTTTTCAGTAAACCCTGGAGTCTGGGAGAGGCTCGGGGGTGGGAAAGTGCCAAGTACCGAATCAGAGTAGGGAAGAGGGCCTTCAAGCTTTCCCCCTCTTCCCTCCAGAAGGCCACCTCAGCAGAGGTGCCTGAAGAAGACCTCCACCTGAGTACTAAAAGAAAGAGACGTAGTAATGCAGGTGCCTTCTCCCAGTGCTTGAGGGGGGGGGGCGTTCGCTTGGAATCTCCTTCATCCAATTTTAGGGACTGAGATTATTATCGGCCGACAGGATGTCTCAAAGTTGGGATGCAGACTGACTTCCTTTTTGTTCGCTTGACCCCTAACGTGTGGCTGTTCGGGATCCTACTCCTAATTTCTGGGAAGGAGCAAACCAAAGTGCCTGCCTCAGCGGGATCCGGACTCAAACATTTTTTCCCCTAGATTTGTCGACCTGCCCACGTTGTAGGTTGGCCTCTCCTCGGTCTCTTCTAGATTTGCAAATGTCCATCAGGCAAAGGCAGTTGCAAAATGTCAGATTTGGCTCTGGATTTGTAGTCGATCAGAGCAAGAGAGAGAGACAGAGACAGAGACAGAGAGAGACAGAGAGAGCCCTCAGGTTGCACAGTTCCAGTCTGCACAAACTGCAACGACTATGGCATAGGTAAATAATGCCAGGTCTGCAACAATGTGGTTCAAATTTCATTGACCAGAGTTTATAGACGATAACTGCATGAAGTAGAGAATTCACTGCTGCCTGTTCGGTCCGTACGTTGCCACGACTTAAATCACAAATCTGCAATGTCATCAGTGACCCACCCCTCTATGTCTTTCAAAGCCTATCGGTGATTGCTTGGTGTGTGTCTGTTGTCCAGGTCTCCCTCTCTCTCTCTCTGTCTCTCTGTCTCTCTCTCTCTCTCTCTCTCTCTCTCTCTCTCACACACACACACACACACACTTACACACAGAGCAAAGCGTGTAGTTGTGCTTCTCCTTGTCTCCCTCCAAGAAAGAAGAACCCAAAGGGGGAATTGCCTGAGATGGATACAAGTACGACCAAAAAAAGAGGAAGAGGGGATGACGCTGGACGGGATTCGGAGGCAGCTGCGCATAGATAGGACAACACTGCCTCCATGTGGGAGACTGTAGACCAAAAAAAAAAAAAAAAGAGAGGAAGAAGGGATGATGCTGGCTAGGATTCGGAGGCAGCTGCGCATAGATAGGACAAGACTGCCTCCATGTGGGAGACTTGTAGACGTGCGACCAGAGGTCCTGAGTGCAGGCGAGCTTCTTCACATACACGAGGGCAGGCCGAAGACGTCCCGGGGGAGTGAGAGGGGTGAAAATGTCCACACTGAGGGCACTCTGGAAAAAGAATTGCAGATCTTATCTTTGGTAAGGAATGTCTACCCAGAGTCTACGGAGAAATCCTGAATCAGAAAGCAAACAGGAAAACGATCCCCAAACCCCGAGTTTCAAAAGACACTTGAACCAAGAAGGTACACAAATCATGTCTAAGCACGTAAAGATTGACTCCATGCGGTTGACCTTTAGGAAAGCGCCAAGGGCATGAACAGACGGAGACGCCACTACACGGCAGCCAGAATGGCTGACGTGGATCCCACCACCCATACCCACTGTTCACAAAGCTGTGGGAGAACCGAAATCTCCATGTGCTTTGGCGGGTGTGGAGCGGGGAAGGTACACTGGGTCCAAGCGCTCTGTCGCTCTCTCAAGGAAGGTGACGGATTGTTTTTGAAAGTGAAAGTGAGGTCCTACG
Source organism: Tapirus indicus (assembly GCA_031878705.1). NCBI lineage: Eukaryota > Metazoa > Chordata > Mammalia > Perissodactyla > Tapiridae > Tapirus > Tapirus indicus. Next base: position 146,239,128 of record CM062921.1, read on the forward strand.
ACGTGATGTGTCATGTCACGGAACAGCCCGATGTCGCTATCGACCTGAGTTCCAACACCTGCACGCGCGCGGAAACACACGGTGTGGCGTGGTACGGACGTCCCCGCGTATGCTTTTTTTCACCGAATCGACCTGGATCCTCTCGCTTCGCCGCCATTTTTGTTGCTCCCCGGCGGCCGGCGATCCGAATCCGTCAGGCTGGCGTTGGCGCCGGCTGTCGGGCGCCACCTGGCGGCCGCTTTTATAGCGTTTCTGTCCCCGGGAGCTCCGGCGACGTCGGCAAGGGACGGGCCTCGGCGGCGGTGACCGAGGCAGAGTTCCGGGAGGCCGGCGGCTCTCACGGGATCGGTCCCCGTCGTGCCGGGGTGTGTGCGCGCCGCCGGCCCGCCGGAGATTGGAGCTGCAGGAGAGCGGGGGAGGTGGCTGTCGCCGCGCTTCCCGGGGCCGGCGGGGTGGCCGCGGGTGGGGGCCGCCCGGGCGGGTCGACCAGCAGACGCCGGTGCCCCTCCACCCCCGGGCACCGACCGAGGCCGCCGCCGCGGGGCGACGGGAGAGGGAGTCCCGCGCCCGGATGGCGTCCCGCGGGTGGCCGGGTGCTCGGGCCTTCCGTGTCACCGATGTCTTGGACGCGCCCCGCTCCGGAGGTGGGGGACCGGCCCGGGCCTCGCGGGGAGGCCCGTGGAGGGCACGACTGGCTCGGCCGCGGGCACGGGCGGGTCCCGGTGGTCGGACTCGCCTCGCCTCGGCGAGGTTTCCGAGTCCCGCTCCGGCGGCGAGGACCGGCCCGGGGCTCCCGTGGTGTCCATGTCATCGGAGGCGCCTCTGCGGATTCTTCCCCCCCCCCAAGTCCCGCTCCGGAGGAGAGTGCGCAGCGGGCCCTGCCCTCGGGCGCGGGCCGGGGAGGGCGTCGCCGGTCCGGTGCGCGTGCCCGCGTGGGTCCGGGGCCGTCGGGCTCGACGTCTGTCCTCCCTCACCAAGTGTGCCGTATCTGGGGCCCAGAGGTGGGGAGCGGCTGGAGCCGCCGGTGGAGCCCCGGGTGAGGGCCGGGGGTCGCGGCGTCGGACGCTGGCCTGGCCGCGCGGGCCCTGGTCGCTGGAGGCGCCTCCGCGGACTTTGTGTTTTCGCCCAAGTCCCGCTCCGGAGGAGAGCGCGGAGCGGCCCCTGCCCTCGAGTGCGGGCCGGGGAGGGCACGGCCTGTCCGTGGCGCGTGCCCTGGTCGCCGGAGGCGCCTCCGCGGACTTTGTGTTTTGCCCAAGTCCTGACCCGGAGGCACGGACGGACCGGCCCCTGCCCGCGCGGGCGAGCCGGGGAGGGTGTCGCCGGCCGGCTGCGGCTCCCGCGTGTCCCCGGACCCCTCTGCCCCCACGCTTCCATCAGGGGTCGACCAGATGGCCCTGGGAGCTCCGGGGGCTGGGGGCGATGGGCTCGTGCTGGGGGGCTGGGGGGCAGTCCCGTGATCCAGGGGTGCCCTCGTGATACGTGGATTGGCCCCGCTGTCGCACGCGGCAATTCTTTCGCCAGAAATCGCCATTTTCTGCCACCAGGTAGGTGCTGGCACGCTCTCGTCGGGTGACTCGCCCAGGAGTCTCTGGGTCTCCAGACACGCGTGCGGGGTTCCGGGCTTGGAATGTGCGCCTGATGCCCGGTTCTGCCCCCGCTGCTTGAGCCGCCCGCCCGGGCCTGTGCGCCGGCTCTCGTGCATTCCAGGTGACCCGCCCCGTGGTGCTCCCTCCGGTCTCCGGCACCCGAGGGCGGTGGGGGAGGCGCCTCGGGTCCTCTACCCCTGTGCGCTCCCTGCCGCAGGCACCCAGGTGCGGTGGCGACCACCCATGGCCCCGCGGGCTCCGTGCCGCCGTGTGTCGCGTGCTCACGTGCCATGGTCGCCGCTCGCTCCCGCCTGAGGAAGCGGGGGTCGGTGAGGCTGAAGCAGGCTCCTCTGGTGACGGTCCTCACCGCACTCCATCTCGAGGCTCTGGCCGTGCCGTGCCGATCGATGTGGTGATGTGGCGCTCTCCCGGGCCGGGCCTAAGCTGTGCCAGACGAGGGACGGACGTTCATGGCGAACGGGACCGCTCTTCTCGCTCTGCCCACGGGCCCCTCGCCTCTCCTCCCCGCCTGTTGGTGGTGTGTGGAAGGCAGGGGTGCGGAATCCGGCCCGACCTCGCTCCCCCGCCTTCTCCCTCACGGCGTCGGCGGGGCCGGGGTCTTTGTGACGCAGTTGGGTGCCCCAGCTCCAGCCCTCCCGGCTGTGTGTCTCGGGCGGCCCTCCCTGCGGTGGGGTGGGCTGTGCCGCCTTCACCCCGCGTGCCTTCTGGGCGCGTGGGCGTGTGTGCCTCGGTCCTCAGTGGTGCCCCTGGAGCGCTCCAGGTCTCCTCCCAGCTGCCTGAGGCCGAGCGGTGCCGTCGTTTCCCATTTGCAGCGACCCCCTCGGGTCACCGCTGTGGTGGTGTGTCCAAGGAGCTGGGGGGCCGAGTCGGTAAGGGAGGCACGCCCGTCCTCCCTTGGGGGGGCGTGTGCCCGGTCGTCCCACGGCATGCCGGTTGGGGCCTTGACTCGCTGGGTGCGTGCCGCGCGTTCTCTCTGCTGGGAGGACGTGTGGGTGTGGGAGCGATTGTGGCGGGCCGAGCCAGCGGCGTGGCGCTGGCTCTCCTCTGAGAGGCGTCGTTTGTCCGGCGCCTCACGTGGTCGCGTGTCTGTGTCCTCGTCCGTTCGACTCGCCGGAAGCACCGGCTTCCGGGCCGCACCGGGTCTCTGTAGCACTCTGGGAAGCCCGGTGAGGCGGGAAGAGGAAAGAGCCCGAGACAGCGTGGGCTCGTGGCCCTGACCACGAACGCTCCGACTTGTCTTCTGCCTCCCCGTACCGCAGGCCCCCCCCCGCGTAGCCCCTGGTGTCTCCACGTGCCTCGGTGGGCCCGATGGGGAGACGACTGGTGGGGATGACGTGCCCTCGGCGAGGAAGTCTTCTCTAGCGGTCTGAGAGGGTGCATTGGGGTACCAGATCCCCCAGTCGCCGCCCCTCCTCCGCGCGCAGTAGCCAGTGGTGAGAGCACCGCTCGCGTCGTGGGCAGAGCCGTTCTTTGCCTACCGCGGCCGGCGCCTCCCCCCTCCGAGTCGGGGGAGGGTCCCGCCCGGCCTGGCCCGCGTCCCGTGCGGGGCCGCGCGTGCATGTGCGCGCGAGCGTG
>CM062921.1:146254809-146269809 GCA_031878705.1 Tapirus indicus
CCGGGAATCGGGAATCGCTCGCCACGGCCGAATGGAGCCCCGGCAGGATGCCTCCGGGGCAACCGCCTGGTCTACCGCGGGACCCAGAAGCGGCCGAGCCTGGGCCGAGAAGCAAGGCGCGTGGAGGAGGACTCCGTCCCCTAGCTGGCAGACGTCCCTGTCCCGGGAACGTTGGGAAAACAGGTTTCCAAGGCAGGCCCTCCCTTTTCCGTTCCCCCCTCTGCTCGCCCCGGGCGCGCTGAGAAACAAGACCCGAGGTGGATCGGGACCAGGCAGGCAGGCCAGGCATCTGGCTGGCCGGCGCTGCACCCTCCCCGCCCCGCCCCGAGATCCGGGTCCATCCCGCTGAGGAGGAGGGAGGCCGCTTGTCTGGCGCCACCTGCCTGGCGGCCGCTTATATACCATGCCAAGAGGTCGACCAGATGGCCGGGCCGGGCCAGGCTTGGGGGGGGGAAGGGAGGACCTGGGATGGGGCGTCCGGGAGCGGCGTGCGTGGGACGGGGCGCGGCAGGGCGGGCGGCGGGGGTGGGGGTGGGGGTCGGGATGGAGGCGTGGGAGGCAGCCCGGCAGTGGAGCTGGAGGGTTGGACTAGGAGTTCTGACCACGACGTCCATTTGCCTTCGGAAATAGGAACGTATGGACCTATCTACAATTCTAGAAGTACTCTCAATACCTTAGGAATTGAGTTCATAGACATCAAGAGGTAGGTCGTGACACTTTTGTAGTGTTGACACATGGATGCAAATGTCCGTTACTATCACAATGACTCCTCCTTGTTTTATATTCAGAGAGAGAGAGACAGAGACAGAGAGAGAGAGACAGAGACAGAGACGAGAGAGAGAGAGAGAGAGAGACAGACAGACAGACAGACAGGCAGGGGGGCGAGGGACCTGGGGTGGTGGTGGAAGGAGAGGGGATGGGGAGGAGGAGGAGAGGAGAGGGGAGGGACACAGAGAAAGAGAGACAGGCAGGGACACGAGAGAATTTCTGTTTTCACAAAAGGCATTTGGTGGAAAGATGACCGAAACAGCAGTTCCGGCCCAGAAACACGCTCAGAGTCAGAACTGAACTGACAGATTTTCTCATTTGGGCCCCCAACTTAGGACCTGATCTCTCTCTCCCCCCAACATGGGATCAAGAGAGGAACACAAATATGCTTCCCCCGCCCACCCCCCACCCCCCATTCCATAGGGCACCCTTCTTCGAGTCAGCGGGCCTCCAGCTTTTCCACATGCCAACAACTTCTCATTGGGATAGACCTTCCCTTTTTGTCCACCATACAGCTTTCCCACTCACTGCTCGGCCAAATACAAGTAGTGGCGGCGGCGGCGGCGGCGGCGGCGGCAGGGGCCCGCCGACTCTCTTGTTTGCTCCTAAAAGCAGTTCTGGTTCTCATAGGTGGCTGTTCCTTGTTGATCGCCACAGGCGTTATTAGTTTGGGGAACAAATAAAAGCACTCAGATGAATACCAGTGGCTGGTGTCGATAACTAGCTGTCTCCGTCTCCGTCCATCTGTCTGTCTGTCTGTCTCTCTCTCCTCTCTCTCCCCCGTGTGTGTGTGTGTGTGTGTGTGTGTGTGTGATGTAGGTAGGTAGACTGACCTACCGACTGATCGAGCAGCCGACTACCTACTTACCTACCTACCTACCTACCTACCTACCTACCTGCTTATGTTCTCATCACACATTCTTACAATTGAGATAGAAGTCACATCCCATCGAATCCATCCTTTACAAAGTGCACAAGCCAGTGGGATTGGGAGTCTATTTGCAGAGTGACACACCCGTCACCGCTGTGTGTTTCCATCACCTCAAACCTGCAAACAGCCCCAGCCCGGGATTCCGTACATCCTTGGGGTCACACACAGCCTACATAGGTGGGCACCGACAAAGAGAAACGGCAACAGCCTTAGCTGCTCTGTGCTGTTTCCAAGTGCTGCCTCTCCCCAACCACCTCCACCCCCACCCCCACCCCCGTCCTGTCTCGCCTCTCCTCCCTCGCCCACAGAGAAGTCAGTGACTCGAGAAGGAAGCCGATTCAGAAAGGACACAGAATTCAGCTTGGACGTGCTGTGAAAGGTGGACAGGGGATGCTTCGAAGGGCTCAAATGCTCCGTGCCTCTCCTCGACGGGAATGACAGCGCCGACACCTGCGGTCCTTGGCGATTTTTAGTCACCGCCAGAGGAGAGGGAGAAACGAGTTTGCGTCGCCGAACCCTGGGGGTTCACGGTGCAGCTGACGTGACCCTCTCGGACAGACAGACCCGGGAACTCCCTTGCTCCGGGTCGAGGAGAGGGTGTTTTGTTCTGTTCCTCACAGTGGTACTTCAGGAGACACATCGCTGACGATGGATCCTCTCCACCCTTTGTCAGTGTACGGTTCGGTGGCGCGAGGTACATTCACAATCCTCCTAGTCGTCGAGTGAACTCTGAAGGTGTCCTTTGATTTTTTTTTTTTTTTACAACCACCCCGGGCTCACGGCTTAAAGAGTCACGATTTGCCCGACGAGAGCCCTCGCCCCCTTCCTTCGGAGGTGCCGTGGGTCGGTGGGGTTGCTTCCCGTCTGGCCCTCTTCCTTCCTCTTTTTCGGGGCGAGGGGGTGCCGCGTCAAGTCCCCAGTGAGGATGCGGCATGAGGCCGGGGATTTCCCGTGGGAAGGAAGCGGCTGGTAGAGGGAGGGCAGACCCGATCGAGCGAATTGGGAGAGGAACGACCCAAACCTGCACCTAGAGCAGAGCGTTGCCAGTTAGGAGTTGGCTTGCTGGGCCCATAACCCGGGGCGGAGGAGCCAAACCATCCCCTGCCAGGCCTCCCTCCACCGGCCCTAGAGACCCCGAGCCTGTGTGTGTCCTAGGAACTTGAACGCACCGAGACGAGATCGTCTGTTTGGCGTTCCCCCTCTGACTCGGCCCCCCCTCCTCCCGCCCCCGCCCCGCGCCACGCCGCGCAGCGCAGCGAGCGAGACGTGGGGTTAGACGTCAGCCTCCCCGACCGTGATTCTCACGTGGTTTAGCGGGGTTAGGGAATGGAGGGGGACTCTTTTGGCCCCAGACGAGGAGAGTTTCTCAGACGTCCACCCTCCCCCAACCTCCTCCCTCCCTCCCTCCCTCCCTCCCTCCCCGCCTGCCTGCCCTTTGGAAGCTGCAGCCTAAGGGTGGGGGAGTGGAAGCAAGCCTTTGGATGGAGAGACGCCCGAGGCAAAGGGAAAGGCTCTGACTTGAACGCAGAGCTTTCTGCATTTGAATGAAAGCAATTCCAGGAGGCCCACGGGAGTGAATGGACCTGACCTCCCCTCCCCTCCCTCCCCTGGCTGGCGAGTCGCACCACCTCGGCACTGGAAGGCTAGAGGTTTCCTCCAAAATGGTGAACCGGGCCCCTTGTCTGCAGGAAAATCCCGCATGGGTGCGGCCCAGGTGGTATCTCGGGCAAGGCCGTCAGGGTGGCAAGAGGATGGTGGAGGAGACGAGACTTGCTCTGGGGCCACCCTCCCCTATGGGTGGCAGTGGGGGCGCGGGCGGGACCCCGGCCACTGGAGAGTGGGGCGGTGGTAGCTGCTGCCTGCCTGCCTGCCTGCCTGCCTGCCTGCCTGCCTGCCTGCTGGCTGAGGGCTGACAACTGAGAGCAACACAGGGCACACTGGCTCCTGCCAATGAATTCATTCCGGGAACCTTCTGTGCTTACGCACGAGGTGCCAGTTGCTGTGACGAACAAAGCTGAGCTCCTCTCTCTGCCTTTTTCTTAAGAGGCCCGAGTCGGAGCTACTACAGGGGCTTCTGATTTCTTGCCAAATGGAACCACCCGCCCCCTCCCATCCTGCCAGCCCAGACCCCTTGTACAAAAATCTCCACCGGAAGAGTGTCGACGCAAAGAATCCATAGCCAATCTAGACATCAAATTGGGGTGACTTTATTAGGAGCCAAATTTGGAGGACCCTATAGCCCGGGGCCTTCCGGAAAGAAGGAAGGCTGGAAGGAAGGAAGGGCACCAAAGAAGTGGGGTGTCCAGAGCGGTTATAGACCGTCCAAGAGCATATATCACATAGGAACGCGATGTCCTTTTGACAACAGTCACGAGATTGCCCTGTCGGCACAGCGACGGGTGGACACCCCCGGGGAGCAGGTCTGCTGTCTCCAGCTGGGTGGCCACAGGATGAGCACCAAGATCGAATCCTAGCCTAGGGAGGAAAGCTGACCCTTAAGGAGAGGCCAACATGGTGGGGGTGGGGGTGGGGGGGGGAGTTGCATCCTCATCTTAAGGGCATCTGTGCTCGTCTCTGGGACGTGGTACATGCTCAGAGCAGATATACGATGCGTGGTCAGAGGCCGGTCGGGCCCTTTTGGGAAAACGAGGTCAGGCCAGATGAGCTTTACACCGAATGGCTTCCTCATCGACTCCAATCTATCCTATCGCTTGCCATTGCATTCATCCATGTCCCACTTTGGATCTATCGTTCATCTTTTGATAGAAAGCGTGGATGATCAAAATAGTGTCCCTCGGCGCCAGGCTGGATGCTGCCTGCCCTGGGTCCGTCATGTCCCTCGGTGCCGGGCTTTTAGCTCATTCCGTCGCCCGGTGGTCCGCGTTGGGGGGAATTCATCAGACAGAGGGGACGAGCATAGAGGTATATATTCCCAGACAGAGGAAGCTTTTCGTAGGTTGCAGATTCATTTTAGGCGGTCACACGCACATTGTCTATGTGCTTTTCTAGGACTCTCCTTAGGTTTACATCGTTCACAGTCATAGAATAAGGACAGTAACGATGGATAGTGATTCATCCCTTTCTGAAGAGATAAGTTTAAAGTCAGTTCTTCGGCGTAGTCCTTATCAAAAGAGGAGATCTGCCCAGAGTTATGAGATCGATCGCCCGATCGACCGTCTCAAGTGGGCGAGCGATCGTGACCCTCCCTAGCTTGCGTGCCAGTCTGACGACACTGAGTAAAGAACACAACGGTCAGTTTGAAGATTAGGATCGGTACAAGAATTCACTTACACTCCTAGGTCACTGACACTCCGAGAAGCAAGAGAAATCGGGATTGCGATCCAGATCGGAAAAGGGAACTGATACCGGAAGGGAGCCCACCAAACACATCGAGACCGGGTGTAGGCTCGCTTAAGGCATGGACCTCATTTCCCATGTACTCGAGCAGAGACGACACACGGGAAGACTCGTCGGGTAGAAAGGCACAGCGCTCGGGTGGGAATGATTGCGCACGTGCCACCTTGGGATGCTGTAAGACTATATCCAAGGCCATTCCACTTGGAAGAGAAACCTTTCTCGTGAAAGACACTTCGGTAGTTCCTAAAGCTGTGCCTGCTCGACTATCGTGAAGGGCTTGTTCCGTCAGTTCAGTCAGAGAGCCTCTCTAGGCGGTATGGCATCTTCTGGCCCCAAGGGAGGAACAGATATAGCTGGTTGCTCGGTGGCCATCCCGGCGGAACACCGAAGGAGCCTATCTGGCCTTAAAGAGAGGGAGGGAGGGAGGGAGGGAGGGAGGGAGGTCGGCAACAGGCGTTAGCTCAATGAATCCTTCCCTGCATCCAAGGGAGGCTCGGGGTGCAGTGTGTTCACCATGAGGCCTGGGAGCTCTCTGTGAAAAGAATCGGCTGCCAACCCACACCGCCGCTCCTTTCCCCCTCATTATAAAGTGCCTCCATAAGACCTTCACAGTCACGAAGAGTTTTCCTTTAAGCAAAGTTGGTTCCTACACTTGTCTAATTGCATAGGCCGCCCCATTAGGATCTTGGAAGGAGAGAGCTGACGTTTACTGAAGGGTGTAGCTCTAAGATGGAGGAGCGCTAGCAGAAGAGCTTCTGGCTGGCCCTGAGAGAGTCAATGCTTCTGAAAAAAGCTTTGCCAGTTGAGCTTTGAGTGTGCCGCGAGTTCTTTCTTTCCACCGATCCGATCCCGAGGATTGGGGGTGGCGGGAAGCGCAGTGGAAAGGCTGCAGTATTGGCCGAATGTGACGGATAGATTGAACGATCTGTCTGGAAAAATGAGTTCCCTGGTCGCTGTGTAACTCGAGAGGAATCTCCCCAAACAGGAATTACTTCCTCCGATCATCGTTTGCCCAAAGCCTTTGCTACTCTGCAGGGAAAGGCCTCGACCCAACGTGAGAATGCACAAATCACGACAGGATCTATTTGTGTCCTTGAGATGGTGGCCTTTCGACAAAATCCCGCTGCCATACCTCCGAGGGTCCCTTAGGGAAGGGGAAAGTGGCCTTGGGACCCGTGAAGTGGTTTCCCCGGATGATCCTTTTGGCCTAGAACACGGCGAGTACAGGCTTTAGGGGCCACTGTGGGAGAGAGTTTTCAAAAGGATGGCTTTCCCCACGAAATCACCTTTTCGGGTGCCCATAGGCACTACGGGTTTCTCACTGGGCCTGAACCGCGTCTGTGAGGGGGTGGTCAAGATTTGCCCCTCGTGGACGGCCAGATCTGTTTCTCTCCGTCTGTGGTGAATTCTCGAGCCAGTAGAAGGAGCTCTTTTACTAGGCTGGCAGAGTGAATCGAGAGTAACAGGCGTTCTGGAGGCCGGAGAGCCTATCCAGCTTGATAATGTCTCGCTTAGCATTTCAGTAAGACCACTCTGTAAACCAAATTAGGGGATAGAATGCAGTCGTGGTCTCTTCCTCTTCTAACGTGGGAAGCAGAACTGGGAAACAATGGTCACCTGCACAGTGTAACCTACGAAGGTTTATCATTGACTTGACAATGCTTCCCGTGCCATTCGGCGTACCACACACGCCTAAGTCGCGTCTCCCTCTTTACAGGAAGAGAGAATACACTTCTTGGAGAAGTCCCAGGGCCCTTTGGAAATTCTCAAAGGAAAATAAAAATCAGAAGAAAGACTTCATTGAAGATAGGCATTTGGGGGAGCTTGTCAAACATACCGAAAGGTTTGAAAACACTTGGTCGGGCAAGATTGGGGGTCGCCGATCCTGTCACCGTGAAACCGTGCTCACTGCCAGGAGCAATGCTCAGCGATCCGTTCCGTCAAACAGCCAGGGGCAACGGAGCCTTGACAGAGTCAAGAAGCCTTCATGGAGAGACCTCAGTCCTTTGAAATAGGAAATGATCTTCACAAAACAGAGACCTCTGTCTTTTCGGTAAACTTACTCAAAGGTCAAGAAAAACCTTTTTGGATCAAGTCCAAGAAAATGATCCTTTGGAGAGAAAGAGAAAACCAAACTTTCACTGTGCACCAGCTTTCTTTTGACATGAAAACTCATTTACTTATCCCCGGATTTATTTTTAATCTTCCACAACTTGACCATGCATAAAACTCCTCAGGTTTTACTTTCACAGACTTTCTATTGCTTACTTTTTACACTCAGAATTTGTCCCATGCTTTCCTTTTTTTTTTCCTTCTAGTACTTTGGAACAAATTTATCTTTCTTCACAAAGCAAACAAAAATATGTCCGTTCTTCATACCTTTCTACTATTTTTTTTTTTACTGAGAACATACATTTTACTTTTCTTGAATCCAGACACATTTTTCTTAATTGTTAGTAGCTTTAATTACGTATATTATTTAGAATTGTAACCCTTAGAAGCCTTAATTCTTAAGTAAAACCTAAGTAAGCAACTATGATAAACTGTGGTTTACACTAGTGTTGTGTGGCTTGACGGATTCATAAACGCTTTTTATAATTTCAGAAACACGTTCCTTTAGGGTATAATCTTTTCACAAAGCACAAGGCGTGTTTCCCGAGAGACCCAAGACACCTTCTCGTTTTTCTGTAGTAAGAAGCCGAAAGGAGATAAACGTATAATGAAAGTCTAATAGTTTATCTTACTTGGAAATTATCTAGACGGTTCCTGAACTTTTATCCTTTCATTTCACCTGGCAAAACTTCCAGGTTTCAAGTTCCCAAAGAGATTTTGGAAGCTATTTTAAGTACACACACCACCACATAATTATTGTTAAAAGTTCACCCGACGCTCATCTTTTTCACCTCTGTTGAGTTACCTGTTCTCAGTGACGATTTAGATTGCCTACACGACTTCACGAGACATCAGACAAAATTAGCCATCCTTTCAATGATTATTTTTCTGAACCAGTTTTGTAGTAGCATATCATGTGAACTTGAAAGACATTTGGGTGAATTTCTATTCCATTTAGAATGTAGGTAAGCGCTTACTTGAAGCCAGTTCAACAGAGCTGTTCCTTTTAGCCATACCATCCGGAGGTAAAAGATCACACACGTGTAACATATAGACACACACGCACACACACACACAACGGAGAGATGCAAGCAAGATTTCATGGCCCATTTAAAAAATTTTTTAGCAGTTTGTGTCTGCAAAAGCTGTTTATTTTTCTCCATCCCCCCACCCTTTCTTTCGGTCTCCCCTGTCGAGCACTTGTGCAGTTCTCAGCATGAAGCCAACCAGAGGAGGAGGAGGAGGAGGCCGCCAACCTGTCGGGGACGGGTCGGGCTTTTAGAAGCTCGAGTTCCCGCTTTCCTTTTAGTTTCGTTTTGCTCTAAAGTCTGGACGATAGCTGAGGACACTGTAGCGGCTTCAGAGCTGAATACGTTCAGTCTCGCACGTCTCCGTCAAGCGGTTTGTTCAGACGTTATAAACACAATGCTTTCCGATTGAAAGCCAAATGAAAAAGGTCAGCATGCCCCATTCACTCCAAAGTTCCCCCCAGGCTCGCCTGGCCTAGGAAATTCCCCCTAGGATCCTCGTTCCTAGGAATTCCCCCCTAGGTTCCTCTGACCTAGGGTACGTACCGGTACCCCCCTTCGGAACCTAGTCTTAAGGCTTGAACCAGCTCCAATAAAGTCGGGACCATCGACTTAAAATAAGGAGGTCCGGGTTTCAGGAGAACTCACGGGGGTCACCTGGAGAAGGCAGTGATCTGGGGGGCGGGGGCGGGGGCCGAATGGGCCCCCTATTGGTACCGAATGCCGGTTCAGTGTGGATTCCAGGTGGTCTCCGGTGGGCTTCTGTGAAATCCTGCCTCGACGACGCCAAGAAATGTCAGCGCAAAGAATCCATAGCCAATCTAGACATCGGAATGGGGATGAGTTTCTCAGGAGCCAAATTTGAGGACCGTATAGCCCGGGGCCTTCCTTCCCCAAGGAAGGAAGGGCACCCAAGAAGCGGGGTGTCCAGAGAGGCTCTAGACCGTCAAAGACCATATATCGCAGAGGAATGCAATGTCCTTTTGACAACAGTCACGAGATGGCCCTGTGGGCACGGCGACGGATGGCTCCCGCAGGGAGCGGGTCTGCTCTCTCGAGCTGGGTGGCCACGGGATGAGCACCACGATCGAATCCTAGCCTAGGGAGAACAGGTGACCCTGAAGGAAAGGCCCACGTGGTGGTGGTGGGGGAGTTGCATCCTCATCTTAAGGGCATCTGTGCTCGTCTCTGAGACACGGTACACGCTCAAAGCAGGTATACGCTGCGTGCTCAGAGGCCGGTCAGGCCCTTTTGGGAAAACGAGGTCAGGACAGATGAGTTTGACACCGGATGGCTTCCTCATCGACTCCAATAGATCCTGTCGCTTGCCATTGTACGTATCATACCTCACGCACACGCCACAGAAATCCAGCTGGTCTCCTTTTATCTCATCCACTTTAGAAGAGTCAGTCTCCTCTAAAGACCTTAGACTCCCTGACTTACTGCCACCTCCCTCTCCCTGGCACAATTCTCTCCCTGGATGCACCCTATCTTAGAGTCGTACGGCTCCTCCACCGCTCGGGTGAGCTGGAGGCGATATCCAAAAGTGGTTCGGGCGGTATCCTCGTCGATTCAAAATGACCTACAGACGAAATCGGCCATCCACGGGGTCCGGAAATCATGGACTGGCCCGTGCCCCCGATGAAATCGTTGCTCTGGAGACCCCGGCACCCATCTTCTCCGTGTTCTTCAAGCCTTTGGTCTCCCTCTTTTCACCTGATATCTCGCCTGATGGTTTGTGGGGGAAATGAGATCTCGTCTGACAAGAGCCGAACCGTCTTCCTTTCTCCGAACCGTGAGAAAAGGATAGGCACGGGCCCACCCCCACCCATCTCGTCCTTCTTCGCCCACCCCATTGTGTCAGAGAAAGGAGTTCCCCCCCCCCGGAAAACTCCGTGCCTCCTCCTGTCAAAAGCTGAAACCTGAGGGCAAATGCTTCCGTGGAAAGGACACCAGAACATTGTTTGGAGTGACCTACAGACACTTTGAAAGACAACTACAACAAAAACAAACAAACCAAAGCTTACCTACTCTCCCCCGCACACACACCCCCCCCCCGTCAGATGGCAGGCGCAAGAATGGAGTGCTGACCCTCCTTCTTTTCTTCCTGGAAGCGGGAGGTCGACCGGCCAACCCACCAGGCCACCTCCCCCCACCATGGAAGATCTCCTCCCTATCCTAGAAGGAGAATGATAGTCTCATCTTACGGTCAAGGTCGGGAAGTCGAGAACGAGAGAACCCTGTCCACACAGACCTTGCGAGCGATGCGGATTCCTCCAGCCCGCGAACACGGAATATCTTTCCATCGCTTGATGTCTTCTTCGGTTTCTCTCAGCCACGTCTTCTAGTTTTCAGCATCTGGATCTTTCGCCTCCTCGGTTACGTGTCTTCCTTGGGAGTGTGTTCTTTTTGTCGTGATGGTCAGTGGGATCGCATTCTTCACCTCGCTTTCCACTGGTTCGTGATTGGCGTGTCGAAAGGCAAGAGATCTTTGTAGGTGGACGTGTATCCTGCACGCTGACGGTACTTGTGGATTATTTCTAGCCGTGTTGGGGTGGATTCTGCAGGGAATCTATTTTCTATAGAGAATCGCGTCCTCCGCAAAGAGTGAGAGTTTCACGTCTTCCTTTCCGACTTGGATCCCTTCTGTTTCTTTTCCTTGCCTGATTGCTCTGGCTCAGACTTCCAGTACTATGTTGAATAAGAGTGGCGGGAGTGGGCCTCCTTGTCTTGTTCCCGTTCCCAGAGGAACGGATTTCGGCTTTTCTCCATGGAGTATGCTGTGGGGCTGTGGGTTTGCCACAGGCAGCCTTGATTGTGTGGAGGGGCTTTCCTCCCATACCCATGTTCGTGAGGGTTTTTATCACAAACGCATGTTGGATGTTGTCAAACGCTTTCTCCGCCTCTACGGAGATGATCGTGTGGTTTCTCGTCTTCGTGGTGTGAACGTGGCGTCTTCACATGGATTGGTTTGCAGATGTGGACCCATCCCCGCGTGCCTGGAATGCACCCCCGCTTGGTCCTGGTGTAGGATCCTTCGGATGAGTCGCCGTCTTTGACTCGTGAAGATTTAGTTGCGGAGTTTTGCGTCGATGTTCCTCAGGGATACTGGCCTGTAGTTTTCTTTTCCTGTGCTGTGCCGGCCTTCCTCGTCTGGGCCTGATATCGGGGACCCTGTGGGCCTCGTAGACTGACTTAGGAAGCTTCCCCTCCTCTTCGATTTTTGGGAAGCGTTTGAGAAGGATAGCGATGAAGCCTTCTTTGGACGTTTGGTGGAACTCATCGGGGAAGCCGTCTTGTCCTGGACTTTTGTTTTCTTTGGGGAGGTTTTTGGTGACTGTTTCAATCTCCTTTCTTGGGATGGGTCTGTTCAGGTTCTCTGTTTCTTCTCGACTCAGTTTGGGGAGGTTGCGTGAATCTAAGAATTGATCCCTTTCTTCCAGGTGATCGTCCAGTTTGTGGGCGTATAGCTCTTCCTAGTATTCTCTTAGAATCCTTTGCCTTTCTGTGGCGCCTGTCGTCATTGCTCTTCTTTCTTTTCTGATTTTATCTGAGTCTTCTCTTGTTTCCTCTTAGTGAGTCTGGCTAAGTAAGGGCCTGTCAGTTTGGTTTATCTTCTTGAAGAACCAGATCTTCGTGTCCTTTTTACTTTATCTATTTATTTCTTTAGTCTCTGTTTCATGTCTGTCTGCTGCCGTTTTTCTTATTTCCTTTGGGCTCTCTTTGTTCTTCTCGTTCTAGTTCTTTTGGGTACGGGGTAAGCGTGTTCACTTGAGATTTTTCTTGTCTGTTGAGGTAGGCCTGTCTTGGTATTCATGTCCCTCTCAGGACTGCTTTTGCTGCAACCCATAAGTTTTGGTATGTTGTGTTTTCATTTTCACTTCTCTCTGGGTTTTTTTTTTTTTAATGTAACCGTGTGTGGGTTTTTTTGTTGTTGTTGTTTTTGATAGAAAGATTGGCCCTGAGCTAACATCTGCTGCCCATCTTCCTCCTTTTTTTGCTTTTTCTCTCCCCAGAGCCACAGTAGATAGTTGTACGTCATAGTTGTGCATCCTTCTAGTCGCTCTACGTGGGACGCCACCTCCGCATGGCTTGATGAGTGTCACGTCAGTCTGCCCCCAGGATCTGAACCGGTGAATCCCGGGCCGCCGCAGCGGAGTGCGTGAACTTAACCGCTACGCCGCTGGGCCGGCCCCTCCCTCTTTTTTTTTGGTCTTGAAGTCTGCTTTTCTGATAGAAGGATGGCTACCCCTTGCTTTCTTTCTTTGGCTTGCCATTTTCTCGCAGTGTCATCTTCCATCCCTTCCCTCTGAGCCCATGTCTGTCTTGAGCGCTGAGATGTGTTTCCTGGAGGCAGCATGTGGTTGGGTCTTGTTTTTTCGTCCATCCAGCCACTCTGTGTCTTTGGATCAGTGAATTCAACCCATTTACATTTAGAGTGATTCTCGATAGGTGGGGGCTTCATACTGCCGTTTTCTCTGTTGCTGTCTGGTTGTTCTATCTTTCCGTGGTTTCTTTTCCCTTGCCTTTCTCACTGCCCGTTCAGGTGGGTGGTTTTCTGGGAGGGTTTTCTCTCTATCGACGATTTGTGACTCTGCTCTGATGTTTTTGTTTGGTGGTGACCGTGGGGTTGGTGTAAAAGCTCTCAGAGATCAGATAGTCCACTTTCTGACAGCCCCCTATCTCCACTAGCCTAAGCAGGTTCCATCCCTTTCCTCTTCCCCTTCTCTGTGTTTCTTGTCACAAATTATTCTTTTTTGTGTTGTGAGGTTGGGACCCCGTGGAGGTGTTTCTTGTTATTTTCGATGCTTTCTTTCCCTTTCTCGTGGACGTGATAACGAAGTGTTTGCTCGCCTCTTCTGACGGAGAGCTGCAACGTTCTGGTGTTTGTTGGCCTGTCTATCTCCTTGCTCAAAGCTCTGTGAACCTTTGCCTTTTTGTTTCAGGCAGGAGGGCTCCCTTCACCGTTTCCTGTAAGGCAGGCCTAGTGGCGGTGAACTCCCTCAGCTTTTGTGGATCTGGGAACGCTTTTCGTTCTCCATCACATCAGAAGGATAATTTTGCTGGGTAGAGTATTCTTGGCTGAAAGTCTTTGTCTTTCGGTGCTTTGACTAGATCCTTCCACTCCCTCCTGGCCTGTAAGGTTTCTGCCGAGAAATCTGCCGAAAGCCTGTCGGGGGTTCCTCGGCGGGTTGTTTTCTTCTCCCTCGCTGCCCTTCCTAGTTTTTCTTTGGCTTGGACTCTTGGCAGTTTTCATAGTCCATGCCTCGGAGAGGGTCCTTTTGCATTTGTTGTACTTAGGAGTTCTAGTGGCGTCCTGTACTTGCATGTCCAGTTCCTGCCCCAGGCTTGGGAAGCTCTCAGCTGCTATTTCCTTGAATAAGCTCTCTGCCCCTTCCTCCCTGTCTTCTCCCTCTGGGAGACCTAGAAGCCGTGTGTTACTTTTCCTAAGTGAGCTGGAGATAGTTGACAAAGAATGTCCTCGTTTTTCCGTCATCTTGGTTCTCTCGCCGCCGCCTCCTCCTCCTCCTCCTCCTCCTCCTCCTCCTCCTCCTCCTCCTCCTCCTCTACTCGAAGCCTTTCTAGGTTTCTGTCTTTGACGTCACGAATTCTCTTCTCTACCAGGTCTGCTCTGGTGTTTGTTTGTTTGCTTTTTATGCTTTTCTACATTATTTTTAAATCTCATTAATTGGGTCCTTCATATCCAGAATTGATGTTTGGTTTTCCTCTTAGAGCTCCAATCTCTTTGGGGAAGTATTCCTTCCGCTCATTGATTTTATTCCTGAGCTCATTGAATTTTCTGTCGGAGTCCTTTTGTAACTCCCTGAGTTTCTCTATGGCAGCCGTGTTGAGTTTCTCTGTCGGTTATACTGTAATCTCCTGTGACCTCAGGTTTGGTTTCCGGAGAGTTGTCCTTTTCCTTCTGTTATGCCGCGCGACTGTATTTCTTCACGGTGTTTGGTGACTCGGTCCTCTGCTGGCACATCTGTGGTAGTCCTCACCTTTTTTATTTGGCCAAGGCTTTGGTTACTTTGGTTCTCATCACCTGGGTCTTGTGTTCCTCCACTGGCTCTCCACGGGCTCACAGAGCTGTCCCACGCACCACCTGTGCCGCTGTCCCCGGGTTGTCGTGCGGTGCTGGTTAGGGTTAGGGTTAGGGTTAGGGTTAGGGTTAGGGTTAGGGTTAGGGTTAGGGTTAGGGTTAGGGTTAGGGTTAGGGTTAGGGTTAGGGTTAGGGTTAGGGTTAGGGTTAGGGTTAGGGTTAGGGTTAGGGTTAGGGTTAGGGTTAGGGTTAGGGTTAGGGTTAGGGTTAGGGTTAGGGTTAGGGTTAGGGTTAGGGTTAGGGTTAGGGTTAGGGTTAGGGTTAGGGTTAGGGTTAGGGTTAGGGTTAGGGTTAGGGTTAGGGTTAGGGTTAGGGTTAGGGTTAGGGTTAGGGTTAGGGTTAGGGTTAGGGTTAGGGTTAGGGTTAGGGTTAGGGTTAGGGTTAGGGTTAGGGTTAGGGTTAGGGTTAGGGTTAGGGTTAGGGTTAGGGTTAGGGTTAGGGTTAGGGTTAGGGTTAGGGTTAGGGTTAGGGTTAGGGTTAGGGTTAGGGTTAGGGTTAGGGTTAGGGTTAGGGTTAGGGTTAGGGTTAGGGTTAGGGTTAGGGTTAGGGTTAGGGTTAGGGTTAGGGTTAGGGTTAGGGTTAGGGTTAGGGTTAGGGTTAGGGTTAGGGTTAGGGTTAGGGTTAGGGTTAGGGTTAGGGTTAGGGTTAGGGTTAGGGTTAGGGTTAGGGTTAGGGTTAGGGTTAGGGTTAGGGTTAGGGTT